>JAPDOI010000528.1:0-439777 GCA_029168955.1 Aplectana chamaeleonis | reverse complement strand
GTTTCGTCAGACGCCTAAAGCTGCTTTCATAGCTGGCTGCTTCGACTTGAAGATTTGAAATCGATCAGGCGTACGCAATATTGCGTAAAAAAGGCGGACAACTACGGACGGTACAGCTGTAATGGAAAAACACAGTTTCCTCAACTTTGGCTCATTTTCAGTGAGGCAGATACTTGGAAAATAGTAGTAACAGTCGATTGATGGTAATCATTTACTAATTTCTGAAAGTTGGGCTCCGCAGAAAAGGTCAAGGATTTGGCATTGCTCCTAAATGTCGTGAAATTGTCTTATTGGATTTGGCTCTCAACTTGATTTTTCAAATGTAGTGAAATTGTCGAATTGATTTGGCTGTGATGATACTATATGCAGATAACATAATCATTAAATGTAGTGAAATTGTTGCAAACGGATTTGGCAGGAGCTCTATGAATTATCACAGTCAAATCACGCGTCAGAAGGGGTTTTCTTTGGAGCGCATATTGAATCGAATGAGAACAGGAATAAACCTAGCAGCAAAACGTTTCTATACAATGCGAACCGTGAAAGCGTTGAGGACACGAAGACATAGTCAATAGCGAGTAAATTGCGTTAGATTTCGTTTTCATGAATTTTATCTCATCGGTGAGGGAAGGTCTGGTACCCGAAAAGGCCACACTGAAAAGGCAGAATAGCATTTTGGAAACCTTAGTTCTAGCCCATAAGGCCACGTTTCGTTCGGCATTGTTGACTGAGGATTATTATTTTTTTCTTTTTGTCTTCATTCGCTCGCCAGAGGACCTTCTGACGCATGATTTGACTGTGATAATTGATAGAGCTCCTGCCAAATCCGTTTGCAACAATTTCACTACATTTAATGATTATGTTATCTGCATATAGTATCATCACAGCCAAATCAATTCGACAATTTCACTACATTTGAAAAATCAAGTTGAGAGCCAAATCCAATAAGACAATTTCACGACATTTAGGAGCAATGCCAAATCCTTGACCTTTTCTGCGGAGCCCAACTTTCAGAAATTTCACAACTTTTACAAGGGTTTCTTCTACAATATCGTCAAGCTCTAAAGGCAAGTTGTTTTTCTTTGAAACATAGTGGTAGAAATGAAGGAACAGCTGCTAGGATTGCAAGATAATAGTTGCAACGCGGCTTCCTACAGACAAGATACAAGGCATATACTTTTGAGTTTAAAGTCGAGAAAATGAAGAAATGAGTTTTAAAATGACCCAATTGTACAGGGTTGGGGCACAATCCTGACAGAGGGGGGAGAGGGGGCACCCACCATTCAAGACAGAAGTGAAATGAACCACCCATTGGTAAGGCTACCAGTCGGAGTATTTTCATGAAGTTTCTATAAAAACAATGATTGATAGCAGTATCAGACATCTTTTATCAGAATTTTCCATCATTTCTATGAGTCTTGGGTGGCCTCACCCCGTCTAGGATAGACCCAGGGTCAGTCGCTCTAGCCAAACTTCACCGGTTCTTGATGACGTGGCTCGTCTGCGCCGGCCCATATGTCTGATTCAGAACAAGAACGAGAGTTAAAGACATCGTACGCGCAGAAAACCGTATATTATTTTTTCATGTTTTTGCGTAGCTTGGCCCCTCTAGTGAACGAAAATGTTGAAGGGGCCCATGAAAAACCTTCATTCTTCTTTCAACTCCCTTCTTCATTAAAGAAAAGTCAATCGGAACACATTGTAAATACGAATTTGAATTTCGCGCCAAAATCATTTAAAGAGTTTTTTTGCATGTGGAGTTCGTGCCGTAACTATTTTTCCTGTTGTCTTACGGTCGCACCAACATTCTAGGAAAAAGTGCTAGATGACTGGTGAGAATTGGTGGCGGATATTAATCTTTGACGCCTTCCAACCTCATCGTCCAACATTTTTGACGCGCCAAAGTTTACCAGTGTGGTCTACCGGGCTCAATCATAAAATTGAGCCTGAAAATGGAAATTGATTTCCAGCACGAACGATAGTTAAGTGCGCTAGAAGAGGACTACCGTAACCTTAGGAATGATGTTATTCGGCTCTCTTAAACAAATTTGATGATACCCAATTGATCAATGATAAAGATACTGTGCTTATCTGGGCCAAATTCCGATCCGCAATTGCGTCTTGACACGCTTTGCGGCCGCACGCTCCCGAGTCAGAAGAGCTTCCAGCGCCGCAGCCGCCGATCTGCTGACCCTAGATAGGTTTTGGAAACTGGAAACTAAGAAAAATTGGAGAAAATTGTGTAAAAAAGCCACATCGAGTCGGCTTTGGCGCTGGAAACCCGACTGACTCAAGCGTGTGCGGCTGCAAAGCGTGTCGAGACGCAATTGCGGACAGGAATTTGGACCAGATAAGCACAGTAAAAGAAGTGAAGAGCGGTGTGTCTTCATTCACACACCGTCCTTCTCCAGAGGTCAGCAGTTGAGGATCTGCCTGGACTACAAGCAGAAAAACAACACCAGCGGTAGTGAAGATGCAGCGAATTCGGAGTCAGAACTTAGAAAATTTTAGAGCCAACTCGAGTGAGATTACAATAGCCTTGTTCTGGCGCAATTGCCTATCGCTCTTGTTGATTCGGAGGCATGACTTGCATACGGTGTCCTGGACATTAAACGGAGGTCCTGCGCACGTCCTTTGATGTTCTGCACACTCCTACTAAGGTCTTGCACACGATCCATGATGTCCTGCACACCCCTACTGAGGTCCTGCACAGGTCCAATGATGTCCTGCACACCCCTTCTGGGGTCCTGCACACGTCCCATGATGTCCTGCCCACTTCTACTACGGTCCTGCACACGTTCCATGATGTCCTGCACACTCCTACTGAGGTCCTGTACAGGTCCCATGATGTCCTGCACACTCCTACTAAGGTCTTGCACACGATCCATGATGTCCTGCACACTCCTACTGAGGTCCTGCACAGGTCCCATGATGTCCTGCACACTCCTACTGAGGTCCTGCACAGGTCCCATGATGTCCTGCACACTCCTACTAAGGTCTTGCACACGTTCCATGATGTCCTGCACACTCCTACTGAGGTCCTGCACAGGTCCCATGATGTCCTGCACACTCCTACTAAGGTCTTGCACACGTTCCATGATGTCCTGCACACTCCTACTGAGGTCCTGCACACATTCTACGACGTCCTGCACACCCCTACTGGGGTCCTGCACACGTCCCATGATGTCCTGTCCACTCCTACTACGGTCCTGCACACGTTCCATGATGTCCTGCACACTCCTACTGAGGTCCTGCACAGGTCCCATGATGTCCTGCACGCTCCTACTAAGGTCTTGCACACGTTCCATGATGTCCTGCACACTCCTACTGAGGCCCTGCACACATTCTACGTCGTCCTGCACACCCCTGCTGGGGTCCTGCACACGTCCCATGCTGTCCTGTCCACTCCTACTACGGTCCTGCGCACGTTCCATGATGTCCTGCACACTCCTACTGAGGTCCTGCACAGGTCCCATGATGTCCTGCACGCTCCTACTAAGGTCTTGCACACGTTCCATGATGTCCTGCACACTCCTACTGAGGCCCTGCACACATTCTACGTCGTCCCTGCACCTACTGAGGTCTTGCACACGTTCCATGATGTCCTGCACACTCTTACTGAGGTCCTGCACACGTCCCATGATGTCCTGCACACTCCCTACTGGGTCCTGCACACGTTCCATGATGTCCTGCACACTCCTACTAAGGTCCTGCACACGTTCGATGATGTCCTGCATACTCCTACTGAGGCCCTGCCCACATTCTACGACGTCCTGCACACCCCTACTGAGGTCTCACATAGTCAACCGACACTTCAGCACATCCTGCGACGCCTTCTTATCTATGGTGCGCATGGAACGAATACGCGCCGCGGTCAAGAACATCAATCCCGCACAGCGTCCTCTTCCGAGCCGGACGTTCAAAGTACACCACCCTGGAGAGCAAAGTGTTTATATGGAGTCTAAGAAAACAATGACTGATAACGAAAAACCCACCATTTTCATAAACTATTCTTGAGAGGCCGGTTTCCGAGTTTCAAACGCCCGTTAGGGGCCAGAAGTCATTATGGTGAGTTCTGACAATTATTTTCGTCATTCCCGTGGCCGATTACCTCTAGTCACAAATTTTCGAGCGATTTGGTCCACGCCTTCCAAAAAAATGGTTTTCGACGGACGGAGGCGGAGGCGGAGGCGGAGGCGGAGGCGGAGGCGGAGGCGGAGGCGGAGGCGGAGGCGGAGGCGGAGGCGGAGGCGGAGGCGGAGGCGGAGGCGGAGGCGGAGGCGGAGGCGGAGGCGGAGGCGGAGGCGGAGGCGGTGGCGGAGGCGGAGGCGGAGGCGGAGGCGGTGGTGGAGAACGTTTTTGCGTACTTTGAGAGGTCATAACTTTAGAAAGCGGGGACCAGTTGGGATGAAAAGTTGCACACATATGTAATTTCTTGCAGCGCGTCGAATAGTGTACAGCTCATACCTCTGTTGACGGTATGAATAGGTGATCTCATTGTAGGGCATCCGCGCGGGAAGAGATCAAAGCCAAATCCTGGTGAGCGCTTCGCGCTCACCACAATTTTCCGATAATTTCTACTGAAGCTAGAAAATGCTTTGTGGAACTTTCGTTAGTGGTAATGATGCCATTCCCACCTGGGACGGTAGTAATCCATGCGAAACTACGAGTTTTATGTCGCGAGCTGACGTTCGAAACTCGCAGGATGAACTGATTGAAACCGTGTCTAAGGAGTTGAACCCGCAGTGCTTTTAACCATAGCGGCAATCACTGACATTGCACCGAGTTTGCACTTTGGCTTGAGCATGTTTTCAGTGTAGGTGTCTCCCATTGCGAACCCAGCATTGTTTCTCTGGTCACAGCAGAGGCTCAAACAAGTAGTTAACGTTATAGGACCTACTCAAAAGCTTAAACTGATAGAGAAATAAACATTGAAAATTGTACACTCAAGGCGTTTATAATGGAGTGGTTGGTCAAGCTGAACTCAAAACTCAATTCCTACATATTTACTTGTATAAGACATGTGAAAGAATCTATTTAAAGGCAGTGGTCACGATGAAAAACGTTATCGAAAAAACTACAAAAATCAGCTTAGATCAAAAACAGCTGGAAAACTATGAAGGTAGCGCGGTGAAAAACGGTCTACAACTAGAGTTTTTAGGGCCCAAAGAAGCTAGTTCGTGCACACGTGCACAGCGATGATGAAACAGATCGCAGTCTCATGCCGAGCAGTCAAAAATCATCGACATTCAGAGGACGAAATAAATGCAAATTTAACGAATAAAAACAGTTGAATAATGAAAGCATCACTTCAGTCAATGTTTTTGACTAGATGTGTACATAAATTCGAAGGTTCATTGATTGACATTCAATTTCAAGCTAGCTGATGTTCTTGATATAAGAGGTCATCGATGCCGATGATGTGGAGAGGGCTCGTCCACCATCAAAAGACAAGAAAGTTCAGGTTTCAAATTCGGCCCAAAACAGTGGTTTTTTCACGATTTTTTCTTATAGGTCCTACTACTCGAGACCCAGGAAAGGATTTGGAGAGAAAAAGACGACAAGCATATTTGATCGCGACCACTGCCTTTAAGTCTTTCCTCATTCGAGTAAATTCGATCGGCCTTCTGGACTACAATAAAAGAACCTCAATAACTACACGCCTACTCTTTTTCCTCAACGTTCTTCGACGGATTTGTTCTATAAATATGATTGCTGTCAATCCTTGCCGCAATTTTCACCTCTCAATTCTTGTGTCAAACCTACTGTTGCCTATTTCTTGTCAGCACCTACTACCCTCTGACAAAAGCAAGACTTTCTGATCTCTGACTTTTTTCTATCATTTGGACGACCGCATGAGCAAAAGTTTTTGTTGGTTCGAAAAAAAAGTTTTCTCACCCATCGGGAAAAAAATCATGCTCGTCCTGATATCTTGGGCATAGCAAAATTAATCTTTTTTTGCACACTTCGGGTACTGATACCTTATCAAATCGGACTGATAAGGGCATAACTCTCTTGAAAAGTGTAAATGCCCTACCAACTTTCGCAGCTTTGAGTTTTGCTAGAAAATTTGTAGACACGGTGGAAAAAATTGTAAAAGCGTTTGATTACACTCAGCCCATACCTTGCGTTTTTTTGAAATTTCGAAATGAATTTCCGCTTATCCTCCCGAACAACCAGCAACGTGTCCCGGAATCTTCTTTTTTGTGATTTCAGAAATTGAGCATGTGGATTGAGACATACGAAATCACGAATTGAACTTCATGAAAAATTCAAATCATGTAATCCTCGCACGAAAAAATCAGATTCATAAAAAAATCAAAAACGTTTTTCGACTACTTTCTCAGAATACGGATTTGCAGGAGATGGAGGACCACCTTCAAAAAATCAGGAAGTTATGGAATTGTGAAATTTTTGATAAGACAAAGATTTTTGTTTTATTTTTGCACCTACATATTTACACTTGTACTTACTGTCCGAGTTCGTGGCGTATAAAAATCTGCCTGGGAAATTCAGTCAGACGAGCAAAGCAGTGCTCGATAATTTCTGCATCACCCTGATACATGGCTCCGATTAGGATCTCCGAGAAATTGAATATTGAAGAGCGAAATTCAAAACATAACATTTCAAACACTTTTTGGAAATCGAAGAATCAAAAAATGAATTTTCCGAACGTAATCGAAAACGGAACGATATAAAAAAGAAATAAGAAAATCGAAAAATTGCGTAAGTCTGAAATAGATTCGATCGGAAAAAATCTAAGGAACAACTTCGGTTCACATTGCTCGACATCGTTGAGTTATGACCTCATAAATTTGATTTGGTAAGGTTTCAGTGCCTGGGATGTACTAAGTAAGATCAATTTTGCTATGCCCAGCCCATCAGTAGCAAATACCCGCTCCTTCCAGCTGAAAACGTGAAAATCATGGATTTATGACATCATCAGTCCAGCTTGACAAGGTCTCAATTTATCACTTGTGTCGAAAGGAATTAATTTCGCGATTCCCAGGTCATCAGGAACAAGTTATCGCTCCTCTCTTGTGAAAACTTATAACTCGAAGAGCTATAATCTTATCAGTTGAGTTTGATATGGTGTCAATGCCTGCCTTCTTAAAAAAATTAATTTCGCTATTTCCAAGTTAATCAAACCTAATACTCGCTTTTCCGGCTCAAAATGCTCCAAATCTTATGGATATGATCATATCACTTCGATTTGATAATTTATCAAAGCTAGATTAGTGTTGAAATAGTCTATAATCAAGTTTTTCTCGCTAACATGACCAAAGCCCGGCTTTTCCGCGTTAAAATTGCGCGATCTACCGATTTTTACCGAGATATCCGAGGTCTATCCTTGGAGGTCGGCTGTCAATAATTTTATGACTGCCACTGCCTGCGCGCTTGCTGATAGCCTGTGCAAAACAGCACCCACCTCGCATGATGGACTAAAAAGTCCTCCGCACCACTTTTTCTTCCCGAAACAGGGAGTCTCCTGCGTCTCCACCACCGCTGCGCTGTTTCGCCTTTCGCTGCCCACCTCGCCTAGAGACAGAGCCTGCTGCCAATTTCAGCGATCTCGCGAGGGTGACCGAAACCATTAGGTTTACCCGTAATGAGCTCCATAGAAGCGAGCACAGGATAGGAAGCAGTTGAACATTTTGCACCAAGTTTGGAAGATGGGTCCCTTTGAAGTCGAGGAACACTATGGATACGGTTTAGAACCGGTTTATTGCTATATCGCCTCAAAATGGCCTCTTCTTGTGAGGTCGAAACTCGCAGAATACCGTATGTTTCGGCTATTTCGAAACTTGTAGTTCCGAATGGATTACTACCACCCCTGTTTTGTTGTAATGACTGAAATCAAAAGTATTTTACCGAAACTGGCTGGAACGCAAGAGTAATGAACAATAAAAATTCACGCCAAGAGTGCGTGAGGTCTGCAATGCGGCGCCGAATATGGCCCGTCTAGACGAAACACTACGGCCGGTCGCTTTGACTAGATGGATTACTTCCATCATGAAAGCGACGCGACTAGTTGGAGCGGCCTAAAAAAATCAGGCAGGCTGCTTTAACCACCTATGAAATACACCATTCGCACGGCGATCGCGACTGAAACTGCAAATTGTTCCGACCCGCCGCGACTCACAAGGGAAGGATCATTACATGCCGTGGCCATTTCAAATGAAATATGCGTTTTTAGGATCTATTTTCGACGCAGATTTCGAATGTTAACATAGTAGCTGCGAATCGTTTTTCTGAAGGGTGTTGTTGTAGGAACAATAATAACCGTAGTTGTGTTATGTTTGTGTTCACATGCTCTATGACCCTTGTGACCTTTCGCTGTCAATGTTGTTTTGCAATGCCTCTCGCAATTGCTATGTTAACCGAGCCCGTCAAACCCGCGCCGGCTGCGATGTAGCCAGGAGGCCGCCTCAATCACCATTACTTGTCACAGTTGTTCAGTGACCAATAAACCATTAGTTCACTCGTCTGCAGCAGCTCGGCCGTCTACAACAACTGGCGATCGGGATCAAGGATATCAACGCTCAACGTCACCCAATCAGTCCCGAATCTCGCCCAGATCCCGGTCGTACAGCTGATCGAGCAACCCCTGCTCATTATTTTGAGCCTGGTCGAGTTCCTGCCGTCGCCGCTGACCGAGACAGGTCGCAAACCTGTGTCAGCTGATCGACGTCTGATATAGACAGGTATTGAACCTGTGTCTGCCGACCAAATCGCTCAACCAGCTCGACGTTGACCTTCTAACAGGTTCAACTGCTGGTAGAATGCCAGATCTGATCTCGATCTGAAGACGAGCATCGTGAACGTGCAACATTCACGTGCCAGAATCTGAATATGGACGCTACAACGCTCCGCATAATTCTGGATGCTCAGGCTAAACCTCAGCAGGAGATTCTGGATGCTCAGGCCAGGTCCTAGCAGGAGATGTTCAAGCAGCTGATTACTCGCATGGAGGGCATGGTCTGTAACATACGACCAACTGCTTCGACCGCTCCAGTCACTACCACAGAGTTCGTCACAATCCCATTGTCGACGCGCCTGCCCAAGTTCAGTTATTACACGGACAACGGCTGCACATTCGACGTGTGGTACAACCGATATGAAGACGTCATATCTAAAGATGGCGCTACTCTGGACGACTCTGCGAGAGCCAGACTAATCGTCTCCATGTTAGATGCTTTGACATACGCACGCTTCACGAGCCACATTCTGCCTCTGAAAGCTTCTGATGTATCATTGTCGGATACTGCGAAGACTCTGAAGGAGCTTTTCGGACCTAACACGTTGATCTTTGCCCGTCGTTACGCCTATCTCAAGACACAACGTGATGGCGAAACGCTGCGTGACGACACAGGACTAGTCAATCGACGGCACGAAATGGCTGAATTCAACGACGTCACTCCCGAGCAAATGAAGTGTCTCGTCTGGATTTGTGGGCTTACCTCTCCGTGCTCTACGCAAAATGAACAGCAATCAATCCCCAGACAACGCTGGAAGATCTCACTTCTGAGATTCAGCAATTCGTTGACATTCGATAAGATGCTGCTCTTCTCGAACAGTCAACATCATCGCCACGATACAACATCAATGCTGTCAGGTCGAAGACAGGCCGTGATCATGAACCGCCTTCTCCATGTTTCCGATGTGGCGAAATTCATTGGTCAAAAGACTGCACGTTTATCAACAAAACTTGTCACGACTACAAAGTCCATGGCCACAAAAGAGGATACTACAAGAACTTAAAGACGAAGAAAACACAGAATCCGAAAACGAATCAACGGCGAACGAACAACGTCGTTATCGCCTCTACGTCATCAGATGTCGCTCCAGCCAAACTTATCCATCGGTTACTCAGCGAAGCCGATTGGAAAGCAGTTAGCCAACCCAAGTTGCTGCCATCCGGTCACTCTGAAGTCCGCAAACCACAAGCCGATCAAGGTTCGCGGAAGATGCTAATGCAACTTTGACTTTGGCGTACACTCTGGACAGGGCACATATTACGTTGCTGACACTGCTTCTTTGTTGGGTATTGACTGGATAGCCCAACACGAGTCGCTGTATCGTCTTCTGGTTGAAGACTCCATTTGCAACGTATCATCGTCGTTACTCTATACACTGCATCAAACGCTAACTGCTCACTTGAAAAAGCAGTCCGCCGCAGTATTTGCACCAGGATTAGGGCGCTGCACAAAGTCGAAAGCAAAACTCGTGCTGAGACCCGATGCCGAGCCTATGTTTCGCAAGGCTAGGCCTGTTCCGTCTGCCGCGTATCACTCAAGAAAACGACCGTCTGGTGGCTGCCAACGTGATATCGCCCGTAGATCACTCAATATGGGCCGCACCCATCGTCATCGTTCAGAAGAAGAACGGAACCATTCGACTCTGTGCAGATTTTTCAACAGGATTGAATGATGCACTTGAGCAGCACCAGCACCCTCTTCGAACACCGGATGACATCTTCACAAAGCTGAGTGGAGGTCGATATTCTCGCAGCTTTACCTCGCAGAAGCGTACCTTCAGTTGGAAGTGGACGACGACTCAAAATCTCTACTGACCATCCACACTCACAGATTATTATACCGCTTCAATCGACTACCTTTTGCAGTCAAGCCTGCTCCAGGCATCTTCCAACAGCATATCGATGCCCTGACTGCTGGCTTGGAAGGAACTGCTGCCTACCTCGACGACTTACTGGTCACGGGCAGCACCATTGAGGAACACAACGTAGCCTCGAAGTCGTGCTCCAGAGGATCCAAGACTATGGATTCCGTGTTTGGCTAGAGAAGTGCTTTTTCTTGCAGACCGAAATCACTTATCTGGGCTTCGTCATCAACGCTCAGGGACGCCGTTCAGTTCCTGCAAAGATCAGAGCAATCCAAGAGATGCCATCACCGAGGAACATAAGCCAGCTCCGCGCTTTACTCGGACTCGTCATTCTCTATGGAACATTCGTCAAAGATTTCCACAATCTACGCACACCGGTAGACGCCCTTACAAAGAAGGACGCCGTCTATACGTGGATACCGCAGTGCGAATCACTCTTTTGCAAAATCAAAGCGACATTGAACTCAGATCTACTGCTGACACATTTCGACCCGAGTCGACCAATAATTGTCGCTGCAGACGCTTCAAACTACGGGTTCGGAGCAACACTGTCTCATCGCTTCGCAGATGGATTCCGGAAAGTCATCTACCACGCAAGTCGTTGCTTGACCTCTGCGCAGAAGAACTACTGGCCGACACTGAACAAAGACATTGAAGCCCTTGTTAGGACTTGCAGCAAGTGTGCAACAGCTTCCAAAGATCCTGTAAAAGCTGAACTTCAGTCCTGGCCGAAACCGATGTCTCCGTGGACACGAGTACATGCAGACTTTGCCGGACAGCTAGAAGGACAGTTCTACTTGATCATAGTAGACGCATATTCCAAGTGGCTAGAAATCGTTCAGATGACTTCAATTACGTCATCTGCCACTATTCTAGCGATGAAGAAGGTCTTCGCACAGTTTGGTAATCCGGAGACACTTGTCACCGATAACGGCACGCCGTTCACGTCCGCACAGTTTGCGACGTTTTTCCGTTCTCGAGGCATTACTCATCTCCTTTCGCCACCCTCTCACCCGCAAAGCAACGGACAAGCCGAACGCTTTGTGGATACCTTCAAGCGAGGACTCGCAAAGTTGAAGGGGGAGGAACCTACGCCGGATGCTCTCCAAACGTTCCTCATGGCATACCGATCGACGCCGTGTCCAACTGGACCAAACCAACTTTCCACGGCCAAAAACTTCCTGGGACGTCGATCGCGAACCGAACTCGACCTTTTGTCTCCCAGTGACGTCACTCATGGCTACGAGACGTCAAGATGGAGCAGCAATACAACCGTCGACAAGGCGCTCGAAGTCGTCACTTCGATGTCTGTGTGCGCCAAAGGCTACCGCACACAGAAGCGTACTTGGGCACCTGGCATCGTTCTCAGTCGTACCGGAAGCTCTACCTACATAGTGCGCTGCGGATCGGAACAATGAAAGCGCCACATCAATCAGTTACGACCAAGAGATGACGCCGCATTAACGAACAAACTCTTGGAAGTATACGATTTACCTCTGTTCAATCACAGTGCTCAATCTGACGCACCACCACCACCCACACCATCAACATCGCATCCCGCTCGTCAACAACCACGACGTTCTAAACGGAACCGCTAACCTCCATCGCGAATGGTCGTCAACCCGTCGAGGAAGACCTACGTGTGATACTTAAGGGGGAGGTGTTGTAGGAACAATAATAACCCTAGTTGTGTTATGTTTGTGTTCACATGCGCTATGAAAATTGTGACCTTTCCCCGTCAATGTTGTTTTGCAATGCCTCTCGTAATTGCTATGTTAACCGAGCCCGTCAAACCCGCGCCGGCTACGATGAAGTCAGGAGGGTGCCTCAACCACCATTGTTTGCGACAGTTCTTCAGTGACTAGTAAACCATTAGTTCACTCGTCTGCAGCAGCTCGGCCGTCTACAACAGGTGTTGAATGCGTTTTCAATCGTATACTCATCATAACGTGTAATCCATCAGTTTCCGTCGCCTCCGGAGATACGCCGATGTGATTTCTACACCAGGAATACTCCCATAGTGTGTTGTAACACCCAAATATGTTGCTATGATGAAAGAGGCGACACTCCGTCGTATACGAAGCCAGCGCCATTCCGCCGTGACCAGTTGACGCAGTGACAGTGAGTGCTGCAGTGAGGAATGAGGTCACGGTTCCGGATCCATGCCGCAGTGGTAGTTTGCACTCCTGTGAAACACCCGTCTTCATCTCGTAAAATGTGGAGGATTAGCAGATTTATCGTGCGACAGCTTTTTTTAGGAATGTGAAGCGTCGCATTTCAGGACGAAGGACCGTCTCACAATGAGAATAACGAATGGAGTAGACTTCCGAACCATCATTAAAATCGCACAGGCCCACCAATTGAGGAAGGAAACAGTATCGAACCAGACTTTACTAGATGAGCTAATACAAGCTATACGCAGAACATTACAAGATGAATCGCTTGAGGAGTCAGGTTTGAGCGAGCGCGGGCGGGCGAACAGAATTGGTTGCGAGATTACGGCCTCGAAGAATTTGGGCTGATCTGACGCAAATGTCACAAACACATAGCTTCTCAAAAAAAGCTCTTTTTTTTCTGGAGAACTACTCTAGGTTGTAGTAGCCAAAATACTATATTCCTATCGTAACCTGCAATAATCAACTTGAGTATCAAAAAAGAACATCATATTCGTCTTCAGCGCCTCAAATAATCCCCCTATACGACATTTGGGCGGAAAAAAACCACCTACGAAGCCTTACGTATCCCACCTTTGGGAGTCCAAAGGTCGAGAGCATTTTTGCTTCGAATATGTTCAAGGGGAGTATTTGGGGAGCTGAACACGAATATGGAGCCCGTTTCCATTTTTTCTGAAGATAACGGCAGGTGTAATGTCATTTTGCTATTGAAGTCTATATAAAAAAGCTCATAACTCCGTTCAGAGAGAAGTTTTGCAGCTGCAGTATGAAAATTCGAGTTTCACGTCAAAAACTGATTTTAGAAACGCTAATTTCATCTAGATTGGCTACGGCTTGTAATGATCATTCCTTTGTCAATGAAACATCTGTTGCCGCGATGGGTTTTCGTAACTGTTGGCAGTGCCGCGACTAGTCGAAACGGCCTGTTATGAAAGGGGTTCGGACAGGTCTCCATGACTCACGGTCATTACTGCGTTCCACGGATGAACACTATTGCCCTCAAACTCACAGGTGAAGATTTTGGGCGATTATCCGGAATTCGAATTTTGTCACATTCTTCTACTTTTGATAATATTTGACCAGTTTTGAGCGGCCACACAACATACAATACCCGCAAGAAAGTTTGTATAGTTACTTCAGATGTTGCTAGTTCGCAGTGCACGCTGATTGCGAAAGCGTGCTGCGGCGCCGTTGCGAGTATCCTCAGGCAGGGATGTGGGATCACCCGGGCGGCTTTTGTCTTTGGTGCCCGGGTGATCTCACACCCCTGTTTAAGGATACTCGCAACCGCGCCGCAGCACGCTTTCGCAATCAGCGTGCACTTTGCAGACTGAACGGCAATGCGGAGTTGAACTGCAAAAACGGGGAGCATCTGGCAAGCTTGGCAAAATGACAAAAAAACGTCCGATGCGTGTAACTTTTTTGAATGAACAGATTTTTGAATTTTGAAAACGCTATCATATTCAAAGATCAAATTGCTATATGCTATATTTGCTTTATTTTTTAAATTAGGTGCAGGTGAGAGAATCTCAAGGTTCGTGTGGGTTGAATTTCCGGAGAACCTTAAAGGCAGCAGACACGCTCGGAAAAGTTGTTGAGATAACAACGTTTCTGAAGTCGCATGGCTCCCGTTAGACTGCTCACGCCGTTGGAAGCGTCAAAAACGAGTCAAATCTATTGAATTTTAGCAATGCAAATCGAAAAATTCCTGCAACCCCACCCCAAAATACAAACTCGTCCAGATTGATAGTACTAATACGGTCCCTTTGGCTGGTTTTTGATGCTTCCAACGAGGTTAACGTTCCAGTACAGGCTGTGAGAGTATATCGGCTTCTCTATCTCAACCGTTTTGTTGTTAATATTCGCTGTTTGAACCGCGCACCGTAAAACTCGTCCACTTTCACCTGATAACGAAATAACCGTTAAAACCTCTACTTGCACACAGTTTTCGTTCGTTTTTTCGTCAGTTCTCAATACAATCAGCTCCAAACCTTTGATTTATGTCATAAAATCGATACCATATCCGAAAAAAATAATCGATACCACATGTCTGCTGCCTTCAAGAACCTCAAAATTTTCGAAAAAAAACGCTTGAGAACTGCGCGAAAAGTCGGAGTTTTGTTGCGAGAATCCCGGCCCCTTAAATGGAGGATTTCGAAAATTCAGCCCACACAAACCTTGAGATTCTCTCACCTGCACCTGATTTATGAAGGAAACGTACAGATTGCTCCTTCAGTACTAGTACAATTACTGCTCGAAGTTTCGCCGCACTTTGCCGCGCGCGACGTTTTTTATAAACGATCGCGAAAAAAAAATTCTTTCAAAAACAAAGCGATTTTAGGGAACTCCGGCCCACAAGCCACATAATAAGGTAGCAATTTGATCTGTGAATATGATAGCGTTTTCGAAATTCAAGAATGTTTCCGTTCGAAAAAGTTAAATGCATTGAACGTTTTTTTGACAGACTTGCCAGTTGATCCTCGTTTTTACAAAACTTAGAGCGGGGATTTTGTATAATTAAATTGAGAACATATGTACCCATATCCGGAGTGAAAAGAGTCTTGCCAATTTATGTTTTAATAACGGTATTGGCTGTGCGCAGCCGTTCTCATTGGTAACTGGGAATTTATGAATCACATGACGACTCCCCGTAAAAGCATTGGGAATCTCTTAGCAACGTTCGCTTGATAGCATACCAATCGTTAAAGCCCTTCATTGGCTGCAATAATCCTTCTCTATCATTACAGCCGTCTGCATCCGAGCAGGCAACGCATTCCACGCCTCGGTGGTCTCCTTTTCTCCAAACTTTCGTTCGTTCGCATTTCTAAAACGTTTGAGTGCTGCTGCCACCTCCGCTCGGACTCCCTTCCATGTCATTATGTATGTGTTTAGTTCGGACTGTTCAATAGCTGAATATTTACCATTGCCGTTTCTTTTCATTCCAATTCTTCCCTCCATTCGCAAATGCTTCATTTTGAAAAGGGGCATCGTCCATTAGAAGCTAGCGTGCGGACTGAAACATGCGTATTAAATTCCTGAACAAACTCTCTAATCTAGTGGAGTTGAGCGGTTCCCCGAACGCCTCGTTTATCCTTGTCTTAGAATCTCTCTCCCTCTCTCTTTCTTTCAAAACGATCCAAAGTCCGGAGCGTCAAATCATTCTTGAAACATGTAAATGGTGAACGGAGGCGGAATTTTATGGCAAGATTTGCCGCATAGTGAACTTCGGTAAATATTTCTCTTTCCCGCATGTGAACGCGGAGGGCTGCTCTGACTGGGTCATTTTGGAGCGCGAGTTGGCTGCTATGAAACGATTCATCGTTGAAGTTTGTGTACCCTCCACTGACAGAACCTTGAGCAAATTACCGAACATGTAGCGCTCTGGTCAATTTTACAATATAGTATATTTTTGTGTACTTTCACATTTCTGAAAATTGATCCGCAAACTTTATACTGACTTGTTCATGATAAAATATTGTCAGTTTTTCTGAAGAAACATAGGCTTTGGGCCTCTCAAAGAAGAGTAAGGACGGAAGTACGGCCGAAAAACGGCCAGGAAGTAGGTGAAAATCTCGTGGATCAGACGACCCATCGGATCACGCCGCCCACGTCATATAACAGTTGTCCACCTTTTGTTCTACCAAAGGAACAGTTGCCGTATATTGAAAGACTCTTCATCCATAAAGATTCTAACATTGAAGCGTGTGCATTGAGTCATATTTTTTCGAGTTTGCGGTACAATAAACAGAAAAAAATTCAATAACCTAAAAATTTTGAAGGGCAAAACCATGGATTGCTGAAAGTCCGCAGTGCTCCATAACACAGGAAACAGGCTTAATTAATTATTGGGTTAGGGGATTAGTTCGTTCGGTTTTTTAAGAGCTTTATTTTAACAAAAAAATAATTATAACTACAAGGTAATCAGTTTTGTATTCGCCGCTACTGTTTACGACCTCCTCCCACCTCTCGATCAGTTTGTTGATACCATTTCGCTAAAAAAAACCTGGTTTGGTGTTGAAGAAGTTGTTGAGCCAGTTCTTCAGGTTCACTTCGTCGTCGAAGGTAACACCCCTCATTTGATTTGACATGTAGCGTAAAAGATGATATTCGGTTGGCGCAAGGTCCGAAGATTACGGTGGATGTTGAGGAACCTCCCATTCGAGCTCATGAAGTGCGGCTTTGACGACTCGTTCAACATGGGAGTCCGGCGTTGTCGTGGAGCAAGATGACTTGGCCTTGTCGATCAGGTCTTTTCAGTTGCATAGCCTCATTTACGCGGCGCAATTGAGCAAAGTAGAGCACTCACTTCACTGCTGCGTTCCTTTTGAGCATTTCCCAATGTATCGTGCCTTCCCAGTCCCACCAAACGCAGATGATGGTCTTTTTCGGGTGGAGATCTTGCTTGACTCTCGGCTTCGGCTTGTCTCCTGGAGCCACCCACTCCTTTCTTTGCTTTATATTGACGTACAGACACCATTTCTCATCTCCCGTGACCAATCGGTACAAAAAGCGCTGTTTATGACCGTGTGTTGCTCGATGACGCGCGAGATGTTGAGAAGCGATTTGAAGAGTATTCCATTTCCAAGCCTGAAAAAAATAGGAAAAAATAATTACTCAGACAAACCTTCGCTCGGAGCTGGACCGGAGAGCGACTCGAGCGACGCTGTCTTTCCGCTTGGAGCAAAAATCAGCCGCTTTCCGTGCGACCGCAGCAACGCTCGGAGCGATCTTCGGTCCCATTTGGCTTTGCGGTCGCTGTTTGGGCGATTGTGGAAAGTTTGTCCAACAGCTAATTTTTTTAAAACTCCGCCTCTCCTTGAGAGGTGCGTGAGTGTCGCGGTCCACGGCAAGGAGCCGAGGTCTGCGGAGAGAAGCCACCCTCCCTGCGGACCGCGGCGAAAACCGCCCCACCCCCCAGTCGTGGGATCCCCTATCCCTCAGCGGTCAAAAGTGTGCTGGCGTCCGGAGAGCGACTCGAAGTCTCGAAGGGCCGGCATCAAAATGCCGAATGAGGACTCGAGTGAGATGATGCACCTTTTATACTGGCTGTGCATGTGATAAGCACATTAGGAAGTGATCATTCACTTTACCATCTTTTTTCAAGTCTGCCACTGCACTACGCATCCTTCAGTGATCCCCGGATGATATTAACGGATTTAGGCTAGAAAACCGTAGGAGAAATCGCACTAGCAGTATTTGGGAAGGCGAAAAAAGACAAACACTTACCGAGTGATCCGATATTTCTGCCTGAGCAGTCACAGAAAGCGAAAAGACAAGAAGAGAAAACGAAAATCGATTGTACAAGGGATCCCGTGATTGCTCGGCTTCACCTGCACACATTTCATGACGTCCTGCACACTCCCTCTGGGGTCCCGTACACTTTTTCTGGCGTCCGGCGCACTCTCCCTGGAGTCCTGCACACTTTATCCGGCGCACTGCCACTGGGGTTCCGCAGTTTATCACTCACAATCAGAGATCTGCCAATTCTGCGTCCCTCTATCTCTGGAGTTGGCACCACTGTGAACCCGAGAGCGACCGGACAGCGGCCGAGCCAGCTGTTCGCACCAGGCTCTGGCGTAGGGTGTGACGCTCATAGAGGGGGGGCGCAGCTTTAGACGCCGGGTGGGAGGGGTCGCAGGCCCCCGGTCCGTCATCATGCAAAAATTTCCCTCCTGCCGTACCGGGCAGATTTTTTTCGCAAAAACGGCGATTTGCGGCCATTTCGCGCGCACAAAGCGCCACATAGCCACGACTTGTTTCAGAGTCCTACGAATTCAATTTTGATGCCATTTTTGAACAGCTTTCAACGAGTACCATACAATAGTGATGCGAAAGAACGGAGTTGATAACCGAAATCAATCAGAAATTGTATATCTCCACACTAAAATCCCTCATTGTCAGCCGATGAGACGGTCGCCATAAGAGAAATGTGACCCGTTTCGTCCTGTGGTCATTGGGAATAACAGAAAGAAATACAAGTATTACGATGAAACACCGGAGTCAGGAAGACTTTTACATACCATTGTATTCACCTCACTAACAGGAACATGAAAACTCGGAAAATTCATTCCGTCAATTTTGAAGTGAGTTGTGACGATGGGGCTCTCTGTGTTTGCAAAAAAATACAACAAAACGTTTGCAGAAAATTTACTCGGTGCTGCACTTCGTTTTCAGACCTCGCAATTGAGTGTGAAATCTACTGAAAAGCTCTCTTCGTTTGGAAGAGTTTCAAAAATTGTAGCGAAGTGGTGGAGGCTTGCGTTCACGTGTTCCACAATAATAGATGTACTGGCGTCATTTATTACCCTCTATGTGACATTTCCTTGCTTTCGCCCCTGCCCCCCCCCGATCCAAAGCTGGAGGAGGGAGGGCCGCACCTCTCAGGGGCCGATCACACCGCTACGCCTTACCCTGGTTCGCACCTGACCAGGACCGCGGTGGCAGTTCGCCCCTCGGCCGCTGTCCGGGCGATGATTTCATAATTGGGAGGAGCCGGTTCCGTTCCGAGCGATGGTTTGTCTGAGTATACGAAAAAACTAATAACAAGGTTCTGTAAAGCCGAAAAAGCACTTTCTAATGAATACGAACAATTTGCTGAACGCACAAACAAGTCATTTAAAGGCAGCAGACCTGCTTGTAAGTGTGATTGAGATAACTATGGAAATAGAATGGTATAGCTCAGAACAGAACGCCTACGCATTTTCAAGAGTCAAAAACGACCCACAATGCCGTCACAGGAGAAGAAGCGCCCGTATTTTCACGCCCCCCCCCCCGTATATACCTTTTTCCTCAAACACAGGGTTGCTGGGTTATCTTCGCCGTCAGTGACGTGTATGGTTGACTTGTTAGGCAATCCACCAACAGTACCGTTGGTGAAGATGATCCAGCAGCCTTGCGTTGCAGGAAAAGGGGAAATACAGGGGGCGTGAAAATACGGGCGGGACCAAACCTGCTACTCCTGTGACGGCATTGTGGGTCGTTTTTGACGCTTCAAAATGCGTAGGCATTATGTTGTATGTAAGCTATACGGTTCGATTCACGTTGTTATCCCAACCACGTTTACGAGTGTGTATGCTGTCTTTGATCATTTGAATAAAGCTCTGGAAAAACCTAATGAACTTATTCCCCAACCTAATGCATTAGAGATTTTTAGACGTTTTTTTCTGATTTCAATCTTGTTTATTCAGAACGCATCTAATGGCCGCGTTCGCAATTTGGGAGGTAACAGATTTTCACAGGTGGAATACTCGAATAGCGTCGGAAGAAAAGGATAGGATGTTGAGGAAATTGAATAATCTGATTTTCTGAAGTTATGAACTTTTTTCAAATTTCGGATTGAACCTATTCGAAAACGAACAGAATGTTTTATTCCTGAATGAGTTGATTATCCGGAACTTTACTTTTTGGATAATTTACAGGAGTCATCGTTCCATTTGCGCCCACGTCTAAAGCATACACCCAATTGATACCACCCACCCCTCGAGAAAGATGTAGGAGGCCGACTAGTACATACTGGTTATCGTAGACTTCCCTCATTGATAGTCATTGGCTTCACTTCGATGTCACTTGTCGTTTCATGCGTATTGATCTCTAGCCGACCTTTCTTTGTCATACTAGAATGATTTTCCCGCACAGAAATCGCGATAGGGTACGAAAAGATTAACACTAATGGAGAGCGATCAGGGCTGTAAGATTAGTAGAGGATTCACGGTAAACCAATCACTTCAAAGGTAATGTTCATGGAGAGAAAACTGCTCATCCCTCTGCAGAAACGTGAGATTTAAGTCTATCTAAGCAAGCCTAGGGACAAAGAACGGCGAAAAACGGGCAGGAAGTGGGCCGAAACCCCGCGGTCCGGCCGGCCCATCGGTTCACTCCGCCCACGTCCTATAACAGTTGTCCTGAATTCGTTTTACCGGCAGCGGAACACGTTACACGTTACGTTTTACGATAAGAACAGGCAACGAATATTCGAATATTTCTAATCGCGGAAGGTTTTGACATACCAGCATGTTCATTGACCCCTCTAAATTCTAACCCATACACGACAACGTGTCCCACTTGTGGGTCACGATTTTTTTAAATTGATTTCTCCGCCATAAGGACGAATTTTCAAACTTTCTCATGTTCAGTGTATTTACTAATCCTGGAGTCGGCTAGGGAAGTCGTGGTCCGCCGGCAGCTCCACTATAGGCTAAAAAGGAAAAAATCGTTGCAAAAACGATTTCTTGAGCGCATTTTAAGTTCTTTTTTCTCTTGCTGCCGTTTCTTAGCTTTCTCAGCAGGGCACTCTAGTTGGAATCACGTTCTGTTCACCTGGAAACGTGCCACTACCATGAAAACACCTACCATGACCCCGAAACACCGATTTTCTTCAACTTGAAGCTTTTTATCCATCATAACCAAACCAGAGCCATACAGAATTCGAAAACAGACAACAGGTTTCTGAGTAGCATTCGATTCAATTCTCTATAGGGAATATCAACGAAGCAGTGGCTGCAAAATAATTACTCACTTGACCCTGCCGTGTCTTCAGGCAGTTATTTCTCTTGATAGAAAGGGGCTATGAGCGGGAGTTATGGTACCCTCTATAAAACGTCGTAATTCCCATCATTCGAGTCACGAGCGGCGCGCGCGACGCCTCGGCCTCCGTCTGCCCTACGCTCTCTCACTGTCTCTAACCTCCGCTCCGCACCAGCACGCGTAGGAGCCAAGTGAATTTCACCGTTTTATAGCCTGTACAATGTTTACTTCTTTGATAGCTGTGCTATGAACATCAAAAATGCAAATCGATTTTTGGTGGCGTGCCATTCGGATTCGCGTGTCCCACCGGTGGGACATGGTATAGGGGGACGCAGTATTGCACGCGGTCGTGAATGGGCTCAAGAATTTTCGGTACAGGAAGCAGAAAGTTTTCTGTGGGGAATTCTCCCTATCAACTCTTCTTAGTGGACTTACCTACCCAAAAACATCGAAAACTACACTACTGATTGGTGTCGTAAACACTGCCTTTAAGACATCATGGTTTACCGTTTTGCATGAAGCAGCAAGCCGACATTTTTCATTTTTTTCAAAAGCTGAATTTTGAAGGATGGTTCGAAGCTTTCACCGAAACACTTCTGATCGTGATCTGACTGACGCATCAGGGGTCGTTTATACTTCCGCCGCCGAGAGGCGCGGCGAAGTGCATTTCTGTAAGGCGTCGTTTATACTAAAGCCGCCGAGCGGCGCAGCGGAGTGCATTGTTATGCTATCGATCGTGCCGCGCCGCGTGTTCGATATCACAGAAAAGCACTGCGCCGCGCCGCTCAGCGGCGGGAGTATAAACGACCCCTCAAGCAAGAGAGTAGTTGTCGCAATGCTAACCAGCCTGGTGTCCTGTCTGTGGCGATTCTCAATGATGAAGAGCAGATTTTCATTATACTAAGAGATGTAGCAGTGAGACTTTCTGGTTTGTGTCCTCAAGTTATAACCTATTTGAAGACGAGTGGATTATAACAGAGAGATGTAAAAGATGATGATGGAAGATGGAGTCCGGGAGCCGCCATTTCCAATTTAATGGTATTCGGCTTCAACGATAATGTTCGAGAAATCTCCCATTTTCTTCAATGCCGTGTTATGTACAGCTGGTTGAATGAATTGTTTCCGTAAAGCTTGCTACATAGGTAATTAGAGACCGACTATTCAGAATGTGGAGCTATTAGGGAGTTATCGATTGTGGTTGGCTCTTCCCTTTCTGCTGCATGCTCTATCATGCCTTTCACCTCCGTTTGAATTTGTCGCACATGTTTCTACACCTCGAAATTCATTTTTTTGCAGCTACATATTTTGATCTTCCAGATTGTACCTTCACAGCTCCTGCCTATTTGTTATGCGCTCGCAACGCTATGATGACTCAAACGACGAGTTCATCCTTCCTCAAAGAGTACGTTACAATTCTCAAATGAAACGATTCCGGAACACAAAACTTTTGAACTTTATTTAAAATTTTGGTCTTGCTCTAAAGTGTTCCCGATGCTCCTCCCTGTTTTCAGTTGAACGCAGTTCTGGCATCAATATTGCGCCTTTCATACCATATGCGAACGATTACTGTTTCCTGGGATGTGCGGAGTTTTGGGTTCAGCCTTTCGCGTCCCAAAAACAAAAGACTACGAACAGAGAAAATAACACATCGATTAATGTTTAAAAAAGGCTATCAATAATTTGATGGTTTTCATGCTTTTTGCATTCTGAAAGTTGCATTTCCGTGTTTTTTTTTTGGGCGTTTCGCGCCCAATTTCTGAAACCCAAGAAAAATATTGTGTGCCGAAATCCGAAACCCGTATCTCGAGTTTCCATACTTCTGTTCCGCTTATTCCAGCTACGTGTACAGATGTTGAGCCTGCTGACTGCTCACATGTTTCAAAATCTCTAAATGTACGAGCACTCAAGCAAACCATCGCTCGGAGCGGGACCGGAGAGCGACTGGAGCGCTCCGAGTGATCTACTCGGGACACATAGGCCGCTCTCCGGGCGACCGCAGTCCCGCTCGGAGCGATCTTCGGTCCTATTTGGCACTGCGGTCGCTGTTTGGGCGGTTTTCAAAAGTTTTTCCAACAGCTAATTTTTTAAACTCCGCTTACCCTCGAGAGGTGCGTGAGTGTCGCGGTCCACGGCAAGGAAAGCCCGCCCTGGTCCACAACATGGGCGTAACCTTCGCCGAGGTCTGCGGTGAGGGACGGCCTCAGACATTGGGATAGGCGGACCGCCGGCATTTGCTTGGCGAGCAGAAACCATTCCCGGTGGCGGACAGCCATTTGCCGGCGTTCCGCCAAAACCCTGCCAGCGGTCCGCCAAGACGTTGGCCGACCTCTGGCAGTCTCTTGGCTAATATCTGGCAGCCAGCTGTTGAGAAATCATTTGCCAGCGGTCCGCCAGTCTCGTGGCAGACCGATGAGTCGAGGTGGGTTCCTCACCGCAGATCGCTGCGTAGGAGATCGCCTACGCAACGGTCTGAGGTGGGGGACCCACCCCACCTTCCCCCCCCCCACCCTAGCCGTAGGGACTTGCCCCTTAGCTGCCAAAAATATGCTAGCCTCTGTAGAGTGACTTCAGGTCACTTTCCAGGGCCGGCATCAAAGTGCCGAGTGAACACTCATTGAACTGAATCGCCTCATATACCGGCTCGGCTTTTCAATGAAATCAGAGATCAAACTTTAACATGTTAAAACGTGGGTAGTCGTCAA
Source organism: Aplectana chamaeleonis (assembly GCA_029168955.1). Taxonomy (NCBI): domain Eukaryota; kingdom Metazoa; phylum Nematoda; class Chromadorea; order Rhabditida; family Cosmocercidae; genus Aplectana; species Aplectana chamaeleonis. Next base: position 415,755 of record JAPDOI010000528.1, on the reverse strand, counting down.
CTCTCTCAAGTGCCAGCGATGTGACGGCTCAGTGCCAAGCAAAGGCCACTGGGTGGTTATGCGCCAGCTGAGTGCCGATTGTTGGATAACTGCGTTTTTATGCGCTCGGTAATTTCGAAGTTTGATTCAAGTCAGATACGGTTCAAGTCACGGCCCGCAGCAGGGGATCACCCCCACAGCAGTCTGCGACAGGGACATCACCCTCCCCACGGTCAACAGCGAGGGACCTACCCGCGCTGAGGACTGTGGGGGAGACCCCTTAACGGTTGAAAAATCGTCCGGAATATGACTCGTAGTCACCTTCTAGGAGCAGCCCCGACGGCGAGCTCTCTCTGGGATCGGGCCCTTTATATAAGGGCTGTGCCCCTGCTATGCGCCGGGTCAGTTCTGAAGCGATCGATCAACGTGTATAATCATGGGCATTGTGGCTCGTTCGTCGTCCAAATTCATCGTAGTCAAATCAAAAGCGTATCGTTGCCGAGTGAAAAGGCTATGATTAGCGGCACGTGCTTCTCACTTGAACGACGATGAGGCCACGTGGCGCACGGAAAGTGCGTGGCCGTATCGTCGTCAACCTCTTAGTAGTCGAATCGAAAGCCTATCGTGGCCGAATAGGACCCCCGACTCTCTGAGTATGAATGTTGTGGAGGATGGTTAGAATAAGAGTTCTGCATTTTCGGTTTTACCTAAGGACCATTCGGTTGATCAAAAAATGCCAAAAACAAGTAGAATTAATGGAAGTGTGCCCTTCACGTGAACATTATGGAGGTATTTCTGAGCTTTCGGACGCGTAATCGGCTGAAACTCATGACCAACGACTGTCTACCGAAAGGTACTTAACTTGAAAAAATCTAGAAAAAAATTTCCGACCTTTTTTCACCCTGTATACATGTCTAGAAAACCGCAAAAAAATGTTCTGGATAGAATCATTTTTATTGTTGCTCTATGGAGGGTGTACAGATATGCAAGTCAACCGACTCCCATTTCTCGAAAATTAAAGTCACAGCCATTTGGGAAAACAGGACTCTCTACTTTGTATCTTACTGATTTTTGCTTTAATCTTGCTGGTATGCGTGCAATCGACTTTCAAACCTTCGCAAAGCTTCATTAGACAAGTTACGTACAGACAGGGATGGTACTGACCACACAATATTTCAACAAGAAGCCGAAGTACTAGCAAGTTTGGCTGCGGTCTATGAAACAACCGAAACAAAGCCGTTTGTCGCACCAGCAGCAGCGCACATAATGACGAACAATCACCTATCTCCTGGCAAGGGACGTTGACACATACGTCATTGAAAGCATGATCTGTTGGAGTCGAGAAGTGTCCGCGATGAGTATCCACATATCCAGAGGCCACCCAAGCGTATGCAAAGCACGCACGAAATACAGGAGCGCAGAACTGCCTGTATGTCTGGCTCAGCACCTGCGAGAATGAATAAAGCATATATTAGAGAGAAATTGGTCGAACAAGCCTTTTCACCTCAAAGTATTATCTCTGGTGTAGCAGTTAAAATGTGATCTCACGCACGATTGTGGGTTATCATATTCATTCACGGGACATCAACCCTTCCGTAACGGAACCCAAAATATTTTGTTTCGCAATGGAGTACACCTCATAATCCCTTCTCAAAATGCCTAGGTATTAACGTTTCGAAGACTCCAAAAAATCATAAACAAGCAGAATGAATTCAAAACGTCAAATCAGAGAACAATGATAGAGGAACAGATTAGTTGAAGTAGAAGTCGCATTTCGTTGAAATCGCTCGATGAGATTCGAACCCTCACTCCAGGCGTTGCATATGAGCCCGCATCGCTATCCATTCGGCCTTAAGTACATGCAAGCTATGGCAGATGATTTCAAACTAGTGGTTGTAGACCTGCGACAAGCGGCGAGCTCACCCGAATACTATTTGCGTCGTCCGGAGCACTTCCTCATAGGTCCCACACGCTTTATACGGCGACCTGCGCACTTCCACTGGGGTTCCACAAACTTTCCCCGGCGTCCGTCCTGCGCACTGCAACTGGGGTCCCGTATACTTTGCCCGGCGTCCGGCGCACTCTCACTGGGGTCCCGCACACTTTATACAGCGTCCAACACACTGCCACTGGGGTCCCACAAGTTATCACTCAGAGAACAACCAATCCAGGAGTTGGCACCGATGTCGCCCCGAGAGCGACCGGACCGCGGCCGAGGCTGCTATTTGCACCGGACAGGGCCCGCGGTGCCAGTTCGCCCCTCGGCCGCTGTCCGGGCGATGACGTCATAATTGGGAGGAGCCGGTCCCGCTCCGAGCGGTGGTTTGTCTGAGCATGTAATAGGTCACAAACGTATCAAAAGACTTCAGACTGAGGGCTATTTTTTTCTTAGGTTGGAAGACATGGAGAGCCCTCTTCTACGAAAACTTTTCTGGTATGGTATCTGCCCGAAATCAACAGAGTGCAAGAGTTACTTCGTAAAAAAGCGATACGCGTTGTTGAGAGAATCGCAACTCTTCAATCCTGTGAGCTCATAGGTGGAATCACACAGTTTTTGGTTTCAGCCTCTGTCTGGCTTGCCGTACTCGGAAAGCGACTCATCAGAAAGCGAAGATAGGTGCGTTGTTTACATTTCGCCTATTTTTTTTTGTTTTGTCGCCGCTACGTTTACCATTCCATTGTTTCGAATGACTTTCGGGCATTGATTTGTATGACAGAACTTTTGACTGATTCTTCTGCAACCCTGAGGAAAATCGGGTGCGCTCGATCTCAAAAGCTCCGATTTTTCAAAATACGAGACACTATACGATCTCTTTGTATGATTATGAAGCTTATACAAACTTAGACATACAGATATCTAGTTAGTGCCACAGACCCATCTCAAACCTAAAAGCAGTGTTCACGGTAAATAAATTCCCAATTTTCTGCAGAGAAGTATGGTTTCCGCAATATATATTTAGTCTGAAGCGTGGGCCAGGCGGCTGGCTGTGAGGTGTTGGCGGCATCACCAGCCAACGGGGTTTCGATTGCGCGAGGCGATATACCTTCACAGCCTCGTCCGTTCGCCAGAACTCTATTACGTGAACTCTATGCTTGACTCGAATCTGTGTAAGGTAAAGTAGACTGAACGCTGATAAACGGTCACGAAGTGGGTGAAAATTGCTTGTGTTTGCCAGCCCTTCGAAATAATCAGACCACATCGTGGAAGAGTTGTCCATCCAAAGAAGCAGGTTAAGGGCGTTGACTACTCTGTACATATGACAAAGTCTCCTAATATGCAAGGGCGCCCATCAAAATCTTTCTGATATTAAGGAATGCTTGGTGAAAAAAGGCAATAGGAAACATCCTATGAAGTTCAGAGCTCAAGACCATTTCCGAAGTTTCAAATCCTTCTAAACCAAGCACATAACAGGAGTAGGGGGCGGAAATTGAATGTTTTGAGCATCTAAAGCGGGATAGGGGCTCGCTATACACCGACGAAGGAGTTGTACCTCCTTTGCGGCTCTAATTCCACTCTGGGCCACTTTGCTTGAATTAAGTGCCGTGACTTGTCAAACTGCGAAAACGGGACACCTCCCTCTGTGTGTAGAGCCTCTATCCCACTTTAAGCAGTTTTTTCTCTGAAAATTTGAGGGCTTGGTGGGTCGTTAATTTCTCTACTTCATGGATTTCTATGCGCAAAACACTGAAAATGGCATGCGGTCTTCATTGCGAAGACTGTTTGAAGAGCCACAGCTGCAAATTCTCCTGAATTTTCTCAATGTCGTGAAGGAAAAACATGCAACGCATCAATGCCGCTCGGAATGCCGTCAGAAAGCGCGCGGGTACGCGTTTTCGTGTCATTAGCGGTCTTTTTTGATAACTTTAAATCAAATTTTGTCTGGCTATCAAAAACTATACATTCAGGATCCTGATGAAAAAAGGACTTTTCAGCGATGTAGTTATTGCTAGGGTTTCGTTCAAACAACATATTCGCATACCCTCCATTTCGGAGGGGAATTTTCATTGCCGTTGATCGCGTGCGTGCGCGAGCGTAGGCTGCGTCTCATTTCCCCCCACACTTTGCTACTATCTCTACCTTGGCTCCGCATAAGCGCGAGAACGATCAAAGTTAATTTGCCTCCGAAACAGTGGATATATAATTTTGTTGTCGGGGCTGTTCGTAATTGTTCAGTTTTCGTTCCTCCAATAATCTTCGGCTGTTTCGTCCCTTCTCATAAAGAAATCGGGGCGTTTTCCATTATCTCTCGATTGCGAGTCACTTGCGAAGTTTCGGGAAAGCTCTCTATTCTTCTATCGTAAACTACTTTTAGTGAACTTCTCATAAAATTGAATCTATGTACTGTCGTTATCGGAGCGAGATTCCGGTGTGCATTTGTAAAAAACCGCTGCGGCAGCTCGCAGCCCGAAGACAATCATGGCCTGACCCCGTGGTCCCCGATTATCATTAAACTGTGTACTGCAACAGTGGTTGTCAGCAACTGAGGACCTGGATCGCCTCCCGTAAAAGAGATGGCCTGTTCAGTGGTTTCCCGTTTAATTCCTAGATATTAGGATTTGAATGCTTCCGATATGTTCGATATAGAAGTATACAGGCGGCACGAATCGGCGGCATGCGGCTGTTTCGGTTCCCTCTTCACGTGTGCTTTTTGTTGGCACAACCTCGCTGCCCCTATGCTATAACTTCAACGATATATCAGTATAGCTTCTATCCTTCGTCAGTCTTCTTCCGTTTTCATTGCCGTCAGATCTGGAACAATACTTTCGCACAGTAATGCTTGTTAGGTGTATGGTATACTTTGGCGCTGTAATGAGCGACAGGCATGCAATCTAACACGAATCGCGGCGGGACCCGCATGGGAGCAACGGCTACGGCCGTCGTAGGAGCAGGTGTCGCGTGTGGGTCTCAGCGTCGTGTCGCGAAAGGCTGACATACTGCAAATGTGCCATAGCCTGTCGCTACCTTTGTGCAGTGCACTGCGACTGCGATAGATTTAAAGGGCGGGAGGCGGTCGCTGTCGCTCTGCAGAGCGACGCGACTGTGGTTCGCAAAAGTATACCATACCCCTTACGCTGTGCTTTGAAAAGACAAGAAGTCTTGAGAAGCTAAAAACGCAGAACCACCTTCGACGCTTCAATTTCCCCTGCATTAAACCCAAAAAAACAGGCGTGATTAAAGGGAGCGTACACGCTCGTAAACGTGATTGAGATAACTACGGAAATAGAATGGTATGGCCCAGGTTACAACGCCTACGCATTTTGAAGTGTCAAAAACGACCCACAATGCCGCTACATGAGTTAGAAGTTGGCACCGCCCTGTATTTTCACGCCCCCTGTATTTGCCCTTTTCCAGAAACGCAAGGTTGCTGAGTCATATTCACCGTTGGTACTGTTGGTAGATTGCCTAACGAGTGAACCACACACGTCACTGACGGCGAAGATGGTCCAGCAACCCGGCGTCGGAGGAGAAGGGCAAATACAAGGGGCGTAAAAATACAGGGCGGGGCTTACTTCTAACCCATGTAGCGGCATTGTGGGTCGTTTTTGACACTTCAAAACGCGTAGGTATTATGTTGCAAGCCATACGGTTCGATTCACATTGTTATCCCAACCACGTTTACGAGCGTGTATGCTGTCTTCAAAGGCAGTGGTCGTGATAAAATATGCTTGTCTTCTTTGCCTCTCTAAACCCTTTTCTGGGTTTGGAGTAGAGTTTAGAGTACCAGAAAAAATCGCGCAAACCGCTATTTCGGGCCAGAATGCAAGCCTGAACTTTCTTGTCTTTTGATGGTGAGCGAGCCCACTCGCGGCTGAGTCGCCCAACCTCCACTGGGGTCAGCACCGGACGGGCAGGACATCCAGATGCTGGGCGGGGCCAACGCACCGCAAACTTGGGTGATTGAACCGCCTTCACTTTTTTCATGCGAAGCATGCCTGGAAAATGCGTCGTATACTTCCCTTTTATCTAGAGCGCGAAAACGCTAGCTAAGCAACAGCTCGAAATCGACCAGATCACAACACGCAACCACGGCCCCGCCGAATATCGGCGCGTTGGCCAGCGGTGACTCATGGTGGGCGGATCAACCTGTTGTCAACGCCCCAGTTTTCCTGAGTAGGCTAACTTGAACCATGATCAAGCGACATTCATCTACAGTCGGCGCGTATCGCACTAATACTTTTAGTTCCCTATTGAGGGTTGGCACGAACATGGTGTACGTATGTTATGTATAACATGTGTTGCGCCAACCGTTAATAGGGAAGGGAAGGTATCAGGATCATGCGCGCCAACTGTAAACACACAAATCTCGCCAGAAACATGGAAATAATTTTTATCGTTAACTATGTCTGCGACGTGAACTACTCTCGATTCACTCAGAATTAAGAGGCTATTATGTTGCACGCAATCGAGAATTTTCCAGCAACGCAGCTGACATTTCACAGACCAAACCTTTAGATTCATTTCAGTCTCATTTCGGGTGACTTTACGGCAAAACGTTACTCTCACAAGTCAGGTACTGAACTGAACTCCATCTTATCTATTTTAGCGATGCCGAATTCTTGGTCCATCCAATTCTACGCAGCCTGATCAAATCAAAGTCCGCGTATACGATGCCGAAGGAAGCTCCACGCCTCAAAACTAGCAGGACGGCATTTGAGGTGAGTATCACTCTGGCAGGATAATTATCGGCAAGGGAAATCTGCAATTATTATTCCGTTAATAGCAAATCTCAGTAAAACGGCAGTTTCAAGTCGTGAAAAAACACTATTTCCAAGGGGATGTCCCGTGCACTATTCGTTTTCCTTTTTTTCAGACATGAAAAACCTCCGAAGGGAATAATAGGCGGAGATGAGTGAAGTGTGTTAGAGGGAATATCCATTTCAAGGCGCTCGGCGGCTCAAAATTGGGGAATTATTCTCACTACGAATTATTTTGATTGGTTAACGCAGAGGCCTCAGAAGGTGGATCGAACGGTTTGCATCGTACTAGTAAGATCAGCGTGTAATATTTAGCTACGACTGGCTGAGGGCTTATTGTGAGAATAAATTTCTCATTTATTTGAAAACCCTCAACCGTATGTCAATGAGATTTCGTAACAAACAATTGCGATTCATGTAGCTGGTGAAGCTTCAGACTCTGGTGAACTCAAACTCACCAGAGTCTGAAGCTGCATACAAGAACAAAAGTCTTCCTGAGTTCAGATCAATGCAGGAAGAGCAAGCTATGGAAATTCAAATAAATACTTGCAGGGGGAGGAGCTGTTATGCAAACCATAACCAAATGGCTGGAGGTACATGACACACCGAGCGAGGCCAGCGACGTATCGATCGCTGACATGTCGCCGATGCATACCGGGGTCAGCCGAGAGCGCGTTGACTACCGTAGTAGAGGACCAGTTGCAGATCAAGAATTTGAGCACCCTCGTATAAACAGAGTATATACAGCTCCGGGGGTTCGTTGTACTCATGACATTAGACATATGTCGTCGTAATGAGTGATAGGTTTTTTGTCAACACCCATCTGAAACGTTTATCTGTCCGATCGATTAATATGGTTTGTGTGGAAGCCGTATTGCACCCCGAAGCGATTTACCGGCACTTTACCCTGCTTTAACCTCGTAAAGCTGTTCTGCTCCTGTTTAAAACGGGGAAGGCATTCAAGAACGCGTTTGGTCTGGTTTGGTTTGGGTTTGCCGTTAGGTTTTCGCAAACTAGCTATTCATGATTGGCTGGTTTGGCTATCTCTGAGTCACGAGTGGTGGCCTTAGTGCGATTCCTGCATTTACACAAATTTTTTTAAAAGACGGCAGAACAAATATTTGCAATTGTCACGACTTTTGAAAGCAAAAAATTCAAAGATCGTGTTTCAATATTCCTTTCGAAATTTTGGATGAAGAAAGTTTCTCTCTTTTTTTTTGATTCGTTTCAACGCCCAAATTCGAGTAAGACCCTAAAATATCCGAATGAGTGAATAAATTTGAAAACCTGTTCGTTATTCGACCCAGATAAATATTCAGGAATTTTATTCGGCTACATGTTCGTTCAACTAATAGAGCTTTTTTAAGTCTGGAACGAATGAAGTTTTCTAAAGAAGCTAGTGATTTAATTTCGCTCGCGAATCAGTTGGGTAAATGGACCAACATTAAAAAATGATTCTGCACGTGGATGCCGAAAATCTTGTGAAATGCAATGCCCCCCCCCACACCCCAAAACAATATATGCGTCAAAAATTGAAAAAAAAACATGGATGCCAAAAGAATTGATCAACAGGAGCCGACTTAACAATTTTGGACACGATTTGACCTGAATCGTCCAGAAAACACCGAGTTAACCGTTTCAAACACGTTTTGACAACCGGTTTGCAAACCAAGCCGGCAAATGCATTCATGAACCGCGAGGAAGAGGTTTGGTAACGGGTGCTCAGAGAGTAGGTGCGGGCTGATCGCTGGCTTTTGGCGTGCGGATCGCTGCATCTCACAGCTCAGCTGGCGGATCACTGGAAATCAAAGCCCTGGCGGGCGGATCACTGGCAGCTTGCAGGCGGATCGCAGCTTCAGAGGTTACCGGCGATCCGCCCGCTACGGTGATCAACTTTTTCCAGGTGCCGCTATCCGCCCGCCGAAACGCAGCGAACCGCCCGCGGAGACAACAAGAGGCAGGGATCTGACCGCCGAGGCCATGATGGGCAGCGATCCGTCCGCACCTGTTGTCTGAGTAGGCTTGCAAACCAAACCAAACCCTAACGAAACCAAACCAAACCGGCAAATGCCCGTTCATGAATCGTATCCCGGATGTGCGTGATTACGTTAACGTGCCAGCGCGTTAACGAGTTAACGTAGCTTTATCAAAAATAAGTAACGCTTGAAGGCAGTGCTCACGATAGATTTCACTTTCGATATCTCTACGACTTACGCAAGGTCTGGTGCCCTATACAGCAGGGCATGCTTGGAAAGGACGCGAAGACCGGGCTAAAATATGCCCCACTTTTTTACGCTGATTTTTGAGTTTTTCGAATTCTGGCCCTTCTTCAATGCTCCTTCGATCCTATCCCCTCCAGCGTCCGCCAGCTTAGTGTTTCACACTGAAACCTCGAAAACGAGATTCCTAGTGAACACTGCCTTCAACGAGCTAGAGGTTTCCATCATACGTTCTTCGAGCTCGAAGGGAGATCAAATGTTCTTCAGTGAGGAGATTTTCCTTCGTTCTCCCCCGTATCGGCCGTTTCTAAGGAACTTCGCAGTGAATTGTTCAAGGTAAGAACCATGGACTGCCCACTCTGAGGGGTCATTCGATTGTTCTCCCATCGATCAAATGATTACGACAAATTTGGGTCTATTCTCTTGGATATTTTTCTCGCAAGCGTGTGAGTGTGTACTACATATTAGACGAAGTCTTACATTCCAGATCAACCTGTCCAAGATGTGGGAGACGACCGTGGATGAAGAGGCGCCAGTAGCGAATTTCACTCCGGAATTGGACCAAAAATGGCCGGAACCAGACGATCCTTCTCCTCTGCCGCCAAGAGTCTTTTCTTCACCTCAGGTCATCTTTCGCGCTATCGCGCACTCCGTGGCAGATTTCTGGTCTTCCTAATGCTCTCAGAGCATCATGGCTCAGTGCATTTCTGAACGCCGTTAGATTGCACTCTCCACTTTTTCTAAGCTAATAAACCTTTCGGGTATACTCCTCCTGCAAACTGCAGTTTCACCTTTCAGCTGTCGCGACCACCTAGAAAGATGTCTTGTTGGTCTTCTCCCGCCAATGTTTATGCGGACGAATTGTCATCTCCAAATTCACCTTTTGGTGAGTTAGAGTTAGAGTAGAGTTTCACAGGATTTTTGATGCTACTGAGCTGAAATCAGGCTTTCTATGGTATACATACAGTCCATGGCAACAGAAAAGGTGATTGTACGGTTGTGTATATCAACTAAGCATACTGTAAGTTGCGCTTTAATCGACGGCGAACTTGTGATTGGAAAAAAAAACGTCGGGAATGTTGAAAAATGAGTTTCACACAAATATTGTTGATATACCTAGTCTTGGTCATGGATACACGCAGGAATAGCAAAAAAGAATTTTTTTCTCTAGTAATTCAATTTTTTGTAATTCTCCATTTTTTGGTAATTCCTGCGTGATAAAGACTTTGGGTGTAGTATTGATAATGTGTGGGGAGGGTGATAAAATACCGTTTCTCAACGTTCCCGGTATGTTTTCTTCAAAATTCTGAGGAAAATACCAATTGGGCGTCGACTATGGCGCAGCCTACAGTATGCTTAGTGGAAATGCGCAACCACACAATCGCCTTTTTCCGTTGCTGTAGAGTGTACCCACTGTTCGATGTATGTGCATACGCTATGGCTCGTTGAGAAGACATGCAGCTCGGCCTCGCCCTCGTAAAGGCTCAGTCTAAGCTCAAGGATAAAATATGAGAATTCCACTCAGTTGTGAAGTTGACGCACCTTGTATGACATCTGTCAACTACGATTTATCAATTCCTCCGAATAAGTGAGATTTTGGAAGAAGCCACTCTGGCGCTTCCACAGTAAGAATCCACTTCACCACGCCTCCTCAGACGGCCTTTAGAGCTCAACAACTGTGAGTTGAGCGGTGATTTTTGACCACGTTTCCAGGGGGTTGCACGACTGTAGAGACATGGGCCCGTAGTAAACCCACCCTCTGCGCTGAGATGATATGACAACCGCGCGCTGAGGTGCCTCGGCGCACCTGTGCAGTCGGCCGACAGTGTGATGAGCAATCAATGGCATGCAAGAGGTGGCCTTATCAGTGAGAAAGGTCAGTGGCGGAATAGGGGCTGAGCAGAGTGCCACCGCGGCGCGGCGCGGCCTGATGATTGAGAGCGGTATTGATAGATCGCGGCGATCTATCAATACAGCTCTCCATCATCAGACCGCGCCGCGCCGCGGTGGCACTCTGCTCAGCCCCATAGGGAGAACGTGAAAGGAATGAACTATTGGGTTGTGGCCTAGTGATTATCGGTGAAGATTATGACGAGCACGACCAAGGTTCGGTTACCACGGAGAGTGAACGTTTTTGCGAATAAATTGCGATGCGAGCTCTTTACTAAGGAGTGTAAAACTGATCAAACAACGAGCTCACTGGCGCAGTGGTATGATCGGGAGCTAACAAATGGCGTGACGCAGGTTCAATCTCCTAAGGGGGAGACGACGAAAAGAGAATCAATTTTGGGGATGATTTTGGCGTGCTGTGCGTGGATGTGGAACGCCAAATTACGGACTGCGACGACCGTCATTCAAGCCCCGTAAGTTGCAGAGGGGCAACTTACGACTCTCAAATGACACTCGCGCTGCGTCTTCGCGCAACCCACGCTATTTCTCCTTGCCCCAGCAGCTGCGCGCAAGCGCTGAGGTGACCCTCATCGCACTCCTAGTGCGTCGAACCAGCCGGGTGGCCACCATTTCCACCCGCAGAGAGACCTGCCATCGCAAACCATGCGACGGTGTGGTGAATGCGGCCCTGCCTCCCTGCATAAGTTGATCGCGTGCAGTGAGCTCACCTCAGCGTACGGGGGGTTTACTACGGGCCATGGTTGGAATCACTTTTGAGATAGACAGAAAAAACAGAAAAAACAAGCTCGAGCTCACTGCAGCCGGCTCAGATCGGCCACAACGGAGGGATTTCCCACCTCAGTAAACAATGCATCACGCACGCATCGAGCGGGACTCCCACACCATGCGGGCTCAGTCCGGCCACCTCGGAGGAGGATTTTTTGACCTGAGTAAGCAATGTATGACATTCGTATCGACTGGATCGATCACGAAAGGCACAGGAGTGCTCAGTCCGGCCCCAGTTTGAATTCTTTACACCGAATTAGCATGGTGTAAATACAGTAACGGCGCTGAGTTTTGTAGAAACGGGTTGTACAAGTATTAGAAGTGCGACCTCTATGTTTTCTTCATGGTTCCGTTTTCGAGCTCCTTCATTTAACGTTTTCGAGTTTTCGAAAAACAAATACGACTCTTCAGAAAGTTCTCAAGCGTGTTTTATGAAAAATTTCCAATATCTACCTGCACAAATCTCGAGTTTGTCCCACCTGCGTCCAATTCATGAGGGAAACATAGGGATTGATTTTTCATTACTTGAACAATTACTGACTCTGGACTGACTCTTGAACGTCATAATCCTTGCACGGATGACAATCCGCTGATATCCCATTCACTGCTGCAATACTGTCCAAGTGTGAAGGGATTTTTTTTTCAGGTGAATCCACGTGTTGGTCGGCCCCAGAGTGCCTGAACGAATTCGAAAGTGATGACGACCTGGCAGAGGATCTTCAGCAAAGATCTTGCTCATGTGTGGAGCTCGAGCATGGAGTTCTCGAGCCGAAAACTCCTTTTCTGGACAGCTATCCTATGATTGACAGCGAACAACAAGGTGCTCCTCATTCTTTCCATCATAAGCTGAGTAATTCTGTTGCAAGTGCTTTGCGATTAGTTTTCGAGTAGAAGTGCGTGCGCTAGCATGTCTGCTCAATTCCCATGGGGTGGTCTGCATGGTGGTCTTCTGTTTCCACTCTTGCTTCAATTTCATAAAACTGCGCGCTTCCAGCCACGCCCTTTCGCTAAAACTCGTACCGCAGCCGTAGTCGATCATTCGCCAGGCCTCCTCACTTTTTCTCATGTTCTTCTTTCCATGACTTCTAATCTGACGTGACAGCTGAGTGCCTTGATGTCGTACTTCCTTCGAAAGTCTTCTGCAGCTACTCGTGCTTCTTTCCGTGCTCCTCTCGTGGTCGCACACTCTCTTCTCTCATCGTCCGTAGTATTTTCATTACGTGACGGCTGCCCTCCTATTGGAAGCGCGCTATTAGCGCCCCTCGAATGCTAGGCTCTGTCATCTCCTGCCCCACTCCTCCCTTGCCCGATTCTCGCCGAGACCCTTCATCATCCTGCTGTATAATCTATTAGGGCGACAAAAAGATCTTGAAGTTAATTGGCACAAGTGGTTGCGCTGCTTTATGGACAGTTTTGCCGTGAAATCAGTTCAATGCTTCTCACAGAATCCTGAAGTTTGTGCACCTTTAGCACCGTCGCGCAGAAAGGACCTTGAAGATTCGACAGGGTTCCTTTTAACAACCCACCACCAAGATTATAGAGCACACCTTCCACATGTGCTAATCGGCCGTATTTGAGAGTTTTCGAATTTCCAGCCCTCTCTGCGCATTACAAACAGACTTCTGATGAGACTTTCTATCTTGGAGAATTTTCGGATCACCCAGTTATTTGTCACGAAACACATTATGATTAAGTGCACCTCTGAGATTGTTTTCAAATCCAGGTTTGTAGCTGCTAATGCAGCTTCGAGTCGGGTTACGGAGGAGGTTTTTTTGAGCGAGAAGGTAAGGTAGGGCGATTTCTAGGGTGTTCAAAAATCTGTTAGAGATTCGGTTCGAAACCTTTTATGGGAGCGATTATACTAATCTGGGGTCCATTTTTCGTTATTCTGAGGCTTACCATAGGATTGCGATAGATATAATGCCATTTAGCTGATGTAGCCTGCCTTATTATTTCGTAAATGGATAAGTGAACATCTGATTCGTGTTTATCACCTCCAAATAAGCCTCTCACGGAAGGTATCAGCTAGTTCCGAGACTTTGATGGAACTACCGTATATCCACCGTAACCTCAGCAATCAATCGAAAATCTAAAAACAGACATGAGAAACCATAGGCCAGATTCATCATTGCATCAACCGTGGGTTTGTGGATTTGGGTTGGGTTTCGCGCCAGCATTAGCGCGCGTATGCACGAGCTAAACCCAACCCAAATCGATAAACCCAGGCCTAACGCAATGATGAATCCGGCCTCATATGTCGAGCTCCAGTCCAACCTCAGAGTCTAAATCTCAAATCTCCTTTTAATTGCGAAGTTGGCCCTCCTTGTATATGTAACACTGCCGAGTGCAATTTCTCAATCGCTCCGAATATATTTATATTTATATTTATTATACGCCGTAGCCGACGTGCTCATAATCCACAAAGTAGCGAGTTAGAGCCATGAAAATGTATACAAATCAAATCAAATCAAATCAAGTCTCCTCGCAATGATTTGACTGCCGACCACAAGGCCATGGTCAAATTAGAGAATAATCGAAAAGGCGTCACTAGACAAAGCCAGGAGCCATTAAAGGTTGTGGGGGCAGTAAGGCGAAAACCCAAGTTGTGATAGAGGCTTGGAACCGTTCAGTGTTTCTTGGTACGGGGAATAAATTCATAGTAATCCATTTCATATTCAAGCTGCAATGAAAGCGTTTCATATTCAAGCTGCAATGAAGCGACCCTACCCACGCGGCATCCTAGGATACATACTGTCCTCCGACCGCTGTTAGGTATCTGGGTGATGTATCTTACGATAATTTCAAGTGTCAGGGGTTCATTAGTGTAAATGACAGGCGGAGACAACTCAGTTCCCAGCTGCAGGCCTATAGCACCAACTTGAGATAGAGGGAAACTTGAAACCCGAAGGAAGAATAAATATATGGCTCCGAACCCAAATAGCGATACCCTTATGAGATATGGGATGGACACTCGGTCAGTGAATGACATAGTTAAATACGTAGCGGTGGACAATATTAAACAGCGAGAAGGCAATATGAGAAGAGGAGCTCGTGCAGTGCTAGGTGATGTAGCCACTGGTAAGTGAGTAGGTCGCCATGAGACGTCATAGGATAGCATTAGATAATGTCGGTGATGCCGATAACTTGAAAGACATCAATTCTCTTCAGAGCTGCCAGAAAATGAAACTGTCTGCCACGCCAAACACAGCCCATCACAAACACGAAACCATCAAATGCACTTCATAAGCTCCTACACTTCTGCAATGTTCAAATTAACAATCAAGTCAAGTTTCTTCAGCCTATTTTTAAAAGTCAAAACATTTGGAGATTCTATGACTTCTTGTGACAGCAATTCAAGCCATCTTGCTCCCCTGAAGAAAAGTGAATTGAAAAGTCGATCATGGTTTCGTCTTCTCACACTAATGCACTGAATACCAAATCTGGACGCACGCCCTCTACACGGTCGGAAACACCAGTATTTACTTGCCTTCAGTTTCAGATCACCCTTGAGTAATTTGAAACAGAAGACCAGATCATTGAAAATACGACGGTGGTAAAGACTGCGTAGTTTAAAGTGACAAAGACGCTGCCTGTACGTTCGCAAATTTTGGAGAGAGCTAAAATCAGTGGAGCATCTAGACATCAAGATCTTCACAAACGTTTTCTGCACTTTCTCAATTTTTTCTATTAGTTTTTTAGTGAACGGGCTCCAAATCTGAGATCCGTACTCTAGGATTGGTAAAACGTAGGCTTTATAGAGTCTTAACCACAGCGATACGTCATTGCTTTTGATATTTCTACAAATCGTAAACAAGGTTGAAAAAGCTTTCGAAACCATTCTGCTTATATGTGTCTCAAAGTCAAGTTTTGACTAGGCGAGATATCGGAAGAAGCCACTCTGGCACGCCCACTGCAAAAACCCGCTCTGACACGCCTCCTTTTGACGACCTCTGGAGCTCAAATGTGGCTAGATGAGCGATGGAATTCAATGAAAAGCCTAGTTCTTTCTTTTGAAGGCAGAGTACACGGTTCGCCGGCCCTCAAAGCGCCGCATCGCCATAGTTTTCTCCAATATGGTCCGATTTCAAATTTGAAGTCACTTCGAACTATGCTCTTCTTGGCCAACAAAGTAGATTAAAGAACTAATAGCTCTAGCGATTTTTGGCGAATCTGATGAGGTCGTGCTGTCAGAAATTTATTATGTTTTGATGTGTAATCGATGGGAATTCCAAAAAAAAGTTCGGAAAAATATTGGAGTAAGAAATACTACTTTCACTTACCACTGCAATCGCCCCTATAAGAAGAACACGGAAATTGCCTAGTGCAAGATCTCAATTGCTCCGAATAAGCGAGATATAGGAAGAAGCCACTCTGGCACTTTAACTGCGAACAAAATCAGTTTGTCAAGTTCAAAACTTGTAATGGCAATGCGGCGCTTTGTGCGCGCAAAAAATGCCGTTTTTGAAAGAAAGTTTGCGCGGGACTTTAATTGAAGTCTGATACTGTACTCCCGATCCAATTTGTTGTTTGGTGTCTTATGATGTAGCAATGTGTTTCAAACATTTTGGGATCCGCTTTATCTTTGAGGCAGCGTTCACGACGATTTTCTTTTGCGAGTTTTCGACATTATAAAATCGTTGTGCCGTACAGCGCGCGTAAAAAGAATAGTAAAGTATAACATTCCGAGGTTCCGCCCCAATTTTTACATTGTGGTTAGAATCTCATGCCGAATTCCGATTCTGCTTCTCATGTAAATCCCTAGCCAGAGAAGTGGAAAGAGTCAGATGGAGGGAAAGTTTTAACTACCTTCTCAGCGGATCATAATTTCTCAGAAATGTCCACGAAATTCAGGTCAGGAGAGCGTTCAGGAATATTCCCTTAACCCCCCAATAGCACATCGGGCAGAACAGAAATGTGACCGGGGCTCGTAGCAAACGTTGCCGTCACCACATAATAATGTCGTGCAACCTGAGGTGCACCGTGCCTAGATGTCAATTACCTCGGAGGAACCTCTCCCACTGAATGAAGTGTGTTGCGAAAATTAGGCTCAACATGGGGTCGAAATACAGCTGCCTGGTGCATCAACAGCACGCAGAACAACTTAGCCGTTCTTTCGCGTTGGATGGTGGCAAAATTCGCACTTATAGAAGTGGTCTGTGATGATATAGGCCCGTAGTAAACCCGCCACTCAGTCAGGATCATCTGAATGTGTGATAAGACGAGCCCGAAACGATCCAGTCAGGGTTCAGACGAGTCCGAAATCGTATCGAGCGATAGATTGCATTCAAACGGTCGGTCTTGCAAAGCCATGATGATGGGGGCATGATGATACCTGTGATGACAAGAAAGACCGGTCATTATTCTCTACGTGGTCGTTCACGAATCGACCAACTCCATGCTTCTTTTCTCAATAAATGAAATGCTGTTTGTTTCGTGGAAGCTGATATTGATATTGATACATTGATAAGCCGAAATCTCAGCTGAATTATTTAAGTTACTCCTTTGCTCCTTAAAAAAGTCTCGAGCGCACTCCTGACCTGGCACGCTGTTTCTCTCTTCTCTAGCCAAGAAGTCAGTCAGATCTGACTGAATCGATTCAGTCAGATCTGACTGAGTGATTCAGCTAAACTTGTTTGTTGCTGACTTTCTCTGTTTAGCCTAGGTCGCTATCCTACAACACGTACGTCTGAAATGTTTGCGGCTCATCTGAATTCTTTTCAGAACATGGATTCAGATCGGCTGAACTGAAATTTTCGCCGGCTTTACTACGGGCCATAATCTAGAAACGCAAATCCGTTGAATTTGATTCGTAATAATGGGTCTGCAACCCATTCGATCCTTCTTCAATCTACTATTAATCAGGCTTGACTGTTCTCATTGTTACACTTTTCAACATCTTCACCGGAGCAGAGTTTCCGAAATCTTATAGGCTTTCTATAGTTTCTGTTTCAAATTGTATAGGTTTTCTCAGAACCAAGTTGCTCGAAGTTTTCACAAACGTGAATCCAAACGTTTATTGTCGTTGCAAAAAGTCTCACACTACATCGCATAATACTCTAATTTCGATTAAAACATTTTCAATGAATTCTACGACTCGTACTCCGCTTCTGAAGCCTTTCGGAGATTACGGAACGTGACTTAGTCCTCCTATTCTCAGGTAAAACTAGTTGTTGAGAATCGGACGAAAAATTTTTGAGAATCGGTCGAGAGTCAAGTAGTTGTTCAAAAAGGGGATAGAAGTTGTCGAGAATGTGGGGTTTCGCAGTATTTGTCGAGAATTCAGTATTTGCCGATTTGTTCAGAATTTGGGAGGAAGTTGTCGAGGATTTGAGGGAACGAGTGATTGACGAGAATTCAGACATATTTCTGGACAACTCTTCTCGAAATTGAGAATATGTTTCAAATACATATGTCGAGAAGTTCCCAAGCATTCTGGACTATCACTGCAGAATCCTCTTTACCCCACGTTCTTCAAACCTTGCGACTGCTGTTTTTATTCTTTTCTTTTCGTTTGGGTCCTCTGCGTTTTTTCTCTGTTTTATCCCATTTTTTTAACTGGTTGTCGAGTAAAATTTATCTCACCGAATTTTCGAATATCAAACTAATTCTTTTCGAATTTTCATCTTCTGAAAATAGCGAACATACCAAAACATGGGATTTTCGA
The DNA here is from genome assembly GCA_029168955.1 of Aplectana chamaeleonis. Lineage (NCBI taxonomy): Eukaryota > Metazoa > Nematoda > Chromadorea > Rhabditida > Cosmocercidae > Aplectana > Aplectana chamaeleonis. The sequence goes on along the minus strand of JAPDOI010000528.1, from coordinate 397,521 downwards.
GTTAGTGAATTTTGAAAGCTATCGAAATTTCAAGTACTAATCTTTTTTTGATGGTCGGTAGTTGCAGCACTCAGATTTAGAATATTATTTAAAAAGTTACCCAAGAAGTATCAGAGCAACGTTTGAAATTAGATTGTTCATTCAAATTATTCTCGTGTGATTCCGTTCTGACCAAAATATGCAACTATAACCTTGGAATGATTGTTTAGCTATATTTTGATGTACGATATTCTATACCCAGACGACTTCTCCGTCATTGCCTGAATAGATGTGACACGAACAGGGTTCGGCGCTGGTGTGGGGCCCCACAGCTCTGAGAGATTCCCCCGCGATCGTTCACGGATAGGATCCCCTTGGTTTCTAGTAGGGGCCGAGAGGATACTAGCATGGGGCTATCGCGGAACGATCGCGAGATTCTGCCAGTCTCAAACCGAGAGCGTACCGCGTTCGTTTATCGATGCTCCCACGATGCTCTATAGCGGAGCCGTGAGGAATCGAGCCTGGGCCTATCATGGAGCGATCGCGAGATCCTACCAGCTTCAACCTGAGGGCAAATCGTGTCTATAAATTGATGTATTCGAGGTTGTTACATCGCGAACCCGCGATGAACTGAGCAACTGAGCCCGGAACTATCGCGGGACGGTCGCGAGATCCTGCCAGCCTCCACCCCTGATCGTACCGCATCCATGCCCTCTCGATGTTTCGCCCGAGCGAGTGTTTCCTACCAGGTCAGCACCAAGCTATAAGGTATTTCCCTTGCCGTATTCCGTGCTGCTTTACAAATCTGCACATCACGAGAACGCGGAACCTAGGGGAAACAATCACGGTACCATCGCGGATCGCGAGTGCACCACGGTACTAGCGCGGTAAACCTCTCAACGATCGCGGTACCATCACGGTACGAGAACGAGAACGCCAACGGATGAGTCAATTGGGTAACTATCGCGGAACGAACGCGGATCGCGGGACTAGGGGTAGACGAAGACGGTACTATCGCGGATCACGGGAGCATCACGGTACTAGCGCGAAAGATTCTCTCAGAGAGGGCGTCTGAGCTCCGGAGTGGTGGTAGGGAGGGTTAGGTCCCTGGAAGAAGACCTATCGAACCATTCTCTGTGTGAGTAAAAACCGTCAGGAGCAGTTTTTCACATGGAATTTAAATATACATTGCGGATTGGCCGCTGGCTGCAGGTACCCGCCGAAAGTCCACATTTTGCAAAGTATGGGTCACGAGAGTAGGATATTTGAGTTGATCGGGGTCGATTTACCCTATATAAAAACGTTCGCCGCCTAAGATGGAGGCTGCACACTGCTACAGTATATTGCCTCACGCCTTTCTCAGGTGTGGTCCCTTCGGAAGTCGACAATTTGACAGTCAATCAAGGAACCATAAGAGTAGGATATTTAAGTCCAGCGTGGCCGATTTACTCTACACAAACTTTCACCGTCTTAGAATAATGCCGAAGACCGCTACACTGATAGCGCACTGGTGCTGGGCAAGGCCAATAGCGGCCCATGTTGAACGATTTTGCAGACCCACAGCATATATTATGCACAGTTTGCCTCCACCGGACGTAGAGGCAAACTGTTTAATGAGCCAAGTTAAGAATTCGCCAAACAAAATGGTTTGAAACCACCTCCGTTGGTTACAACGGTTGGGCAGGAGCGCCAATATTTGGTAAGTACATACAGTTCACCGCAATGTTAAAGCGACATGGTGCGGTTGCGGTTGCTTCTTTCGGCGTTATTTTTGTTTCTAACTGTTTAAATATTGCGAATAGGGGCCATTCTTGGTGAGGGAGATTAGCCGTTCATTCGGGCTTCTAAGTGTTTTTTTTTCAAATCTCGGTTTTGAAATCGAGAAAAAAAAACGGCAAATTCTTCTCGCACACTAAGAAGCCCCTATTCGTAATATTACTAGCACACTAAACACACAAAGAAGCCCCTATTCATAATATTATAAGAGTCAGAAACAAAAATAATGCCGAAGTAAGCGAGAAAAAAAAAGAAAAACCGTATCTCACCCAGATAATCAGCTGTGCTGTCGATCGATAATGAAAGCTGGCGTCTTCCACCGTAGTTTTAGTGTGTGACTGCAACTGCACCATCTCCTTTTAACATTGCGGTAAACTGTACCGTTGTACATGTGTATAACTGTGTGTGCATTGTCGAGAATCGGGCAAGAAGTTGTCGGGGATTTTTGAGAATTGGGCAAAGAGTTGTCTAGATTTCTCTAGAGTCTGTGGAAGTCGCTTTGCATTCGTACGCCTGCAGGACAACTTTTCGTCTGATTCTCGACAACTAGTTTTACCTGAGTTCATTCTCATCATATTTAAAATTTCCAGTAACTTTCCTTTTCTAGAGTATTTTCCTGACTGAAGGAGTTGAATCATGGGAATTTTAATGGATTCGACCACTGCTGACTAGATCTAGAGTTGAAAAAGCGTTCTGAAAGGGAGCGGAGCATTGGGAGCTCTTCATCAAATTGGTACATATTTGAAGCTGGAATGGTTTCGTTCCTGTGTTTGTTACTAACAGCACTGAGTCTCTGGATTACCAGGATGTTTTCAACAATCAGGTTCTCTACACGAGTGGCTCCCACGTTAGGGGTACTATACATTTCGACACGTTATGATCACAATCCACTCCAGCACCACGACAGTAGAGTGGTTGAGTCCCCTTCAGACCACGATTCTGCCCTGGCCGATGTGCTGTCCTTATCTAAATTTATGTGAAAGTTTACGCAAAAAATGATCCGGTGCCTTGGTTGTTTGCGTATGTAATGACTTTTGCGAATGTTTCGGATCATAGTTGCCATGTGGGCTGACATGAGCAAGAATTTGCTGCAGAACTTGGTCGAGTCGATATTAAAAGACATCTCCCGAGTAATAACATATCAAGGAGAACACAAAAAGTGCTGGTCACTTCGATTCATTAGTAAATATTGTTGTTGTTCAGAAAACACAAAACTTCACCACTTTTTCCAAAACTTTGACGCTGTTTTAATGGCGTATTTTCTTCAAAAATTGTGAAAACTTTTTCTCGGTCTGAAAATTTCCCGTTTCGCCTAACAGGGTCCAGTATGACCAGGAACCCGAATTTAGCATCCGATTTGAATCGCAAAGTCGACATTGGGTGCGAAACTTAAGAGTTTTAGGCTTTTCAGTACTTTTCACGCGCTCTGTATGTGTCAGCGAAATCACGAAGAAATGGCAAAAAAACGCTCTAGAACGTCTGCTTTCAGTGGAATAAATTATTCACACAAACTGGCTGTCTGCGACAATGATTGAGGCACCCACTGGTAAATATTGGGTCAAAGCGAAATCGTAGGCAAGCTGAGTTGTGATCGAAAACATCGGGAGCTTTTAGAAACGAGAAGCAAATCATGCATCGTTCATACTTTGAGTTGGAGCCCCTTAACATTCTAATCACCGCGAAAATTGCATTTCGGGTAATGAATATTGGTTAAGGGTTTTTTTTCCGATTTCAAAGAATTAAAAGTGGGCATAAATATCTATCTCTAGGGATATCCGGGGATTTTCATCGTTTGAAGCGAGTTTCCCATATATGTACGATCACAAGATTAGGATCAAAAGCAAAAAATTCCTACACATCATTAGCAGAGTCCAACGAAATCGACGGCAGCGTCCGCGCAGAAACCCACATTTTTTTTCGAAAAAAAAACGTTTTTCTTCACAGTCCAATGTTTGAACTACATAGTTGACGGAGCCTGAGACCTCAATACTACGTATTCATAATACCTACATTAGCCCAGTGAAAACTCTATTTGGTCGGGAAGGCTGGGTCCTGGGTCGATTATCTAGCACAAGGGAAAGAAGCGCTCGGCTATTCAAAATTCATGATTCTTTATTTCGAGAGATCCCCGCATTCAAGCGCCTGTATTGGAAGCTCCTTATTTTTAGAGAGTTTTCGACAGTAGAAAGGCAAGAAGAATTGATTAACCTAAGCATGTGTTTAAAGTGGTAAACCACGTAAGACTTTCAAATTTTCGACGTTTGTGTATTACATACACACTATGGTTGTATACAAACAAAATTTTCCAAAAATTTTCGAAAGATTTTTCAAAATTTCTTTCGTTCGTTTTCGTTCGTTCGGAATTTCGTCGAACGAATTTTTTTTTATTTTCCGTTCGTTCGAAATTTTTTCGACATTGTACAACTATAATACATACCAAGATAGGCTTAAAAAGGACATTGAATATTCCGGGATTTTTGAACGGGTTTTCTCCGAAATTTGAATGTTTTGGGTGGCCTAATTGCTATATACATATCAGTATGTACCTCGTATGCCTACCTTCAAGAAATGGCGAAATAGCAGGTACTGTGTTTTTTACGCTTGCACTGCGTTTAAAGGCAGGGTTCGCTAAGAAAACGATAGCGCAGCATCCGTTTGGTGGCAAACCCTGCTTTTAAGATCCAGAATTTTCGATTTTTTAGTTCGCCGGTCCACAGAGGGGGACCTATCTCCGATAGAGGGCATCCACACATTGGTCCCTTTTGAACGATTTTCAAGCGTTTTTGCTTAATCGAGTAACTGTACCCTGAATTTTTCGAAACATTTTGCGCCGAAAATTCTGCCAACGCACCCAAATCCAATTTCTGCCAGAGGCTTTTTTTTTCTATATAAGTAAGGACAAGATATCGGATCTCGAACATTCCGAGTTTCGCACTTTTTAAAATTCGGGTCCTACATATTCGGCAGGAAAAGAACGAGAAAACTGAGTTGATTAGTCGAAACGTTGGTATCCCGGCCTCTTCACTGAACTAGTCCAACCATAATTGGGCTTCTCAGAGAAGCACTAGAAGATGTAGGTCATTGAACTGACTGGTATCGCTGGGAACGGGTCACCCTGGGTATTAAGACGTGAAGGAAAGGTTTACTTTTCACGTTGCATAGGTCCGTTCAGCCTTACTGTCTCAGAAGCACAAGAAACATTATACCTTTAGCGCTGTAGAGAGAGGGTTTCGCTTCACTGCCGCTGTGTTCAGTCGAGATTCAGCATTCATGAACGAGCGTTATAATTCTGCTTAAAAAGTCGCAGAAAAAGCAGTTCGCTATGGCGACAGCCGCGATGACATACGTCTCATATAGGCTTCTTTGAGAACGGGTTTTCTATTCTATCCGATGTATGCATTAGTACCCAGTACATGCAGCTGGTTTTCTCCCAAGTTTCGCTTGAAATGAGACAACGGCTGAACTATTTTCTGATCCTTGCTGAGCAGCTTGTGTTATAAAAGTTCAACGGGCGTTCTGTAAGAGTCATCGTAGAAGTCTTCTTGTACAACACGACAGTCCGTTATCAACACCCGAAATTCTCCTCTCGTTCACACATACTGTGCTTAATCTGTTCGTATTCTCCTTGATCATGCTTCGAATGAGATCAACATTCGTGCCACGGTCGATGCGTTCTCCACGCGCCACCTGGTTGGTGGTGAGAATGGAGAAGGGTTGGATATTTAGACTGTTCCACGTTTGTGAACTGGTAAGTAATGTGATTCCATGGCCACCCTTTGATTTTGCTTCTTATTCCGATAAGCACCAGTGTTTCATCAACTGCCCATAATCATTGCGCTCTCCACTTTGTCCAATTCAACTTCAAATTATTTTCGTGAATCCGCGAAGGAAACTTAAGAAATGTATCACTCAGTATAGACAGTTCACGTACAGCTTTATGAAAAAAGAACCTCTTGAAGGCTCAGAAACTGCAAAAACGATGGGAAATCATAAAAAAACCAGGGGTAAATTAGCGTCTGCAAAAATCAACAGCTGATGAAGAGCGATTGATTTTGCCTTCTTGGAAGATGGCTAACAGCACTGTGGCAATGATCGCCACTCATTGAAGTGTTTTTCGTTAATAAAGGCTTCTTAATGATTTTTCCCCCAAGATTTATCACATGTTAGGGGAGGTTATCATTCCAATGCCCTAATCACAGACATTGGGGGGAATTTTCGCATGATCAGTGCAAAACTCAGAATTTCACTTAAACCTCAACGGAGATGGTCAAATGTCGTCAGAAAAGGTCCAAGGATCGTGTTCTCTTCCCCGCGCCGCTACCACCTCGGTCATGCACAACCCTTGACTTGGCTCTCTCCCTACGTGCCTCTGCAATATGCGCGCTATTTCCACTTTCCACTCGCAGCTCGTGACTCCCCTGCAGACCTGAGGTCCATGGCTGCGTGCCGAGGTGGGCGACATTCGGCTGCGAGCGAAGTCACCACCTCAGCACGCACACGTGCATTAGGATAGGGCGGCCACCACCTATTCTGCTTACGATGTGAGCCACCACCTCACGCCGGGGAGGCAGCTATGAGCTCCCACCTTTCGGTGGGATTGCTACGGGCCCTGCGTAGGGAATGATAGCTCTGCGATCTACAATTTTATGCGAGCGGTCGCATTGCGGCACTATTTTCACCCTGCATATGCCTTTTTACTTTATTCGTACAAGCTTTTTGACAATCACAATCCGGGAAGAAACTCTCTCAACTGTCTCCAATTTTCTAGAAAGGAAACGGAAAAATCGCACTGTTTTTTTTGGAACGAAATTCCCTTATCCGTAGTTGCGATATCCGCTGTCGCAGAACGCAACACGAAAATAGTCGTGCTAGGACCAAAGGGTCCGAGGTAAATTAATATTTGTTCCAGCACGATTATCATCGAGCTGCGTGCAGCAGCAACGCCTATCCGCAACTGCCGGACGGAATTTCTTTCGCATAAGAGCAGTATGAATCAGCAGTCCTTCCCCCCCCCTTTCCTGTATTCCTTTGCGTTATAGCATCTATTTTTGTCATATTGAGCTAATTGTAATGCAAACATCGATCCCGAACAGACCTTCTTTCCTCTCTCTTTTGTCCTTTTATTTCGCATTTATATGCATGAGCACTCCGGTGCAAAAGAAATAGGTTGACTTCCTGCTTTCAGTTCCCTCGCTTTGTTCGATTCTCATTCCCTCAAATAGTGACACATCGGCTGAATCTCCTTCACCACCTAGGCCACTTTCTCCAGTACTTGGAAGACCACCGGGTCGAGGTTTGTCGTGCCTGCACGCGTGTTAGATTCTGTTATCCCGTTATCATCTTGTTGCAGCCATTCGGATGACAGGGTCGCGTTCAATGCAGCTACGTCCGAGACCTGAAATGTCCGCTTTTGCTGACAATTCCACCTCGGATGACGATTCTCCTCAGCAGGATCCATGGCCACAACAAGAAGTACGTTTTTTTGCATCAACCTCGCAAAGGCAGTGTTCAGGTCAAATTTTGAATGGTGAGTTTAAAGGCAGGGCTCGCGATAAAAACGGTTGTTGTGCTATCCTCAGGAGAAAGTAGATCTGGCCATCACGAATGTGACAATAAATGAAAAGTTATAGAAAAAAACGCTCAGGAACAAGTTATTGCTTGGTGTCCTCCGGCCCCTAATTACCGAGATTTCGTGAATGAGAATGCCTGTTTTGTAAAAGGCAGTGTTCACGATGAGAAAAGTGTTTCAGTTTCCACTAGGGATGGGTAGTGGAGGGACACTGTAACGTTAACGTCGAAAGAACGCATGAAGACGAGCCAGGAAGAGCCTCAAGAATGCCCGATGTTGCTACTTTGAGCGCAAGGCAAACCCCAAAGCGCATTGCCCGCCCGCGCATTGCACGTGAACGAGTGAAAGCTCGAGATCGTGCTTCCCTTCATTCTCAGCTTCTCTCTTTACTCAGGTCAGCTCGCATACATCGGGTGAAAATTACGGAAGTTACAAGCCTCGGACAACTCGCCCATCATGCTTCTCTGGCTCAATTTTTGAGGAAACATAACTCCGTTCCCAGAAGGTCGTGTACGATTTCAGAGACATCGTTGGAATCAGCATGGGACTGTTTTCAAGATAGGCTGAGAAACAGGAAAACGATTTTTATCGTGGACACTGCCTTTAACTTCTATTTCGCTTCTAAAGTATTTTCTGAGCATTTCTGGAGACTACAGCAAAATAAAAGGCGGGTGAACAAGCATTAAAGAAAATCTCGTTAACTAGGGGGCCGGCCGATACCAGTAAATAGCCGTTATAGCTTGTTTTTGAGCTTTTCCCGTAAACTCCCGAGTTTTTTCACTTATTTTTGTTTCTTTTGTGATGACTAAATCTACATTCTCATGTAGAGAGCTCAAAAGTCGTTCTTATCGCGAAGCCTGCCTTTAATGTAGATAACGGGAGATCAGCTGCCTAGAGTGGCAGAAAGGGGGTACGGATTTTGTGCACCCAAAAGGGCTCGCCGCCGTGACCTGCGGACAGGCTGCCAGCTTTCACTATAGTCTCTCAGCCCCGCCCTCCGCTGACTGCGGCCGCGCCTACAGATCGCCGCGGCCGCGGTGAGAGTGGCCGCAGCCGCGACCGACCGCCATGGGCCTCCAAAATGGAGCTTCCTTGAAGGTAAAAAAGCGCTTTGCACCTTGGAAGCTAAAATGAACACCAAGTTTTCGAAATGTTACTTTCAGATTCGAAAAATTTCAGGTTTCGCCAAATGCATCTGAAATGACAAATTTTTTTGAAATTAATGGAATTGGAAATGTTAAAATGTGATCTACAAATCGAAATTTTTTAATTTCCATAGAGCTCATGCAGATCGATGGGCTAGCTTTCCGTGCGCCTCCTGGAAATATTACACTATGTGACAAATTTTCACTTTTTTTCTGTTCCTGGGTTGAAATTGTGTTTTCCTAACCCGCTAGGTCTAGAACAGACAGGAAATCGATGTTATTTTAGGAAAACTTCGCTTTTGTAACTAGGACAAGGAAATTTGAAAAATCGCGCGTTCCTGGCTTCTAAGTGTTTTATTTCAATTGTTTATGTCTAATGTATGTGAAAAATGACTTCATTAGACACAAACTCTGTTTACACGACAACAGCACGATGAAAACTCTCTTTTATTTGTAAAGAATAGACAGATTTTTATTCATTATCGGCTTTATGATCAGGTAAAAACAAAAAATGCACAAGGATTAGGCAACCTTAGTCGGAAATCATTCCACAAGGTTCAAAAATGTGTAGATTTTCTAGATTTACGATTTTACTGTGAATCACTCTCTGGAAGTTGCTCCAAAATGTAGTCCCCCTCATGGCTTCGTTATACTGTCCTTGGTAACGACGTTCAAAGTCCGCTATATCTTGATGGAATGGCTCGCCTTGCTCGTCCAATTTTTCAAGATGGGAATCAATGATATGGACTTTCAGAGACATTCTGCATCCCATTTTGGCATACTTCTTTATGAGAATGCACCAACTTCACATAGATTTCAGCTTTGTGATCACCTATGTAGGAAGCCGTGAACAACTGCAACAAAACTGCTCCAAACCGCTCTCGCCGTTCTGTGCAACGGCTTTACGAAATCCTCATATTTTATGATCCTCTTGATGTGGTCCGACAAATATACCAGCCCTGACCCTAGCCTCGGACAGAGTCGTTACAAAGGACAGTATAACGAAACGTGATGAGGGACTACATTTGTGTGCAACTTTGAGAGAGTGATTCACAGTACAATCGTAAATCTAGAAAATCCACACATCTCTGAAGCTTTTTGAGTGCTTTCCGACTATGTTTGTCTATTCCTTGGGCATTTCCTGTTTTTACCTGTTCATAATGCCGAAAACGAATAAAAATATTTCTATTTTCACAAAAAACGGGTTTTCTTCGTGCTGTTGTTGTGTAAGCGAAGTTTATTCTCAATGAGGTCATTTTTTCACATACTTTGGACATAAGCAATTGAAATATAACACTTAAAGGCCAGGAACAAAAATCGTGTTACATAGTGTTATCGTTTATTTTTTAAAATGAAGCACAGCAACTTCCCAGTTTCTGCCGATCCTCACTTTTGTAAAAATCTAGGAACTTTCGGTGCACTTTCTGAAAACTCGAACTTGTAGATCACATTCAAAATTTTTTTACATTGAGCAATCCCGAATCGGAGCATAGCACCTTCCCAAGTGCATCCGAATCTCTTTGATGAAAAAATCCAGGAATTTCACCAGGTTGTTCAATAAGTTCTGTCGTTCGATAAGAGAGGGCGTTGCTACCATCCCAAAAATTTTTGTTTTGTTGGTACACTATTCATATGAACGTATGTAAAGTTTCATTTCAATCTGTCAATTTCTGAAAATTTAGCTTCCTGGCAAAAGTAGCGATTTGGTAATGGTCAAAAAAGTTTCAAAAATGTCTTGAAATGTTTTTAGAAAATGATTTGGCGTAAAATAGCATGGAGTAATAAAAAAGTTAGGAAATGAAGTGAAATAACCAAAAAATACGATTTGGTGATAAGATCATTTCACAAGCTTCTCCGTTAAACTTATCAAAACGAAATCAGGCACGATATGGAATGGAGCGTTGCCTTTACCCAGCGTGACAAATGCTGACTCCCTTGATACAGCTTTCAAAAATTGCTTAATGTTTCCGTTGCGCGTTTGATTTCGTTTTGATAAGTTTAACGGAGAAGCTTGTGAAATGATCGACTACCAAATCGTATTTTTTGGCTATTTCACTTCATTTCCTAGCTTTTTTATTACTCCATGCTATTTTACGCCAAATAATTTTTCAAAAATATTTCAAGACATTTTTGAAACTTTTTTTGACCATTACCAAATCGCTACTTTTGCCAGGAAGCTAAATTTTAAGAAATTTCCCATATTTTTCCCAAAGGTTCCCCTTCTGAATTCAGTTTTGCTCAACGATTTCCATTTTGGAATGATGAAACATCGAACAGATGATATTGTCGTATGAGTCCAAATTTTGAAACTTATGACTTACAACCATAAGAAATAAAACTCATTGCCGCATTTGGTGCAGAATGTGAAAAATCGATATTATTGATCATTAATATTTGATCTTGCATGATGAGAAGATTTTCCCAAACAAATTACTTAGAGCCATCAACAATCAAAAATCATTGCGGCATTTTGTGCAACAGGCGAAAAAATCAATATTATTGATCGGTATTTATCGATAGTGACTGATGAGCAAAATTCCTCAACCAAGAAAACCAATCCCAAAAGCAATCACCACTGTTCGCCGCATTTTGTGCAAAAAGCACGAAAATCGATAATATTGATTATCGATCGATGACGTGTCATGAGTACGAATTCTGACAAGTTCAATACTTGCCTTCGACGAACTGTGTTGATTTGCTGTGAATTCACCCACACACCCCGGTCTCCAGAGCCGTAGCAGAAAAAGGAGTTTTCGTGCTCCACGGCTAATTTATTATGTAGACCCACGATTTTGAGGTACCCTTCTAAGTGAGGGTATCGAGTTCAAATTGGAATAAGAGCGACCCGCATCCATTTCCAGCCTCCTGTCCAAAAATGAGCTCCCTAGCTCAATTTTATCTGGTAGCACAAGATCGTGAACGCCGTCTGAAAAAAAGGAGATTAACAGAGAAAACTTGCGGTTTTTCAAAATTGGCTCAAATTCTAGGAAACCATTCCAAACCATTTTTAGGCCTTATATACAACTTTTTGCGCTCTTTTAAATGCAATTTGGAGCTAATTTCTACCTCCAGCCTGAACTTAGATTTCGAAAAACCGGTTGCGCGCGTGGCCGATTCAAAACCAATTCTGGTGCGCGCTTCGCGCGCGCCACAATTTATTCTTTGTGTACAAGCCATTTAGTGTCGCCGTGTCACATCAATGGGAAAAATTGAATATCGTGCAGTGATAAAATTCTTATTTTTGGAAGGTGTAGCACCAAAAGAAATTCACGAACGAATATTAAAAGTGTATAATGATTGTTCACCTACAATTAGAACAGTAGAAAGATGGGTTGCTGAATTTCAACGTGATCGTACAAGCCTTGAAGACGATCCACGTGAAGGACGTCCGAAAAGCGAATCAACACCAGAAATCATAGCCAAAATACAGAATATGGTTTTGAAAGATCGTCGATTGACTGAGAGAGATTCAGTGGAGGATCCACATATCTCATTAGGCAGTGTGAGCTATATTTTAGGAGAAATTTTCGATTTTAGAAAGCTGTGTGCACAATGGGTGCCGCATTCGCTAAGAATGGAACAAAAACACATTCGAATGCGACGTTCTCAGCAACATTTGGAGCGTTTCACAGAGAATGAAGTGGATTTTGTGCTTCGATCCATCACTATGGATGAGACTTGGGTCTATCACCACGATCCTGAACTAAAGAGTGGTGTGAGCCTGGTTGTTCGGCTTCGAAACGAGTTCGTGTCCGCAAATCGACCAAGAAGGTTATGGCATCAGTTCTTTGGGTTGCGAAAGGAATTTCGTTTGTGGATTACTTGCGAACTGGCAAAACAATCAATTCTGAATATTATTGCAACTTTTTGGACCAGTTGAAGGAAAAAATTCGTGAAAAAAAACGGTTTGCAGAAGAAAAAAATCGTTTTCCATCAGGACAATGCACCGTGCCACAAGAGCATTTTGAAAATGGCTAAAATCTATGAATTTAAGTTATAATTGCTGAAGCATCCAACGTATTCACCAGATTTGGCCCCCAGCGACTTCCATTTGTTTCCAGAACTCAAAAAATTTATGCGTGGCAAGCGTTTTTCGTCAAATGATGAGGTCATAACGGCTGTTGAAGCGTATTTTGTAGACCTTCCAGATTCTCACTCCAGGGATGGGATCCACAGATTGGAGGATCGTTGGAGCAAGTGTATTAATGTTCAGGGAGATTACACTGAATAATAAAGTGTATTTTGAACCATAAAATTGTGTTTTTCTTATCGAACGACAAAACCTTTTGAACAACCTGGTAAGTGAATTCTGTGAAAATTTAAAAAATTCAACCTGTGTATCACATTTTAAAATTTCCAATTTCATCAATTTCAAAACGATTTTTCATTTCAGATGCGTTTGGCGAAGCCTGAAAACATCCGAATCTAAAAGTAACATTTCAAGAACTTGATGTTCGTTTGAGCTTCCAAGATCCGAAGCTTGAGGCCTGTGAAGCTCCTCTGCCAACCCGTAGCTAGATGCCTCCGAGGGCGCGGCCTGTAACGCCGCCCCATTCCATGTAGCGAGATGTTACGGCTTTTAGCTACGAAAGCTAAAACTCGGATATTCTTGTGTCGACGGTACAAGGGTGCAAATTCTACGCGTATTCTACGTAAAAACTAAGGCTCAATTCGAAACATTGATCTCTCTGCCGCTAAACCCGTATATTCTCGCTATAATTTTGTAGCGAGAATCTACGGATTTAACAACAGCTTGTGTTGAAATGCAATCTCAAACCTGCGCTGGCTACGCGGAACGCAGGGATGCCGTTCGAACAGTGTTGGCCCAGTTAGACTCTGTATCATTCCAAGTGAACTCATGTTTTCGGTTATCACAGCGCGGAGCGGTGGCTTTCTCGTCGAAACCTCCTTATCACTAGTTATATTTCATCGAGGCCCACCGCTCCGCTGCTGGTGATATTCGAAATCAACAGACAGGTCAGTATGGATGTACCAGAGCTTAGCTCACGCAGTGATTACTTGACACTTTGTAGCTGACCGTGGAGGGTAACACCGTGGAAAAAAACCTCTCTGGAAAACCTTGCTAAGGGTAAATTTGACCGCTGGGATGCTGCAGAGCGTGGGGCTGAAACGGCGATGCGGTCGATCGCAGCTGCTGTAAGGGGTCGTTTATACTTCCGCCGCGGAGCGGCGCGGCAAAAAGTGGGGCGGCGCGGCGCGCCGCGCCGCTTGAAAAATCGCGCCACCAGGGCCCGTAGTAAACCCCCCTTCCGCGCTGAGATGACAAGACGGCTGTGCGCTGAGGTGCATTATCGGCCCCGTGCAATCGGCTGATACAGTGATGAGCGATCAATGGCAGGCGAGAGGCCCTCACTCAATGAGAAAGGCCAGTGGTCACAAAGAGTGGACTTGAGGGTTGGGGTATGCGACGCATGGCCAAGTGGTTACCGACGAGGACTTGGGCGCGCGTGTCTCAAGTTCGATTCTCGTCAAGTCGGATATTTTTGCAAATAAATTGTAATGCATGCCTTTTACGAAAGTGTGCTTGACTATGCAATAAATGTGTTAGATGGAGCAGAGGGCAATGAACGACATGTGGAATTTTCTATCTTCGCTACGGGGAACGTTTTTGCATAATTTATTATGCTAGTACTTTAATACATAGTGTGAAACGGTGCAGGTATTGTGTGGCTTATTAAAATTTCGTCCAGTCACGTAATTTGGGCCGTTTAGAGTTTGAGGAGCATATCGTTAGACTCTCGAAAACCCCTAGTGACCTGTGGATTTCGATTATCACCAGCAGAAATATCACCAGTGAAATATTCGATTATCACCAGTGAAATATAACTAGTGATAAGGAGGTTCCGACGAAAAAGCCACCGCTCAGCGCTGTGATAATCGAAAACAGGAGTTCACTTGAACTGAAAAAAAGTCTATCTGGGAGAAACAAGTTTTGCCAACTAAGGGAATTTTAGTACCCCATATAGCAAGCCGCGGTAGCAGCCCTGCTAAGCAAAGATCAGCAAGAAAACATGAATATTAAGATAGAATAACTTTTTCGAATGAGGCCTCATAAAATAATCCAATTGCATGCATTCATCATACAAGACCTCTGAATTTTTTCAAATTAATAATGTCGAAAACCTGACCTCTATTCAAATCGAATACTCGAATATTTTATTACAGTGATCGAACGAATTTTCGAATGAATTCTAATTAACTCAAGAGTACTCTTGGATGATTTTCTTTTTTTGCTAAATATTCGAATGTCGTGCTTCTAAATAGGCCGAAAAATGAAAACCCGAATATTTCAACGCCCTCACAGCTCTATAAATCGATTTGCTTTAATAAAAGGAGTTCAACAAGCAACAGAAAACTGCAGAACGGATAACGTTCCACAGTGTCCATCACACAGAGAAAAAACAACCCTAGTAACTGTTTACCGAAAAAAAATGAAAAAAAAACAAAGGAACCCTCCCCACATCAAGTACAGTCCCACGCATAGGTACGAAAACACCAAAATAGTTATAAGAACAATTTCTTGGGCTAGAAAACTCATCTTTGCACTATATGAATGAATAACTAGACTGTTATTGAAAGAATACGGCTGCTATCAGCTGTTTTGCGCTCGCAGAAGATCCACCCACTCAGCATGAATTGGTTATGGCCGTTGATTTTGGCTTACTGTACGAGAATGTGGAACGCAAACCTGCGGAGTGCGACGACCGTCATGCGAGAACCGTAAGTTGCAAGGGGGCAACTCACGGGGTTCAAATGACCGTCGCGCTGCGTCTTCGCGCAACCTGTGCTATTTCTCCTTGCCCCAACAGCTGCCAGCAGGCGCTGAGGTGACCCTCTTCGCACCCCAAGTGCGTCGAGCCAGCCGTGTGGCCACTATTTCCACCCACAGGGAGACCAGCCATCGCTAACCGTGTGACGGTTCGATTGATGCGGCCATGCCTCCCTGCACAAGGTGACCGCATGCAGTGAGCTCATCTCAGCGCACTGGGGGTTTACTACGGGCCCAGGATGTATAATCGGGCTGCTTCGAATTTACGCGGCGACATCGCAGAACGAACTGATCAAATTTTAAAGTTACCTATATTTTCCTACCATTTACTTCGTGCAGTTTACCGCAATGTTAAGAGGCGATGGGGCGGTTGCGGTCGACACAGTGACACTACGGTAGAAAACTTGGCGCATTGCGAGATTCTGTCATCGATCGACAGCACAGCTGATATTCTGGGTGAGTTACGGTTTTTTTGCACGCTTGTTTCTGTTTTATTTTTGTTTCTGACTCTTTTAATGTTGCGAGCAGGGGCTTTTCTCAGTGTGAACGGGGAATTAGCCTTTTTTCAGTTATAAAGGGGGATGTTGACAAAAATAACAAGCCCGTACAAACGGCGAATTCCCCTCACGCACCAAGAAAAGTCCCTATCCGCAATACTAATAGAATCTGAAACAAAAGTAGAGCAGAAACGCGCGTGAAAAAAAAGAAAAACCGTAACTCACCCAGAAAATCAGCTGTGCTGTCGATCAATGACGAAATCTGGCAAGGCGCCATATTTCCCATCGTAGTGTTAGTGTGTCGACCGCAACTGCACCATCGCCTTTTAACATTGCGCTAAACTGTACATAGCGTTTACTGCTCCTCGCGAATCTCCTGGATCGTAACTAAAAGAAATTATTTGTAACTGAGGAAGTTCTGAACTCCAGAGGAACTGCCCGTTCTCCTAGCCACTATTCTTAGGTCTGGCCGGAGGAGGATGTGATGAGCCGATCATTACGAACCGGGTGGACCGCGGTTGACTCATTGCAAGGTTCACGACAGATTCCCATAAGCAGGTCTCTGCATAATCAGCTTCAACAGGTTCCGCCACAGCTCGAGAGCTGCAGCAGCCGCTCTCGTCCTCTACTCGACGAGGTTGAAAGGTATTGATGAGTTTCTCAATTAACTCTCTTGAATGAGCATTTTCTCTGAGTGCACTTCTAGCTCCGTTTAGGCGTGACTTGATCACTCGTTCCGCCTGGATTGACCGCGGAAGCAGTGTTCAACTGCAGGATCGAGCTCCCGGTTGGACATTCGCCGAAACGTCTTCATTCACAAACGGGACTCGCTGTGAGAGTCAATCCGATTTTCGTCCGGACCCCGAATCAGTAGATCTCATGCGACGGTCCTACACCACTGAAGAACTGAAAAGAGAGCGCAGAAAGCTGCCGAAAAGACCCGATGTGCAGCCGTTCCTCAGTGAGTTCCACTTTTAACTCAGTTGTGAGACAAAAGACAGCGGCAGCTGCCGGCGTTGTGTGGGATGTTCGAGCGTTTTTTCACTTTCGACTTTGGCTAACTTGATTATTCTGCATTCTATTACGAAAGACGAAAACTCGAAGAGCCCATAGATTCCCTGAAAGCAACTGACAAATGACAAACGATGAATTAGCCATAACTTCAGACGAAATACCTTCAACACAGCTGCCTTCTGATTGTAATCCAAAATTATGTGGTTTTCCGGAATGCCGCTGTCAAGAAGATCATGCCTCACGAGTAGAGGATGTCCTCTTTTATCCTGGAGGGCGATCAACAGAAATATCAGTCTCCAGGTGTGTTCGTCTTGATTTTTGATCTATGTATAAACTGAAAAATTCTATCAGTGAGAAAAAAGTTCTGCGCTTAGGCCACCTTGTAGATTTTCTAGATGTGGTTTTAGGCTTCCGAAAAAGAGCTGTTACATTTCCATCTTGGTTCAGTTCCATATTCCTTATTCGAACAGCAATACAGTGCTCTGGGATTTCTCGCTGACTGAATACAAAAGCACTGTTTCTGTTTGGATTTCTGTAATATGGCAATAATCGATAAAATGGTTCGCAGGTGCTATGTAATTCTGATATGCATGTAGAGTCGCCTCGGAAATTTTAGCCTAGTGAATGGGTGGGGCCGCGGTGGGAATATTCGTTCGCGAACCACGCTGACCGCTGGTGTCACGAGTTGTCGAAAATGATCGCCCCCACGAGTCACTTGCCTGAGAATTTTGAGTAATCAGTTGCCGACGTCAGGTTTTGATTTGATTTGATTTATTCATGAGGAATACTCATGTGTAAAAGGAAACAACAAAACTAAAACGGTTAACAAGCAACGAGAATATCTCTGGAATTCATTAAAAAAACTATGTATAGAAAGAGGTTAACCTACTGAAAACAATAAAAGTCAAGATCAAGACGGATCAAGGTAATCATTAACCATGTTTCTGAACGCATGAAATGAACAAGGTGGCACACGGTTTTTCGTGAATTTGAGGTAGCTAGCGGATGCCCTGTTAACGAAAAAATTCGTCCTACAGCCCAACTTGGCCTTGGAAATGATTGGCTTTGACACACCCTCTTGTAATAGATGGTCCAATGGTGAGAAATTTTCCAGCTGAAAGCCCGCAGCTGCCAGTCAGGAGTCTATGGAACATAATGAGATCAAATTTCTGTCTGCGTAAGGCAAGGGTGGGCAACTTAAGATTGGCGTTTCTAGTACTGGAACTAGGTATACCGTCATACAGGAAACCTAGTCTTCTGATAAAAAGCTTCCTAGTAAAGCTGTTTTGCACTCTTTCCATTCTGTCAATGATTTTGCGCTTAAAAGGATTGAAGACAACAGTACCGTACTCCAAAAGTGGCCTGACGAAAGTCTTGTAAGATCGAAGGAGCACTCTAGGATCACCAGTTACAAGACCGCGAAAGAGTTGACAAACAACTTTTTGAGCTTTGGCTGCGATTTGCTCACAATGTTTATCAAAACTGAGATCTTTAGTCACCAGGAAACCGAGATCTTTTATTTCTGCTACTTTTTCGATAAGAGACCCCTCAATATAGTAATTGGCCTCAGAATTGTGACGACCAATGTTGAGCACTTTGGTCTTATCTTCAGAGAGAGGTAGTCCGCAGTCCAAAGCGTACTGATGTACAAGGTTTACAGCATTTTGTAACACCACCTCATCGCCGAGAGAGCCCAGGCTATGGTACAGTTTGATATCGTCTGCAAAAGCAGACCACTTAACACCGGTTGAAGCAATAACCTGGGGCAGATCGTGAATGTAAATACTGAACATGAGGGGAGATAGAACCCCTCCCTGGGGAACACCACTTGTTACACATCTAGGCTGAGAAAAAAAATTGTTGACTTTAACCATCATATACCTGTCAGTGAGAAAGGCCTTGATCCAAGAAACTATGCGGGGGTGTATGCCCACTGCAATGAGTTTGTTTATGAGGCTATTATGCGGAACCCTATCAAAGGCCTTAGAAAGATCTAGATAAACAACATCCGTGCACATTCCACGGACAAGCGTGGAAGTCCAATCATTTAAACATTCCAACATTGCGGTAATCGTAGACTTTCCTTTTTGAAACCCATGTTGATTAGCTGGAATAATGGAACATTCGTCAAGATGCCTCTCGATCCGTTTCTTCACGATTTTTTCAAATAATCTAGCGAAAATGGAGGTGATGCTGATCGGTCTGTAGTTGCATGGCGAGGAAAAGGGAGCTTTTTTTGGAATGGGTGTAACATATGACAGTCTCCACCTGGCTGGAATCTCGGCCCGCATAATGCTTAAGTTGAAAATATGCGTCAACGGACCAGCTATGATGTGAGAGATACGCTTAATTACAACAAGGGGTATGTGGTCAGGAGTAAGGGAAGATGACGGCGGCCATTTAGATAAAAGGTTATAGATTTCATCACTATGGAACCAGACCGAATCAGGCATAATGGGAAACGTCACAGTAACAGGATTGGATGGTAATGAAGAGCAGGGCGAGAAGGAATCGGAAAAGGTATCAGCCAAAAGCTCAGCTTTAGCAGCATCAGTTCTCGCTATCGAACCATTACTAGAAACAAGTGAGCTGATCTTAGTCTTGGGATGTAGCCTCGAATTGAGCAGTTTATAGAAAGCGGAGTTAGTCTGCGAATCAATCACCTTTTTTTCGATGAAGCGGTTGTACTTCACTAACTGACGGTCAAAAATTTTACTCAACCTCTTAAACGTACTCCAATGAGTTTCTGTGTTGGTAGAAATGGCTAAATCCCAGGCTTTGCACCTTTTGAGAAACAAAGAATTAAGATGTCGAGGCAAATGTGCCCTTCGTGGGGATACTTTAACTAAGGGTACGAAGAGGCAGATCGAGTGGCAAAGAATAGCTATGAAAAGCTCATATTTTCCATCAACTGTGTCGGTACACGCAAAGGAGCTGTACCAGTCTACGTTGCTCAGATAATCATTGATTCCATCGAAATCGGCGGCTTTATAATCTCTTCTGAGAGTTAATACTAGAGGTTCCTTAGGCAGACATAGGTTGAATTTAATGCTGGAATGATCGCTGGATCCTATTGGAGCTTCCACTGAGACCGAGGTAATTAGTCCAGGACGATTAGTGAGCACAAGGTCCAAAATATTAGAACCAAGTGTGGCTTCCTTAACACACTGTGACAGTGCAAGCTCCTTACATAAATCTATGAAACATTTAGAGGTTGATGACGCTCCAACCGGATCAGATACCTGGCACCATTTGATATCAGGAAGGTTGAAATCACCCATTACGACAGAGGAATGTTCGCAAGAAACTAAGTCACTCAGGGCCTTTATCAGTTGAGCGGCAAGTGGTGAAGAACAGGAAGGGGTTTTATAGACTAATATAAGTCGAACGGTATTAAAATTATAAATTATGTCGCAGCAGAGTATCTCATAGGCGTTGGGAACAGACTCCGAAAAAATCAGTTCAGGGTAAAGAACCGTTTGGATCAAAAGTGCAACACCGCCGCCCTTTTTTCCACGACGGTCGCAACGGAAAATTTCAAACGGCTCGGACCACCCGCCCAGGACAGATGCGAGCTCAAAGCTATGGTTAAGCCAAGTTTCGCACAGAGCAATAATATCGAGACCAGCATGCTCAAGATGGAATGTAAAAGCATTAGCGTTTTTTGAAAGCGACCGGATATTAGCTAAAAACATGAGAAAAGACTACCTGTGATCCGAGGAAACACTACGCGTTTAACGGGACAAAAGTGTTGGAAGCACTAGTGTCTTCAGGAATATCAATGACAGAATTCATAGGCTGAACATTGTTAAGAACAGAAACATCAACGACCGGTGGAGTAGAATGAGAATGCGCTGATGTAGATGGAGCACTGTTGACCTGGCTTCGACGTGCTAGTCGCTCAGTCCTCAAACGATCTCTCTCAGCTTTTGGGAGAGATGGCCTGAGAAACATCCCAGGGACTCTAAAGTTCCTTAATCGAGGAGCACGTCGAATCATGGTTTTGGCAAAAAATGATGCTGGTAGGACAAGTTTGATCAGACGAGTACTATTAAGACGCGGAGCACCCAGACGGTATATGCCAACAGGAGAACAATCGATGTAGAGGAAATCCATTATTTCACGGACAGCATTGAAATCATGGAGAACCTTTTGAGAAGAAACAACAGCTTGGCTCTCAGGCACACCATATATAATAACAGAGCGAGAGCGTTCGATTTCTTCAAAAGACACGGGCGGATGCGAGGAAGTATGAGAGACGGCAGATTGTATTGGATTATCGATCGATACATTGGCAGGTTGGAGAGTGATCGTGATGCAATGGTGACCTACTTTTGAGCGTACGAATTTCATTTTGAGCTCATTGACAGTATCAGTTAAGGTTCTAAAATACTCCGTCATAGCATGTAACTGCTTCCTATCTTCCAAAGAAACGAATGACTATCCTGAGACTGGCAGGGATGGAATCGTCCTTCAAAATCGAAGCTGCCTGGACATCTAGATTACTGGGTGTAGTCGGCGATTGATCGAGGTCAGCATGCGGACGTTTGTGCGGCTGAGGACGAGTCTGGAGTTGAAACGAAGAAAGAGGAGTATCCATGTTGAGATAGAACAGCAAGATGCAGATGAAAGTCAACGAGAATGTGATCGTTCGAAAAATCGATGACGTATAAGTTGACACGAGTTCACCTGATTCGGTGGCTTTTTTCTTCTTCAATCCCAGATTTCGTACCGCGCCACAACAGTACTCGCACTCTGGGGATATCGTAGACAGCAAACCGCTACTTGACAGGATAAGTAAGCAGTAAGTAAGGCAGCAATAGTGCTGCAGACGAAAGGTCGGAATTGATTGACGACACAGACCGCTCACGGGGGGCGCAAGTGAGCAGGTTTGACGTTTTTTTTTCTGCAGTCTCCACGAAACGCACCGGAAGGCATAATTAAATATTTCAGAGACTTCTTTTAACAGTTTTTCTCCGGTTTTTTGAGAGTTCTGTGGGTACTTCTTCCTATTCAAGTCTACTTAGTGGACTTACCTACCCAAAAACATCGAAAACCTGAATACGGATTTTAATCGTGAACTTATTTACGGAAACTAGCAGGTATCAATTTTATGGAATCAACCGAAGGTCTGATGCTGTTAGTAATGAGAGATGGCGAAAAAATCGACAAGTTGGATTAAAATGAAGCTGTAATGGTTTTTTCTGTATTGGTTTGGAAGTGCACGAGTTAAGGGGTCTGCAGAGTTGCAGAGACCGGCGAGTGGTCGCCGAGCGTTAGCCTTGACGCGGCGAGAGAAATGTTTCAAAAGGGCCTTTCAGAGTGGCGTCGCTGCGAAATTCGCGGCATCGCTTCTCAGAGCGAGTGAAGAAAGGCGTGGCCTATCGATTGCCGCCGCGTCATATTTCTTTCTCAGCGTCTCTTATTTCTTCGCTGCCCTTTAAGTTTGATCAGAGCGCATAAACATATTGGCGTGCTATCCCTCGCGTGTTCTGCAATCTCAGACATTCTGGAATCGATCAAGAAAAACGAGTTATAGGTTTCGAATAATATACCAGGAGGCACTACCACCAGTAGAATCACCTTCAACTGAAAAGATTTGCATAACAATAATGGTGTCCACAACAAAAAATTATTAAACGCCATGACGAAATAAATCCTGGATGACCAATTAAATACCATGACAAAATAAATTCTGGATGACAAATCAAGTGACATGAGGAGATAAATCCTGGATAAACAATTAAATACCATGACGAAATTTATCCTGGATGGCAAACATCTAGTGAAATAGGCAAAAAAATCATTCTAAAGAGAGTTAATGGGCAGATAGTAACGAAGGAACACTAACTAATACGAGATAGTAACGAAGGAACGCTGACTAATATGAAGAAACTACAGCGACAAAAAGCGACAGCGACAAAAATGGTCGAGACCATTTGCCTCGCAAAACGTCGCAACACGTCGCAGAACGTCGCTCCCAGCTCGCGCCGTTGCTCCCACTTTGAAAGCGCGACGTTCGCTCCCGTCGCGCGGCACGGTTTGCGCTGCGTAGCACCCCCCATCTCTCACCACGTCGCCGCGACAGCAAATTTTTCTGCGACGCCACTCTAAAAGGCCCTAAAACATTATCGTCGCAGCGTCGGTTGCCGCTCGCTGGCAGTGATGTAGGGCCGTCGCGGCGTCAAAACACTCTGCGGTGCCCCCTCGTCGCCCTTCAGTCCGCGTCGGTCGCCATCGTCGCCGAGTGTAATTGATATTACATCACCCAGTGCTGTTCGTCGTGGCGAGCAACGCCGCAACTTCAACTCTGCAGACCCCTTTACACCCACCGCATTGGCGGAAATAGCGAAGCTCGCAACAAATTGATTGGGATAACGACGCCAATACACACCTTCACGGCCTTTTCAGGAACACTACACCTTCACAAGCGTGAAAATGAGTTAAAATTATCGTAATCAAGCATTGAAGATTGAGAGGGGTTTGTATTGAGAGGCGGAGTCTGTATCGGTGGACGGAGAAAGGATGATTTAGTGACTCAGTATGGCTCAAATACGATCACCTTAACTCATTTTCGACGCTTGCAACTTACTGAACGTTCTACTACTAGAGCGCGTACGATCTCACTTACGTCGCTATCTCAACAACTTTTGCGAGCATGTATGCTGACTTTGAGAGACCGCGCGCCCCACTGCTAATCAATTCAGTGACTTTTGAAACATGGACTCTCGTTATGCACCCGCATTAATAAAAATTTTAGGTTTGCCTCATGTCTGTCCACCAGTGAAACAGGTTCTTTCAGTATGGCTCTTCTACAATAGAAGTACTTTTTTTTAGAAACTTCGAAAAATCAAGTTCATTTTTTTTAGAAACTTTAAAAATCAAGTTCGTAGGTACCGATGTAATGGGCTGAAATGACTAACTTTTTCATTGTTACATGTTTGGCTAGATTCTCATAGCACAACACTGCACCATAGCACTTAGTGCGTAACTCGATAGTTATCGGAGTCAAAAACGTTTCAGGACAGTTCTATCACGAACAAGAGAAACTCATTTGAAATTTTCACTTGGGCTGCCGAAATTTAAGAACTGAAGATTTCTCATTTTTTCGGGCTGAAAGTGCTTACGTTGAGCTTCCAAAAAACCTATCAGTATCGATTACACGAGGCCAGTTTAAACGGGGTGTTGAAAAATTATTGCTCACTAGTGAAACAACAAAGTAATTTGAAACTGATCCTATATCTTCCCTTTGAATCTTGTTCTTTCTATTTCTTGGTTTTAGGGAGTTTATAGAGTATGTATTTGTGTCTAAATTGTCCCAATTCGACCATTGTTATCTAATTTATGCCTTGGAAGAACAGTTTGACCTCAGGGACGAAATATGAGATTTTCGTAGAATTGGGAAGTAGCCTCTCTCTGTATAACACCTGCCGAGTGCTATTCTTTAATTCCTTCTAACAAAAAAGGTTTCAAAAGAAGCAACTTTAGCACGCCCACTGCTAGAAACCAGTTTGGCTAACCCCCCTTCGACGATCTGTCGGGGTCACAATGGATTTCAAATAACAGCCTCTTTCTTTCCGGCCTCTCTCTTTATTCAGTTTCACTCCCGTGCATGGATTGCGAATGATGGGAAATACATGGCGCGGGAAACTCGTCTACCTCAGTTTCGCCGCTCAAAATTAATAAGTCTTTGAGGGGTCATAACAACGTTTGTAAAGAGTGTCAAAAGATTCTAGAGACACCATTAAGATAAGCGTAAGATTTTCTGCAAGATGAACAGAAAACCAGAGAAATGGTTCCATGGTAGGGCTGTGCCTTTAAACAAACGTAACATTCATAAACACATGAACGTACTCGGACAAGCCATCGCTCGGAGCGGGACCGGAGAGGAACTTTATCGACGCTGTCTCTCCGCTCCGAGCCAAAATTAGCCATCTACTCGCTTTCCGATCGACCGCAGTTCCGCTCGGAGCAATATTCGGTTGCATTTCGGACCGCGGTTGCTGTCCGGGCGATTTTCGAAATTTTCCTAGCTGCTATTTTTCCTTTATTCTCGCTTCTTCTCAAGAGTATGTGGATCCCCCCGGCCGCCAAAAATTGTCCTCCTGAGAGTTATCAAAGTCACTTCTCAGGAGTGGCCTCGAAGGGCCAACTGCCTCTCTGCTACAGTTCGTTTCAAAATTATAGAGGCACCCTATTTTCTTGAAATTCTCAAACTCACAATTTGTAGGGAGGAGAACCTATTTCAGTATTCGAGTACTCTCCGTACACGGACTCTGTCATAATCATAACTTTCCTTCTTGTTTCTATATTAAGATTTTTTGAAGCTTTTTGATTTTCTGTTTCAAAACTGTGAAGGCAGTAGGGAAATAATGTTGTTTTTAAATGGTTTCGTCAAAGTCGCTTCTTCATTCGTCACTGGAGCATGTGTTATTCCTATTTACCATAGTTTACGGTGAATTGACGCTCTCTACCAAAGATTAAGATCGAGTGGAGGTGTTGCAAGAGCATGGGCATTGCATTGGAAAAACCGTTGCATAATTGAGATGTTCCACCAATTGCATCGGCACACTTGTATATTCTCAGGCTACGTGTGGGACCAAGAATACCAGAGGAATGCCGAAAATGTTGAAATCGGGGCCAAAACGGTGGATATGGTGAAAGCTGTCAAGTAGCACGATCAGCTTCGCGCAGGTTCGTGTCAATCTCTAGCCGGGTTTTCCCACGGCGACAATCTGAAGGTGAATCAAACAAATCGGAAACATTGCCAGAGATACTAGAGGAATGCCTGCGCTGCCGGAAGGACATGAAAAGGCAGCTCAGGTGCTCACTGTCAAGAAGGATCTTAGCAGTTAAATTGGTGAAGACATCATCCTTGAATCTGCCCTCACCTCGGTCATTACCAGACACTGTAAACGACTCCGATGGCTTCCCGTATTCGCGACGTCATTCGAAGAAGACCCTCCGTCGAATTTTTGGTAAATGCCCTATGACGATTTGTAGACCCCATTGACTCTATGGGTTGCAATTAGGAACCCCTACATTGAGCTAGATGGTAGCCTATGGTGTCGTAATTTCTAAAAAAAAAGCCAACTCAAAATCGCGGCATCATCAAAGTTGGAAGTGGATGATAATCTTGCTGTCCATGTGAGCCTCTCTCGTTTTGCCTAAGTCCAAGGTCGTAATATTGATATTCTTGGCTAGCTGGCACATATTCTGGACATTAATTCCATTGAAGCTATCTAAGGTGTGTTATTCAGAGAGGTTCATCCAGGTTAGAGGCTCTACAGAAGCGTTGGTGAGCTCTTAGGTGCAATTTTTGACTTATGAAAGGGAAACAGGCCAACGCTGATGTGAAAGTTGTGCACTTCGATATGTAAACTTGTTTTCGAAGTTGAATTTCACACTGGAGATCCCGATACACCTTGATTTGCAATGGAGGATCACTTAGTCGCAGTTGTACAATCGTTCAGGCAAGTGCCTTTATAGTCTTGAAGCATTGAAGAAACAGAAAATTTTTGAACAAATTGCTAAAAACTATTCTTGCGGGGAAATTTGTTGTGGACAGGTATATACGCAAGAAAGCAAGTCACCAAATGTGCAAAAGGTTCCCCCTGGACTGTGCGTTATAACGTTAACGGGTTAACGCGTTTTTTTTGGAAAATGAACGATTAACGCTTAACGAAAAAGTTCTAAAATCACGTTAATTTTGTATTCGTTAATTGCGGTGGAACTACGACCTTGACTGATATGCTTCAATGGCAAATTTCAAAACTGGGGCTGTGTACGTCGAAACATTTTTGCTTGTTGTGAAATAATCACAGACCTCGATGTTTCCCATTCCATTCTTTATCTAGGTTAGTTATCTCTTCAATATCGAAGAATTCCATTTCGTATTCCAAAAAAGGAATTGTGAGGTCTCATCTACCGCTCTGCGGTTGAGTAAGGTACCAAACCAGGGTTTTAAGCGGAGATTGAAGGCCGGGTCGCAAGATTTGGTGAATCGCACTACAGACTAATTCGAAAAACGGAATATTAGTTCGATGCAAAAGTTTACGGACTTTTCACGACTTTGAATAAAAACCGTTTATCTAAAAAACAAACAAGGCTAACCTAAAAAAATAATTTCCGTCACATTCAAGGATCCTTCGCCACTGATTGAGCAGATCATCAATTCCCGACGCGTAGAACTCTGGCTGTTTTATATCGAAGTATTCTTCTCAGGCCATTTTGGCTTCGTCATCGTTAGTGAACTGTTTTCCATCCAGGAAGTGCTGCAACGCGCGGAACAGATGGTTGTAGGAAGGCCAAAAAACCTGGGCTATATGGAGGGTGAGGAATAACTTCCCATCCAAGGTCCAGCAGTTTCTATTGGGTCATCCGAGATACGTGTGGCCGAGCATTGTCGTGAAGAAGGCGAACAGTGTTCATCCCGGGGACCTGGACCTGGGCTGGGAAGTTGTTCCTCATCCTCCATATAGCCCAGAACTTGCCTCTTCCGACAACCATCTGTTCCGCTGGATGCAGCACTTTCTAGATGGAAATCAGTTCACTAACGATGACGAAGTCAAAATGACCTTAGAAGAATACTTCGACTCGAAACAGTCAGAGTACTACTCTTCGAGAATTCGTGATCTGCTCAATCGGTGGTGAAGGATCCTTGAATGTCATGGAAATTATTTTGTTGGGTGAGCTTTGTTTGTTTTTGAATAAAAAGTTTTTTATTCAAAGACGTAAAAAGTCCGGAAACTTTTGCATCAACCGAGTAGAATCTGCGTCAAGTTTGCACATATACAAATCCAATCCGAAGTGCGGCGAGTGCCGTAGATTATAGAGCATTTGAGCAAGGTTTCAAGGTCATCATTCTACGTATGTCAGAGAGAGTAGCACACCCTGTTTCCAAGACGTTCCAGACTTCCTTCATCCACTTTCCACGGCATCCTGTTTAACAATTTTTCAGGTTGCAGTGGATCCTCCACATGCGCTTATCACTCCTTACCCCCTTTCATACTTCGAAAACGGCGAAAAAATCGCAGAAATCCGCGAAAAAAATCGCTGATATCCGCGATTTTCGTCGCTGATATTACGGATTTCCCTAGAAACAGGCTAATCGTGCGAGGACCATGTGACATCACGGGTAGGGACGCAGAGGGATCTTTGTAGTGTTGAAGGGGATGGATTTCGTCCACTTACTGAGATATTTGCACTCAGTAATTGCGCCTTCTCCTCTTTGGGAATGCTCCGTATAATGCGACAAGACTTCAGAAGTAGATTTCTGGCCACCGTACGGAGTGGATAGTGTTGCAAGGAGTGAGCAGGACTTCGGGGGAGTTGTGCAGGACGTCATAGAAGGTGCGCAGGGCTTCACTGGGAGTGTTCAGGACGTCATAGACAGTGTGCAGGACTTCAGTGGGAGTGTACAGGACGTCATAGACAGTGTGCAGGACTTCAGTGGTAGTGTGCAGGACTTTAGGGGGAGTGTGCAGGACGTCATAGAAAGTGTGCAGGAAGTAATAGAAAGGGTGCAGGACACCAGTGGGAATGTGCAGGACGTGATAGAAAGTGTGCAGGACGTGATAGAAAGTGTGCAGGACTTCAGTGGGAGTGTGCAGGACGTGATAGAAAGTGTGCAGGACTTTAGGGGAAGTGTGCAGGACGTCATAGAAAGTGTGCAGGAAGTAATAGAAAGTATGCAGGACACCAGTGGGAGTGTGCAGGACGTGATAGAAGGTGTGCAGGACTTCAGTGGGAGTGTGCAGATGAACAGCAACAGGAACCTGAATAACGAGCTGCACGCCTTTCTGCTGCGTGCTGTCCGGTAAATCGCAGCGGAATCAGACTTGTGCACACCCTCCGAGCTGTCGTGTACGAGCATTGGGATCAGAATATCATTTTTCCTAAATTCTCGGACCGGGCATTGCATTTTTCCATCTACAGTCTGTACGCATTGCACTGATACTGGCATGGATTGCACTGATGTGTAATAATATACGTGCACCGAGTTTGCGCCAACGCGAAATAAGAATCGCAAAGTACGAGTGATATCCGTGCCCAGTGTAGATGGACAAATGCAATGCCCGGTCCGAGAGTGCAAAAATATGATGTTGTTATCTCGAAACTCGTACAGGACAGCTCAGAGAGTGTGCAGAAGTTTGATGCCGCTGCGCAGCACCAGACAGCACGCAGCAGAAAGGCGTGCAGGTTGTTGCCAGGTTTCTGTTTCTGCCCATCTGCGCACTCCCACTGAAGTCCTGCACACTTTCTATCACGTCCTGCACACTCCCACTGAAGTCTTGCATACTTTCTATCACGTCCTGCACACTCCCACTGAAGTCCTGCACACTTTCTATTACGTTCTGCACACTCCCACTGAAGTTCTGCACACTTCATGTGGTGTCCTGCACACTCCCACTGATGTCCTTCGCACTTTCTATGACGTCCTGCACACTCCCACTGGTTTCCTGCACACTTCCACTGAAGTCCTGCGCACTTTCTATGACGTCCTGCACACTCCCACTGATGTTCTGCGCACTTTATATGACGTCCTGCACACTCCCACTGAAGTCCTGCACACTTTATATCACGTCCTGCGCACTCCCACTGAAGTCCTGCACACTTTCTATCACGTTCTGCACACTCCCACTGAAGTCCTGCACACTTTCTGTGGTGTCCTGCACACTCCCACTGATGTCCTTCGCACTTTCTGTGGTGTCCTGCACACTCCCACTGATGTCCTTCGCACTTTCTATGACGTCCTGCACACTCCCACTGGTTTCCCGCACACTCCCACTGAAGTCCTGCACACTTTCTATCACGTTCTGCACACTCCCACTGAAGTCCTGCACACTTTCTGTGGTGTCCTGCACACTCCCACTGATGTCCTTCGCACTTTCTATGACGTCCTGCACACTCCCACTGATGTTCTGCGCACTTTATATTACGTCCTGCACACTCCCACTGAAGTCCTGCACACTTTATATCACGTCCTGCACACTCCCACTGAAGTCCTGCACACTTTCTATCACGTTCTGCACACTCCCACTGAAGTCCTGCACACTTTCTGTGGTGTCCTGCACACTCCCACGGAAGTCCTGCACACTTTCTATGGTGTCCTGCACACTCCCACTGATGTCCTTCGCACTTTCTGTGGTGTCCTGCACACTCCCACTGATGTCCTTCGCACTTTCTATGACGTCCTGCACACTCCCACTGGTTTCCCGCACACTCCCACTGAAGTCCTGCACACTTTCTATCACGTTCTGCACACTCCCACTGAAGTCCTGCACACTTTCTGTGGTGTCCTGCACACTCCCACTGATGTCCTTCGCACTTTCTATGACGTCCTGCACACTCCCACTGATGTTCTGCGCACTTTATATTACGTCCTGCACACTCCCACTGAAGTCCTGCACACTTTATATCACGTCCTGCACACTCCCACTGAAGTCCTGCACACTTTCTATCACGTTCTGCACACTCCCACTGAAGTCCTGCACACTTTCTGTGGTGTCCTGCACACTCCCACTGAAGTCCTGCACACTTTCTGTGGTGTCCTGCACACTCCCACTGATGTCCTTCGCACTTTCTATGACGTCCTGCACACTCCCCCGAAAGTTCTGCACGCTCCCACTGAAGTCCTGCTCACTTTTATACACAATACGCTATGCGAGCTTAACAAAAATATGCTGCTAACTTCTCTAGGATGACGCTATTGCGACAAGAATCATCTCAACCATTCTTCTCGCAAATCTTCAAGCTGCGAAAAAAGTCGCTGAAAAAATTCCGAGGAATCCGAAAAAACAACTGTGAGCGACATTCATCGCTGCAATCCGCGTCAAAAATCGCAGCTTGAATACGCGTTTTTTTGCCAGCGATGAAATTCGCGATACTCTGGTATGCTTAACCATTGCAGATCTGCGATTTTTTTCGAAGTTTTCGAAGTATGGAAGGGGGGTTACGCGGTGCACTCTGCACATAGAGCGCTACTCAGTTTCCACCACGCGGCGCACACCTCCTGAAGCGCTAACTATTTTTCACGACGTCCTGCTGACGTCATCTGAACGCCCACCCACTTTACACGACGTCATCATCTGAAGCCCTACCTATGACCGTGACGTCCCAATGACGTCATCTGATGCCCCACCCACTTTCCGTGACGTCCTGCTAACGTCATTTGAAGGCCAATTTATTTTTTCTGGGACCTCTGATGATTTATCGATTTTTGCTGTGGTCAGGCAGTGCTTTTAAAATTTTCAACGAAATTCAAAATTAACGTGTTAACGCATTAACGGGTTAACGCGGTTTTTTCCCAAAAATTAACGATGAACGCTTAACGAAAAACAAATTTTCATTAACGCACACCACTGGTGCCCGCTACTTTCTATCGGTCTAATTATCCCAAGAAAATAGCGTGCCTTTATAGTTATGAAACGCTCTGTAGCGACGAGCCGCCTTTTATACCCCCTGCTCACGTGACTCGGGCTGTGCGTAATTACGAATTACGAATTACGATTTACGAATTAAGGGCGTTTTTGGCCATTTTTTACGATTTATGATTTACGAAATTTTGGCCCAAAATCGCAACGATTCGTTACAAATCGTAACAAACCGTGGAAACTCGGTTGAGAAATCAATGTAAATTTGCAGTCTAGATCATAGGTTTTCACTTCTTCCGTATTCCTGATACTTGATTATTCTTTCAAATTTTGAATTTCGTTTAAACCTTTCCCTGACATCCCCAGCCGGACATAGTCAGCAGCAGAAGAGTTCGTCATGACCAACTATAATTGCACAAGGTGCACACCCACGCCGCTTCGCGGCGTACATACTTGCGGGCGTGCTTTGGAATCTATGGATTATTTGAATTGCAGAGCAGTGCCTCGCTGTGCTAAACAGCCTTGAAGGCACGTGCAACATCAGGAGTAAAATTTGATATGATATTCTGCCCACCGTGAATAGCAACCCTGTCAAGCCCGAGATCTCAATTCCCTCTATTAAAGGCAGCGTTCACGATAAAATTGTGTTTCAGTTTCCACTGGGAATGGGTAGTGGAGGGGCACATTGTAGCGTTGACGTCGAAAGAACGCATGAAAACGAGCCAGGAAACGCTTCAAAAGAGCCCGAATTTGCCACTTCGAGCACAAGGCAAACCCCAAAAGCGCAACACACGCCCACCGACGTGAACAAATGAGTGCTCGAGATCGTGAGATGAGCGATGACTTCCAATCATTAGCCCCGTTCTTCTCTTCATTCTCAACTTTTATCTTTATTCAGGTCAGCTCGCATACATCGGCTGCAAAAGACGGAAGTTACAAGCCTCGGACAACTCGTCCACCATGCTTCCTTAGCTCAATCTTTGAGGGACCATAACTCCGTTCCCAGAAGGTCTTGTACGATTCCAGAGACATCGTTGGAATCAGCATGGGGCCGTTTTCAAGATAGTCGGTAAAACAGAAGAACGATTTTTATCGTGAACACTGCCTTTAAGTGAGAAACTTCAAGGAAACGGTCGACCCCCCTTCCCCCCCCCCAAAGCCTAACTACGCACACCACCCCGGAAAGGGAACCAAGAGCTCTGCTACATTTCCCTTTTGAGCATGGAAACACAAACTAAGTTTTCTTTTTGCAAAAAAATTGGTTGCATTTTTGTGGTCGAAACGCTTGATTATGCTTTTATGGTGCCGTGAGCGGGGCCGACTTTTTCTGTGTAGCTTCTCACTAATTTGATAGAATTAAGATCTCGCGCTTGGCAGGGTTGCTATCAGGGATGAGCGGAATTTTTTCTGAGTTGCGACAATCGGAAATCGGAACAACCTTCTCGATTTCGGAAATCGGAATTCGGAAATCGGAATGTCAAAAACCATCGGAAATCGGAACTGTGTTCAGCAAGATTCCTGACCCTCCCCTGGTGACTGTTCCTACCAAAAAGCTTGAGCTTACCCTACTTTTTTGAACAAGGTGCATACCGAAGCCGATTAACAGGATTCTTGTAGGCTTGTATTGTGACGCTTTGAATAATCGAATCATTGCAGAATCAGTTGGGTCCAGCATCACAGTTGTGTCCCACCTACCTTTCCCGGCGCTTGCAGCACTCCAAGTCGGTCCAACAAAGTTTCTCCGGCACTTGGCACACTCCCAGTGGAGTCCCGCGCACTTTTCTTCCCGGCGCTTCGCGCGCTCCTAGTTGGGTCCCATACACTTTCGCCGGCGCTTGGCGCACTCCAAGTGAAATCCAGCGCACTTTCCAAGCGCCTGGCGCACTCCGAGTGGAGACCAGCTCACTTTTTTGGCGCTTGGCGCATTCAGAAATTTCTAAACAAGTCACCTGAGACTTCAACGCAGGGCCGTCGCAGCGTCAATTCACTCTGCGGTGCCCTCTAGTCGCCCTTCACGCCGCTCCGGTCGCCTTCGTCGCTGAATGTGATCGATATTGCATCAACCTGTTCGTCGCTGCGAGGAACGCCGCGACTTCAACTCTGCAGACTCCTTTACCTGAAACTTCAACGCAAGTTGCATGATGGCTTCCACGCAACATACATACACACACACATACACACACACATACACACACATACACACACATACACACATATACGCACATACACGCACATACACGCACATACACACATACACACATACACACATACACATACACGCACATACACACATACACACATACACACATACACATACACACACATACACACATACACACATACACACATACACACATACACATACACACACATACACACATACACACATACACACATACATACACATACACACATACACACATACACACATACACACATACACACATACATACACATACACACATACACACATACACACACATACACACATACACACATACACACATACACACATGTATACACACATACATACACATAAACACATACACACATACACACATACACACATACACATACACATACACACATATACCCACATACACACATACACACATACACACATACACACATACACACACATAAACACATACACACATACACACATACACACATACACACATACACACATATACACACACACATGCACACACATACACACATACACACACATACACACATACATACACACATACACACATACACACATACACATACACACATACACATACACACATACACACATACTCACACATACACACACATACACACATACACACATACACACATACACACATACACATACACACATACACACATACACATACACATACACACATACACACATACACACATACACACATACACACATACACATACACACATACACATATACACACATACACACATACACACACATACACACATACACACATACACACATACACACACACACACACATACACACATACACACACATACACACATACACACATACACACACACATACACACACATACACACATACACACACATACACACACATACACATACATACACACACACATACACACACATACACACACATACACATGACCAACCACTCCGCTTCTAACACCGACCGCCTCAAACTTAATATTGGGTTCCAAACTTTCCTTGCTCCATGAGCGAT
Organism: Aplectana chamaeleonis; assembly: GCA_029168955.1. Classification (NCBI taxonomy): domain Eukaryota; kingdom Metazoa; phylum Nematoda; class Chromadorea; order Rhabditida; family Cosmocercidae; genus Aplectana; species Aplectana chamaeleonis. Next base: position 363,147 of record JAPDOI010000528.1, on the reverse strand, counting down.
CCATGTCGGTGGAACCGCGCTCTACTTTTTTTAACCCTCTGGAAAGCTTTCGTTCCCATGACGAAAGCGAGAGACGCAGATTTTAGTGGAGCTGCCATCTATATCGGAGCGAAATTGCCGTTAGCATTTGCAGACAACCGCTGTTCCAACACGTAGGGCAAACAGAATCATGCTGGTATCACGAGGTCCAGGCACGGTCATCATCAAGCTGCGGGCTCCGAAAGCGGTTGGCTGCAACTGCGGACAGGAACTGCTCGATAAGGAGATTGAATACGGGGCTGGCGCAAATATGTAGGTTGGAACCCAATATTCACTTCTTGCAGAATTCCGAGAAGACTTCGCAAACAACCCACGCAACACATCCACCCTCAGCAGGTGAAAAGTTACCAGCAAAAAGCTGGGAAATCGTGAATTCAGACTTCCTGAAGCATCGGGAAAACATATTTCTAACCTGAAAAGACTATTCGACGATGAGTTTCACGAGGCTTGGGAAATAACCTTTGATAGGTGTCCTCCACCAAAGGCAATTCATCATTGAGAGAAAAAGTGGTAGTCCTAAAATTTCCGTAAGATCATTACAACAAAAAATATAGCTGCAAAAGCAGCCATCCAATCCAAAAGGTTATTCAATGTTTCTAAAAATGAGAATTCAAGCAAATTCAGTGCAAAAGAAAAGAAGATCAAGAAATTGTTCGTTTTTGAAATCAGAAATTTGGAGGGAACCTCAACCTTTTTGCATTTCAGAATCCTAAACAACCATCAGCTCTCAGGCCGCTGTCTTCACCCCAACAAACTTATGCGTATGGAGGAGAGCGTTTATAATTCCATGCAGTGCATCGCTTCACAATCATAGAGGGCAGACTCGATTTCTGCGTCAGAAAATGATTTTGTAAATGTGTATACCTCTTGGGGTGGTGATCTTATTCAAGCATTCCTCCCTTGAAAGATTGAGTCTAAAACTCTCAAACCATAAATTTCTTCTCATCACAGTGTAGCCCTCCTTGGCTTCCATAAAACTCGTTCAGCAAAGCAACGATTCGCGATGTTTTAGTGTCCAAAAGTTGGCCCAAAGTTAGCACAGGTTTGTTACTTGATTAAGCTTAGAGTTTCCATGTTGTCTATTAAAGTCGTTTCTATCCCTTGTACTGTCGTTCTCGGAGCCAAACTATGGTCCGCGACTACGGACTTCATCTGTTTCGTCACGCGACACGATACCAATCGTGAGAAAGGTGAATCGTGCCGGGACCAAGTTGTCCCAGCACGATAATCATCCCACATATTGCGTGATGCGACAGCCGTTGTGCGCAATTGCGGACCGAAATTTGGCTCCGAGAACGACAGTCTGTACACTAAAATTTTCTCAGTTCTGCTTAGAATAGTGTTATTTTGAAACCCGACCCCAGACCCCCTCGATATGGAAACACCTCGGGGTGCTATGTGGCCCGGGGGGGGGCACTGTTGTGTCGCACATGGCCACGCCCCTTCCACCGTGCCGCACTAAATTTGAGCAGCTACACGGGGATTCCCTCCCCTGCCGAAATCAGGAGAGTCATTGCAGCACGGAAAAGGGGGCGTGGCCAAGTGCGATCCAACAATGACCCCCTCCTCCCACCCCCCGCACACATACAATACCGCCCGCGACTTTGGGAAAAACGGTGTTTTCGGCGCTTTTTTTCCGCCGCAAACCGCCGCTTTGTCATAACTTCGTTCAAAGTGGTCCGTTTGGGTTGCTAGTGGCATATTTAGAATCAGTATCGAGAGTTCTTCATTTTGAGCTTACACATGTCTTACCATGCAAACAAGGCATATAGGGTTAACAGAATCAATCGAGTGTACAAAAACTGAAGCTGGGTATCAAATTGTTGTAAATATTTGACTTCATACCAACCGCATAGATCAAGGACGATTTATATACAAGTACAATACACGCACTAATTTTCTCAAAAAAGCCGCAGATGTCGCGAAATCGCGACTTTTCGTCATAACTTGGCTCAAAGTGCTCTAACTGAGCTCTGGAGGACAAATTTCGAATCAGCATCGAGAGCTTCTTCTTCTGAGCATACACATGTCTTCTTACGGGCAAACAAGGCATATAGGGCTTACACAATCAATCGAGTTGGCGAAAGGAAAAGTCAAGTGACAGTGTAAATGATATAGACAGCAGGTGATTGAGCTGTCCGCGGCTGACCGACGTTTTCTACAAGGTTTGAGATTTTCGTATTTTTATATCCGAATATTTTCGCCGTTTCCTGAGCCACAAGCCTCCTGTTGATTAGATTTGCAGGCAGTAGCAATGTTTCCCGTCGAATGTCTCTGATACTCTCCATAATGAGAAACTCGGAGAAAATTTAGATTGCGGAAAGTGGTTCCTAGCTATGTCCAATGAGTGACGTTTGACTGCAGCCCTTCAAAGAGGCCAGGAGTTACTGCTGGTGGCCTTTGCAGCTCCTCGCAGCGCAAGATAAATATGTAACTCTGAAAACCAGTCGTTATTTTTTGCGATCCATTCTCTCTAACCCGGATTGTTATTATCACAAAATTTTCTTTGTTTTCTGAGGCCCCGCTAGCCACGGTCAGCCAACGCAAGGCATTTAGAATCTTCGTGATGAGGGCTTTCCAATAGTATACTGTTTGTTAAGGTTCAAGCACAAACAAAAATATGCTGAGTCCGTCATTCATATCCAAAGGAGTGATTTACAGCCGGTCCCTCGCTTTGCTCTCTGCTTCCCCGCACCCTCTTTTGAGGATGTCGAAATCTTCGCGCTGCAGTGTCTCGCATGCATCGGGTTGCCGGGCAGCTCGCGCCCGACCCTGCGTCTCTATCAATACGGGGTTAGAGACCAGACGACGAGAGCGCAGACGCTCGAACGAGCGAGAAGGCAGGATGGCTGCCGCAACGCAATACAAAGCGCTGCGCTAGTTCGATTTGGGCACGACTATGCATATCACACAGCACTAGTCAGTGGTTCCTTCGTCAGATTGATTGATTAACGGTAACTGCATACATGAAGATAGCAATGAAAATGATTTGAAGCAACAGAATCCGGAAAGGATAAAACTCTACAATGGTATTTGCTAAATCACTTTTTTCTCCTGTTACAATAAAAATATTTTCAAAGGGTTTCTGAAACAATGTGTCTTTTAAATACTATTAAAATCGCGAAAATGTACTGAAGGATGATAGGTTAGTTGGGCTGGAACGTGCGCTTCACATGATTGAGGCTTAGGAAAGTACTTTCTGAATCCATGAAAGCGTAATGCACTCAAACTATCCGATATTCAGGAGACTTGATTTCGCTGATCTGTTCGTTTACTGGTCCGCTTCCAGGAACAGTACACCACGTTTTCTATTTCGTAGGACAATTGTTTTCGCTGAAATTTTGACTTTTCAAGGATTACGGTAGAATCTGGTACGACTTGTTCGTTGGAATGTTCACCACGAGCTAACGTCATTTCCTATTTTGGAGAAGCCGCGAAGCTGCTATGATATCTCATCATAGAAACCGAGCGGTCGATTTTGGGAAAACACAGTGGTAGAAATAGAGAAACAACCGCTCCGCTCCCAAGATAGCAAGATAATAGTAGCTGCGTTGTGACTTCCTAGAGGTATGAGACCGACCATATACATATTTTCATTTCGGTTTATTAGAATAGAGGCACACAGTGGTCGTTCGATTTAATGCTTCTTCGCAACATGCCGTAGGTCACCGCGAAGTGGTATTGTGGAATCGTGCGCGCGAAAGGTTTGAACGCAGCAGTTATCCTCATCAAATAGCTCGTAGTCCTGTATTACCTTGATGAATTTTTTTTCCAGTTACAAGGTTTCGAACCTATTTGGAAAAAAAGTCCAGCTGAAAGTGAGATACGTAAATTTCAACTGAAAACGGTATGAAATCACTAAAAACTCTTGGTTCGAATACAAGTGCTCACAATTTCAATTAGTGCGCACCATACTAATACAGGTACCATTTTCATCTATTATATGCAAGCGTTCTCGGGTGAAAATGCAGAACCTTGCTCGAAATTAACTCTTCTGTGTTCAATTATGTGCGCTTGAGTCAAACGCACTCCGATGTGAACGGCTGGTTGTCTAGCTGCAAGGCGAGAGACGCCAGACACGCTGCGAAATCTTGCGAAATGAGTCACCGAGGTGAGACGGGGGTGAGATGCCCGTATCCCGCATGCATCGCTCAGTAAGCGAAGTACCCCGAAATTGATTGATTTCCGGCAGCCGAAGTGAATTCGGGGTCCTAGCTGGAAGATGGCGTCGGTGGAAGCAGGAAGAGCGAGTGCGGGGTAGAAGGGATTTGGCAATGTGGATGGTCCTTAGCTTACGAAGGACAAGAACTGGATCGGAGAGGATTGAAACTTATGGGTGGTCTAATTGCTTAATATCGAGGACTGGAAAATAATCAAGTGCAGTGTACGGGTGGTTCCCAAATCTTTTCATCAATCTGACGGCCTCGTTGCATCACACGTTACGGTCGATGTCATGTAATGCCACTCCACGCGATGAGTCATTCACAGGCATTTATGAGCCACGCAAATGGAATCTTTCAGGCTTTGATAGCATTCTATTTGAAATCCTTCTGAACCATTGTGAGAAATAACATAAATGGCTGAAATCTCGCAAAGGCCCATTTTATCGTAGTAGCTGAGTCGCGGGCGGCTTCTTGCGAACGCGACGCCACCGCTAGTGCGGACAGCTGGGTCCAAAAGGAAGCATTTCTTAGTATGTTAGAATTCCTATGTTTTTGCATTTTTTCTTCTATCAACCACGAAAGCTCTTGCTTTTAAATTTATTGGCAACGTTTCGGGCATTAAGCCCTTCTTCAGGCCAACTGAAAAACGAAGCAAATCGACTATTAGACAACAATGCAAGAAACACCACGACTAACCTTATCCCTTTGGCAGGGGTCACAACCCAAAAGGGGGTACGCGCTGCGTCTGCAATGGAAAGGTCAGGAATGATGTGGGATGGATGTCGACGCATCATGCTAACCTACCGAGTTGCAGGAAGGTAGAGGGAAATGAGATGAGATGGAGGGGTTGGAGGATGTTGATCGTGCAATCAGCGAAGTGCTTCTTAACAATATCCTCATAATGTTATCAGCCTTACTGCAGTTCTCATTTCTTCCTTTATATTAATTTGTGGTGACCTCTTCTTGATTTCCAAAGCCTCCTTTATCTTGCGTTCCACTGGGTCTGATAGGTTCCGGTGGAGAATGGTAACGAGGAGTGGTGGGGCTTGTTCCATTGCATGCCGAAGAGTCCGGTGACGAGAGAATGGGCTATCTATATAGCTTTGAGGGCTACGTAGAGCTCTGACATGTTCGTCCATTCTGCATCGAAGAGTTTTGCCGGTTTCTCCTATGTAGAACTGCTGACAACTAGAACATTCCACCTTGTATACAACCCCGCTCAAATGGCACATCTGCTTCCCACCTGTGCAAATCGCACAGTTGTTTCGGTCGCACAGGTTTTCATATGATCGTGAGGAAGTGAGAAGGCGACGTAAAGAGGGAGGTGGTCTGAACGTCAGGTTTATGGGAAGGCCTGATCGCTTTACAACGCGATTCACGTCCATTGCGAAGTGATCTGTGATGAACGGGATTGTCAGTGAGGTTCCATTCGATGTTCGATGAGGTCTCCAGCATCGATGGTGTTCTTCTCCGTAACCGTTTTGATTCAAGATTTCTCGAACTTCAGTCTGAATACTTTGCGAGTCTATAGACGTGAGCTCAGTAGAAGTTCGGATGGTTTGGCGGACTACATTCGCCTTCATATACATAGGATGACAGCTCCGAGAATGTATGAGTATGCTCTTCGAGGACGGTTTCCTATGCCACATGTAGCTGACTGTGCCATCTACGATTTTGACCTTTGTGTTGAGGAACGGTAGAAAACCGTCCTGAGATGGTTCTTCCGAGGTTAACCGTATTGATGGGTGCGAAGTGTTCAGTCTTGCCAAGGTTTGTCTTAGTGTCGTTCTGGATTTCCCAACAACGAAGATATCATCGATGTATCGTCCATAACACAACACTCTCCGCGATAAGACAGATCGTTCCAGACTGTCCATAAATGCTATAGCAAGCACCGGAGCTAGTCTACTTCCCATCGCGAGGCCTCTGGTCTGCTTATAATAGTGGTTATGAAATCGGAATGTGCTCATTTCAACCACACATTGCAATAGTTCTTTGACATCTTCTACGCTAATCCCGAAGAGCTGGAAGTTATGGCTGTGCTGACGAAGTAGATGCATGCTGTGTTCGACAGCTCTTCGCGTATCAACATTCGTGTACAAAGCAACCACGTCGAAGCTCTGATAATCCAGCCTTGGACACCCATCGAAATTGTGTTGTTCCAACTGCTCCAGAAACTGCTGCACGTTTCTCAGATGAAATGGTACAAATTCAAGCAACGGCGACAATATTCTTCGTAACAGCCAACTAATCCTATCCGTCGGACCACCACACGATGAGACTATCGGTCTTGTTTTGATAGAGTTTAAATCCAGGTCGCTGCCGTCATCGTTTCTTATGACGTTTATGACGTTTCTATCGTCATCGTTTATGCATTTCTTAGTTTTTTTTTCTTCTTTAAACCCCAGTTCTCTGCTCCTTTGGACCGCTGCGCTGCAGCGCAACGCGACGCGGTCAAGCTTGTGCAACAACGCTCCGCGCGATTTATCTTCTCAGTCGTGTATTAGTGGCCACTCAATTCAAATATATCACACATCAGTCAACATCAAGACTGAGCCACACGCGGCTAATCTCAAATGCGACGCAACCGCTCGCGCGGACTTCTGGGTTCAAAAGAGAAAGAGCTAAGCGGGAAATGCCTCCAGACCGGTTGTTTCTGTTTTAAGGGAGTCTGTCCTGAGCGCAGTTGAAATCCCGTACCTTTTGCGCCCGAGCTAGAGACGATGAGGGTGTAGCCGCAGCGACAAAACGGCTAAAAAGCGCTGTCAGTTCTTAGGGCTGTGAAAAATCGAGTTTTCCGGATTGAGCTGCCGCAGTGTATATTCGAAGAAGGATCAGAAAGTAAAGTTGTAGGCTGAGTCTTAGGTCGATTGGTCCTGTTTGAGCTGAGAAAGTGACGTCAGTGGTCTTTCAAAGCCAAATTCACCGAGATGGCGCTAGGCGGGAAATGCCTTCTGTCGCGAAAGCGCGATGCTTCGCTCCTACGAGGGCCCGGGCGCGGTCGGTCCCACAGCGATTGCCGGCAGTACAGTACGCGAGCGCCGCCCACGCCGGATTGGTTCGAGTGGCCTAAAATATTGATTCGACTCTCCTGCCACGGCCCGGTGCGGCTGCGCTTCCTTTTTCTTGATTACCTCCTTTTCCGTCACTAGTACGGAGCGTCGCTGTGGGGCCTTAGGGCCTTTAGAACATTACAATTCATCTCTTTAATGCAGCTGCTCGCGATGAGCAAGGTTGATGAACAGTTAATCGGCCGTATTCCTTGTTTGTCTTCTTTTGCTAATTCAGTGGTTTCCTCCGGTCGTATGTGGTCCTTGCTATGAACTATTGTTGTTTTATCTTTTCATATATTTCCTCCTCTCTTTCATAATATCTATAGAGTATGAGTCATCTAAATTAGCGGTGTACTGTTGTGTAAGCCAGAGGGGTACATTTTGCTGTTATACTACAGTCTGAGTGCATATTGATTAGTACAGTGAGTCCCAAGTTGGGGACATTGGGTGTTCATTCTAGAGTGCGGTAATGTTGTAGTAACACCTGCGTATTGCAGTATGTCATTTGCTAGGGTATTTAGTTCAGGTCGCATTATCCTAGCTGTTAGTCCACTGGACGTTTCCCACGGGACTGACGTCATTATGAGGTAAACAACCATCGATTCGCAACAACGTGAATTTATTTTATGTATTTTTTGAGGTTCTTATGTATTATATCACGACTGTCTTAAACGGCGTAATGAATTATTATTATTATTACCTTCAGACAGGTTGTTTTTGTTTTAGAAAAGTCTACACTGAGCTTAATTGAGATCGCGGGCAATTTGAGCCCGAGCGAAGGACGATGACTGTATCTGCAGGGGCGAGGAAACGGCTAAAAACACATTAATTTTCACTATCGACACCTCCCTAAATTGGTCTCACATACTTGTGTATGACTCGTCCTTGATATTTACGGTCGATATGGAGTCAAGTATTAGCACCAGTCTGATATCTAACTTCAGTTTTCGTACACTCGATTGATTCTGTTAACCCTATATGCCTTGTTTGCAGGGTAAGACAAGTGTGTGCTCAAAATGAAGAACTCTCGATACTGATTCTAAATATGCCACTAGCAACCCAAACGGACCACATTGAACGAAGTTATGACAAAGCGGCGGTTTGCGGCGGAAAAAGCGCCGAAAACGTCGTTTTTCCTAAAGTCGCGGGCGGTATTGTAGCACCCACCCCAGCACTGAAGTGTTGAGATGTTTCCACGAGTGAGGTTTGGGCTATTCGTGGGCTCAGTCCTCATTATCAGTTACGAATTACGATTTACGAATTACCAGGAATTTGAAAAATTACGATTTACGAAATTTCAAAATTCAGTTACGCACTGCCCTGACCCGCACGTTATCACTCAAAAAAGGACCAATCCTGCGTCTGTCAATCTCTCGCGATGGCACGGCTGTCCCCTGATTGGAGAGCGGCCAAGGCTGCTATTTCAACCGAAAAGGGGCCGCAGTGGCATTTAAAGGCATCGTTCGCGCTGAAAATCAATTTTCATTTGTCAGGCTCAATTTCAGCCCGGTAGACCACACTGGTAAACTTTGGCGCGTCAAAAACGTTGGTCAATGAGGTTGGAAGGCGTCAAAGATGAAGATCCGCCACCAATTCTCACCAGTCATCTAGCACCTTTTCCTAGAATGGTGGTGCGACCGCAAGACAACATGAAAAATAGTTACGGCACGATCTCCAGATGCAAAAAAACTCCGAAAATGACAGTGACGAGGCCTCCAAAAGCAGAAAAACTTCAAAAAGGATTTTGGCGCGAAATTCAAATTCGTATTTACAATGTGTTCCGATTTACTTTTCTTTAAAAATAAAGGTTTTTCATGGGCCCCTTCGACATTTTCGTTCACTAGAGGGGCCAAGCTACACAAAAACATGAAAAAATAATATACGGTTTTCTGCGCGTACGATGCCTTTAAGCCCTCGTCCGCTGGCTAGGTGGTGACGTCATTTGGAAGAGCCGATTCAGATTCGAGCGGTGGTTTGTCTTTGTGGTGGTGCCTCATCTTTCCCCATGGATGAAAATAATTGAGTGAAATAAAAAAAGTGGGCAAAATCTCTATTCTATTCAAAGTGGCTCTATAATAACATATAAATATAAAAACATACATATAAAAAGGAAGTCTACAAATTATTGCCGGGTTCTTCAATGTTTATGGGAGCAGATTTCTCTGAAGAGACACTGTCCATGATTCCACAGGATAAATTGATAGCAAGGCTTTCTTCAGCGGGTGCAATTTTATTGCTGAAAGTTCTGTTCTTCCAGCAATTTCTGCCATTTAAATTAATGGCTATGTTGCAGGGCGGGCGGTTCGCAGCGCCACCGTGTCGCATCAGACGACTTCGAGCCGATTCCACTCGCGAATGGTCAGTTTTACAAGCAAACTTTCTAACACGAAGTTCTGTATGTCTCACCACTCTTCTTTATAAACTCAGTATGAAGACGAATTTGTTCCAATTCTTGAAGTGCTTTTCGTATCTCTTTCGTCTTCGTATCTCTTCGTATGTCAGAAAGAGATGCGAGAAAAGGGTCCTGTTAGAGTACGCGTTTATTAAAGGCAGCACAAGCTCGAAAAAGCTGTTGAGATAACTACGCCACTTGGGTCGTATGGCAGAACGCTCAAGCCGATGGAAGCGTCAAAAACGAGTGAAAACTACTAAATTTGAGTCAAAAATTCTCGTCAGCCACGCCCATGAGCTTCCAACCCCGCCCCCTCAATATACGAATACTGTCACTTCTGCTGGTTTTTGACGCTTCCAACGAGGTGAGCGTTCTAGTACAGACTGAAAGAGTCTATCGGCTTCGCTACCGCAACCGTTTTATCGTGAAGAATAGCTATATCAACCGCTCGGGAATAACTCGTCCAATTTTACCCCATTAAAGGCAGCAGACACGCTCAAAAATGGTATCGATTTTATGACATAAATCAAAGGTTTGGAGCTGGTTGTATTGGGAACTATTTAAAAAAAACGAACGAAAACTGTGTGCAAATAGAGAAATAATGGTTATTTTGTTATGGGGTGAAAGTGGACAAGTTTTACGGCGCCCGGTTGAAACAGCGAATATTAGCAATAAAACGGTTGATATAGAGAGGCCCATATACTCTTACAGCCTGTACTGAAACGTTAACCTCGTTGGAAGCATCAAAAACCAGCCAAAGGGACCGTATTAGTACTATCAATCTGGACGAGTTTGTATTTTGGGGCGGGGTTGCAGAAGCTCAGGGGCGGGGTTGCAGAATTTTTTCGATTTGCATTGCTGAAATTCAGTAGTTTTGACTTGTTTCTGACGCTTCCTACGGCGTGAGAATTCTTCTAGAAGCCATGCGACTTCAGAAACGTAGTTATCTCAACAACTGTTTCGAACGTGTCTGCTGCCTTTGAAAAACAGCCGTTATCCCTGTATTTGCTTGCGGTTTTCGTCGGTTTTTTCGTTAGTTTCCCATACTACTAGTCTCAAACCTTCGATTTATGACATTAAAGCAATACATTTTTTGAGAGTGTCTGCTGCCTTCAAGCAACTAGCCTAGCCGTGATGATTCGCCAGTCCGTTAACACAGTGCTCTGAGTCTCTGACCCCGCGATCGTTCACGGATAGTATCCCCTCGGTTTCTGGTAGGTGCCGAGAAGATACTAGCATGGGGCTATCGCGGAACGATCGCGAGATCCTGCCAGCCTTGAACCGCTCAGAACTTTGGAATCATGTTACGAACATATATATATATATATATATATATATATATATATATATATATATATATATATATATATATATATATATATATATATATATATATATATATATATATATATATATATATATATATATATATATATATATATATATATATATATATATATATATATATATATATATATATATATATATATATATATATATATATATATATACATATACATTGCGTTCGGAAATGATAGGGACACCTCTAATTCGAAAAATTTCTGGGAATGGTGATGAATACTGTTCATCAGTGAATTCAGCGTGATAAAAAACCTCTGTTCGCAACTTCCTTGAAACCGTGCCTAATTTCATAAAATGTTGCCTTTACATTTAGACAATTTCACCATTCGGAAATGATAGGGACACCCTTCAAAAAATGGAATTTTTCACTTCGAACAAAATTTCCCGTCACAAACTCACCACATGAAAGCAACACGAGGACACCCAACATCCTTATTCCAATCATGGGCCGTGGTACATCGCTTACTGTTTCCGGACAAGCCCAAATACGTGCCCTCAACGCTGCCGGGCTGAGCCAACGTCGAATTACCTCCCAGCTCGGACGTTCCCCCAACTGCATCAGTCAGTTTCTACGAGATCCAGACTCCTACGGCTTGGCGAAGAGTCCTGGACGCCCAAGAAAGGTCAGCGACAGGTATGCGCGGAGGATAAGCCGACTCTGCTCAAACAGTAGTCTGTCTCTCAACCAAGTGAGGGCTCAGTTGTCGCTCAATGTGTCGAAGACTACTGTTTGGAGCGTCGTACACGCAGACGAAAACATCGTCCGCCAAGTGACGAAGAAGGCTCCATCACTCTCAGAAGCCCACAAAGTAGCTCGACTCCTGTTTGCAAGGAAGAACATGGCAACAGACTGGTCAAAGGTAAGGGATTCTCTAAAAACCCGATAAAATTTAAAAAGATAAAGGCGACATGTTCCAGGTAATTTTCTACGGCCAAAAGAAGTTTAACCTTGATGGACCTGGCGGTGCTCGATGCTACTGGAGAGATCTTCGCAAGGATCCGGTGGTATTAAGTCGAAGAAATTTCGGAGGCGGTTCGCTGATGTGATGGGGAGCATTCTGCAGCGAAGGTGTTTTAGAAATCGCCTCCACTTCGTGTCGGATGGATTCGGAGGAGTATCAAGAAACATTGCGTGCGCATCTTCTGCCGTTCTTCACTGGAAACAGGCGTCAATGCTACATTTTCCAGCAAGATAACGCTGCGGTCCATGTCTCCAGATCCACAAAGGCGTGGCTTCAACAAAACCGAGTTCGCGTGATGGAATGGCCCGCGTGTAGTCCTGACTGCAACCCGATAGAGAATATCTGGGGCATAATTGTGCGCCAGATTTACGCGAATAACAAGCAGTATGGGACCGTAGACGAGCCAAAGGCCGCTGTACTCGAAGCCTGGAGAAATTTGGATAAAAATGTGCCGCCGAATAGAATTTTCGAATTACTTTCCAACTCTGGAGGTGCGATATCATATTAGATTTCATGTATGTGTATGTTTTGTTCATTCCTTGTTTGATAATTTTTGTTTTTTGATAGTGTCCCTATCATTTCCGAACGCACTGTATATATATATATATATATACATATATATATATATATATATATATATATATATATATATATATATATATATATATATATATATATATATATATATATATATACATATATATATATATATATATATACATATATATATATATATATATATATATATTTATTTATTTATTTATTTATTTATTTATTTATTTATTACATGGGCAAGCCTATGTAGTCAAAAACAATGTACAAAACGACCGCGAAATACGAATGAACCATAGGAAGTTGAAAGCATGGAAACGATAAAAAAACAACATAGCGGAACAGAAAAGAAAAGCGCATTGCTGTAATAATCAACCTAGAGAAAGGAATCAAAAGCTATCCAGCCAGTCAGGAAGGGCCACTTGTACGATCAGCCAGCTCAACATTTTCTCGAATGAAATTTTTGAATGCCGTGAAGTTGGAAGGAATGGAATGATTTCTACCAAGGTTCTCAAAAATGGGTATTGTTCTGTTGATGAAAAAGTGACGCCTGCAGTTGAGGTTAGATGTGTAACGGTGGAGTTTGATGGGGCCACCCCTAGTGGTTGACTCTCTCGTTGTCACAAGGTCCTCAGGTTTAAGACCGAAATCTACGCTAAACAGGATCTTGTGGAGAAGAAGTAAGTCATTCTCTACTCTTCTGAGGGATAACGGTTTCAAATGAAACAGATCATTTCTCTGCACGGAATCGGGTATGCGGCCATAAACGAAACCATGCATCCTAATAATCAATTTCCTTGTGAAGTTGCCTTGGACTTTCTCCAAACAGTTGATGCCCTTCACTTTGTAGGGATTAAACACCGGCGTGCCTTATTCAAGAATTGGCCTCACGTAGGTGGTGTAGGCTCTTATAAGCACAGATGGATTACGTGTTGCCAAAGCTCTGAATATCTTATTTACTGCAACAGTAGCCTTCCTCGACGTGACCTCACAATGCGCATCGAAGCTAAGACTCCCGGTGATGACGAAACCAAGATCAGTTATCTGATCAGTGATCTTAATGGGAGTCCTTTCAATATTATAATTGAAGTTATGATTGTTGGCACCGAGGTGGAGAATTTTGGTTTTTTCCTTGGACAGGGGCAAATCCCAATCACGAGACCACATGCTGATAGCATTGACTGATTGCTGTAACGATTCACAGCCCCCAGGGGAAGTAACCTCATGATAAATTTTGATATCATCAGCAAAAGCACTGAACCCGGTGCCGAAGTGAGTGATCAAATTCGCGATTTCATACGTGTAGATGTTGAAAAGGATGGGGGAAAGTACTCCTCCTTGTGGGACTCCGCTATGAACGGCTCGCGGACTCGAAAAGGACGCGTTAACGCGGACAGAAAACGTCCTATCAGTCAAAAATGACGAAATCCATGAGACAATTCGCGGATGGATACCAACAAGTGAAAGTTTTTTGCAACAATTTATCATGGGGAACCTTATCAAAGCCTTGGTGAAGTCAAAACAAACAACGTCCACATTTTTTCCTTGATCGATGAGAGCTGTCCAAGGGTTTAACGCTTCTATCATTGCCGTCACCGTGGACTTGCCCTTCTGAAACCCATGCTGAAGAGGGGAGATAATATGGTTATCGTCGAGATGTGTATCGTCTATCCGTTTTTTGAGAATTTTTTCAAAAAGACGCGAGAAAATAGCTGTAATACTGATGGGTCTGAAGTTGGACGGGTTAGTGAACGGGGGCTTTTTTGGTATTGGAGTAACTAATGAGTGCCTCCATTTCAGAGGAACTTCAGCCGTCATAAAACTTAGATTAAAAATGTGTTCCAAGGAACCAGAAATCTCATTGGCGACGCTTTTGATGAAACTAAGCGGGATGTCGTCAGGGGTTTGAGATCCAGAGTTAGGCCATCGTAAAAGTTCATTCAAAATTTCATCCCTGTGGAACCAGCATGAGTCATTCATAACGGCAAATGCACCGGGAACAGAAAGTATCGACGTATCGGCAGCTTCAGAGAAGGCCTCTTCAAGAACGCTTGCCAGTAACTCGGCTTTTTCATCATCCTTCCTCAGAATCACGCCATCGGGGCTATAAAGTACTCCAACACGTGGCTTCTCTTGAAGTTTCGAGTTGAGGAACCTGTAGAAAGAGTGTCGATCTTCAGATTCCACAGCCTTTTTCTCGATTTGATTGTTAAATTTTTTCATTTTCCGCACGAATCGCTCGCTAATTGCCTTAAAGTGGCCCCACTTTACACTACTATTGTGGAGTTTAGCTTCATACCACGCACTCGATCTCAGACGCTCAAGTCTAGCTAAGTGAGCAGGAAGTTTTGGTTTTTTTTCCCGTAAATTGTTCAAAGGGGACAAACATTTCAATGCAGTGTTGCATGACTGCAATTAGAAGTTCATACTTTTCATTAACACTACCCGCAGCGTTCGAGGAGCTGAACCAGTCTACATTTAGTAAATAGTCACGCACAGCATCGAAATTGTCTTTTTTGAAATTCCTTTTGTATATAACTGGGGCCGATTGTTTTTGAAGGTTGAGTGTGAACTGAACTGCGGAGTGATCGCTAGAGCCCAAAGGGGGCAAAATTGTGACGGAGCTAACAAGGTCTCGGTCATTGCTCAAAACCAGATCAAGGATGTGATCACCACGAGTGACAGCCTCGACATATTGCACCAAATTATGGGTAGTGCACATAGTAACAAAGCCACTGGAGATTGAACTCACAGCCGAACAGTTATCCCACTGGATATCAGGCAAGTTGAAATCACCAGTAACGATAGATGGCCAATTACACGCTACCAGGTCACTGATTGTCTTATTCATTCGTTCTGTGAAAAATGCACTGCAGTTAGGAGTTCGATAAGCAACAATGATCCGGATAGGTTTGAGGTCAATTTCTAAGTCAGAGCACACAATTTCATAAGAATCCGGCGCAGACTCTTGAAACACCGGTACAGGAAAGAAAAGCTTACGTGCCAGTAGGAGAACACCACCACCCTTTTTACGACTTCGATCGCACCTTAAAACCTCATAATGAGCAGACCAATCACCAAGGAGGGAAGCCAAATCAATTCCACCGTTAAGCCAAGTTTCTGTGATAGCTATTATATCGGTATCGAGTTTTTGGAGGAGATAGAGCAAGGCCTCAGAATTTTTTACCACTGACCGGATATTGGCTATGATAGATGAGAGATGGCATTGAGGATTCCTGAGAGGGCTTACAAGTTTCCCGAACCCTGAGTGGCTGGATTTACAGGCATAGAAATGGCTATATCCTGAGACACAGGCAACTGGGAAGCTGTGGTAGGCGACTGGGAAGTTATCGGAGAACCTGCTGCAATGTGTGGAGTAGGATTAGATGCACGCCGCTGAGCTCGCAGCTGATCTCGTTCACTTTTAGGAAGAGAGGGTCTAATATAGACACCTTTCATCCTCGTGAATGATTTCAGCCAGTGAGCTCTACGGAGGATCAGACCGCTATAGAATGATGCAGGCATGACAATTTTCAATAACCGGGGCCTCGAAGGATTAGGTCGGCCCATCCTAAAAATAGAAGTGGGTTGACATTCGACTCCCAAATGGTCAAGAATATTATGAATGCAAACTGCATCATAGCTAATCCTATTGGAAGGCACTTGATCTACGAATTCGGTGATACCAGACACGACAACAGACCTACTACGCTCGTGTTCTTCAAACGAGGATTCAGACACAGCAGTAACAGGAGCAGTGGCAACAGCATTAACAGGACTCTGGGACGGCACAACAATTGGTACAGACTGACGTTTATCTAACAGATCTCTCAATCTCCCATTCTCGGCCGTAAGTGAATCCACCTTGGCCTCTAACTCCCTATTCCTAACAACGAGATAATCCATCTGCAGCTTTGAGTCATACAAGTGAAGTAACATATCTCTCAAGTGACTGGGCAGCGACTCATCTCCACGGACCATATCCACCACAGTATCCACAGAAGCTGGTGCACCAGAGGCTGCTCCATTAGGGGCTGCTCCATTAGTCACAGCAGCGGCGGCGGCTTTCGACGTAGCACGAGTTCCCACCATCGTAGATAATAGCACTTAAGAAGAACAGCACAGCACCGAAAGAACAGGTGTGACGTACGATGTTAGGAAAGATAGACCTCGAGCGGCGGCTTATATAAACGAGTTGAATGTTGTCCCTTGCCGCAAGGGTATGAGCAGATCGATAGTAGAACCACGAGCCATGATAACGTAGATATAGTAGTTCCGTGCAGTAGCCGTACACGAGCAAGATATCCGTTATATATAGATATATACCACCAGCACAATCAGCCAGCACCCAGAGAAGAAAACCAACCGTTGACTGCAGAAGTGGGCCGGTCTTGAGATACTGGGTCTAAACCATTATCCAACATGTTACGGAAGTCTTCCGTAAGCTGTTGCCATAGCTGCGGAAGCATGTTCTTATGCGTGTTCGATAGCTGTTTGTAAAGATGAATGAAGGCTGTTGGGCTTCTGTGCTAAACGTGTTGGTAAGGACCTCGTTATACTTTGGCGTTCCACTGCCTCTGGCTCCCGGTGCAGACCTGCAGTTGGGGACGTTTCGACAATGATTGGTAGCAGGCCTACCCCAGAGACCACCGGCAACGAAACGACGAAGTATAACGAGATTCTAACATGAAATTTGCTGTTCCGCTGTCAGTAATTGATCTAGAGATGCCTTTTGAGGCAGGCCTGCACTCAAATGCCAAATGAAAGAAGTCAGTAATTGAGAGCATAGCGCAATTCATTGATAATGTGGAAGCGGTAGTGTGCGGATCCATGCGAAGGAAATGGGGGAGAATGCATGAGGCTTTTCCACCAATTTCTCTTTTATCTACTTTTATCTAGGTCTTAGCGGTTCTATTTGATGAAAAATAAGGAGACAAACAGTCTGGTAAACGAGGGAGACTTTTTAGAGCAAATGAGAACCCCAGAATACCAATTTCTATTGTTTTTCAGTGATGAAACAGTTTTAAGAATATCAGTCTACGATTTGGAAAAAGTTGTATGTATGAAGGGAAACAGCAGAATCCGGAGCGTAGGTCAGTTACAGTCGCAAATGGTCTCACTGTTACTTCGCGTTCCCTATGGCCCCGTCAAAGTTTGTCGATCAACTCAGTCCCACCCGTTCTATACGTACCGAAACAGTGACAGACGGGTGTAGAAAATCCACCGAATGAGTCCGTCTGCGACCGTCTGCATGCATCCGCATTCCACTCAGTAGATACGGGTGTTCTACACGAACAGGGCCAATGCAGCCTAGGTTGGTTTTTCTGCGCCGGACTCAATCGGTTTTTCGATCAAGTCTGACCGGGGCCTTTTGAAGTTTGGCGGAAACTCGGCGCCATATGCTGACATACATGCACCGAGTTTGCGCCAACCTTCAGCAGGAAACGCGAAGTATCAGTGCGATCCGTGCCAACTGTAAGTGATGATGTCTGAACATGAAAATTCGTGACGCCAAAAATAGACGTCGAGGTTTTGTATTCTAAATAGCGTGAAGGAACATCTAAATGGGCTTCATTATAGTAAAAAATCGAATAGAAATACCATGCGAGTGAGTATTTCGGAACGGGTAAGAGATCTTCGACAACCGATCTTCGAGCCCACAGTTTGAATAAAGAACTTGAAATTGTTGACTTCAATGTTCAGAGAACTGTGCAGCAGTTTTGAAAAAAAGTTCATCATAGGAGATTTAGAGTGTGTTCAGCGTTACAATTTTGTCAGCAATCGCCACTGCAACAAGGCTACCCCACACGATTATGCTAATTGCGGACATTTTCGCTCCCCTAAGAAAGCAAAATTTTGTCATCATTCGAAGCACTTCGATTTCGCTGCCTCGCTTTTCCAGTCAAAAATATGTAATTGCGAAAATGAAAAGTTTGAGAGATTTTTTTTTCAGTTTTTTTTCGGAATTTTTCGGTTTTGAGACCGGAAATTTTTCTTTTTTCGAGTTTTTCGCACATGCCTGGTTGCCATACAGTTACAGCGACCGGACTATAATATAAAATATTATCCCTGAGGTTGGACCCTTTTTTTAACGTGGCGAAGCATTACAGTCAAGAGCCTTAATGTCATTGGAACTGTGAAGAAAAAACGGTCGAAAAATTACAGTGCATCATGTCGGCCAGCACTGAGAAATGCTCCTATGCTAATTGCTCAGCTTATAACACAACATAATAGAATAGTGTCATGAGAATCAGGACAAGAAAAACATGAAACTACTAGCAGCTATTTGGGAAAAGTAGGAGTGAGAACGCACGCGCATAATCGATTGCAGCGAGCGGGCGAAAATTCGAAATATCAGCTGGAGGGTGCCGTAATATGTTCGATGACTAACGGTAACATGTTCGCTCGCTCCCGATGTGCATCGGCTACCGCCTTTCAGAAAAACTCGCGGTGGAAGCATGTTTGTAAGCTGTCCGAGACAAGGTAGCATGTTGGAAACATGTTGAGGGCGTCTTATGTTGCTCGTATGATGTTCAGAAAGTTCTGAGCGAGAGCGTACCGCGGTCGTTCACCGATCCTCCCACGGTGCTCCATCGCGGAACCGCGAAGAATTGAGCCTGGAGTTATCACGGAACTACCGCGAGATTCCACCAATTTCAACCTGAGAGCAAATCGCGTCTAGACATTGATCTATTCGGGGTGTTACATCACGGAATCGCGATGAACCGCGCCCGGATCGTACTGAATCCATGCCCTCTCTGTGTTTCACTCGTACGGGTGTTGCCTATCAGGTCAACACGAAGCTATAAGGTATTGCCGTTGCCGTATTTCGCGCTGCTTTACAAATCTGCACAGCATGAGAGCGCGGGACCGGGGAGAAACGATTACGATACCATCGCGGATCGCGGTAGCATCACGCTACAAGAACGAAAATGTTAACGGATGAGTCAATTGAGTAACTATGGCGGAACGGACGCGGATCACGGGACTAGGAGGAGACGAACCCGGTACTATCGCGGATCGCGGAAGCATCACGACACTAGCGCGAATGATTCTCTCAGAGTGGCGATCAAGAACAATACGGGCTTTGGTGAGAGCGCATAGGTATTTATGGCGACGCTTTCGCAGTGTTAGCGACCGCTTTCAACTTTTCCAGCTCTAGAACCCTATTTGAAATCTAGATGGGATCCAGAAGTATAACGCTAACTATGATTGACGTCTTGAACGAAAACCTTTGAAACGTAATTTTCAGTTATGTAGTTATATGTAGAGGCCAAGTAGCTAGAGAACCTGGTCTTTGAAATTTGCATCACTAATCTCATGAGGGTTTGGTGGTTCAATGGATTTGTATTTTGAAATATTTATTGGATCTACACATACACATAAAGTATGCTATCAAACGCAATCTATACTTTTCCCATAGCAAGAGACTGAGGATAATTTTAGTTTTCCTATTTAGACTCTAGTTAATTTCCCTTCCATATTACTTTGGTTATTCCAGTTATTCTAGAAAGGCTAGTGGGTCCACCGGCCGGTCTGAGCAGCGCCAACAGATCTGTGATCTGTTGTGCTCGTCTTCTCCTTACATTCCCAGAGTGACGTGCCAGCAGTTTGGCGCGCCCCCGTTAGTAAACTTGGGGCCCTTTTATACGAGCCATAAGGGGTGTAAAATGATGATGTCATTCACGTGCCAGACACTGGTCGTTCGTTGGAGTAGCAAGACACGCCGCCACTCACGTACAAACTCGGGACTGGTCGTACTTCGGGTTTTCAGAGATCGTGAACCCGAGGGTTCGCGACATTCCCGAGAGCAGAAAAGTAGTCCACATTATGCGTATTCATAAAAAGTGTATGATGCCGTTCTACGCATCCTCCCCACTAGCTGTTTTTGCCATTGCGGAAATTAATGGAAGGGATCCAGATATCACTGGTCCAGATACAGTTACAGTTACAATTACGAATAGTAGTTGATAAGATAGTTCAGACTCCCCCCAGTCACTTTTCAGAGTAAGAAAAAAAAACAATAATCTTCCAACAAAACAAAAAAGAACACAGATGCAAGAATGGTACACACACAGAAAAAAAAATCTGATCAAATAAAAACATCGGCACCGTAGTTATCCTTGTGCACAAAATCTGACGATACGATGACTCTTGTGGAAGGTGCGGGAAGCCGGGTGTAGGCCAGGCGCGTCGAAGGTGATTTTTGCCGTTCAAAAAAATCGTCCAGTTTCGGTTTCCAAAAAATTGCCAATTACCAGATTTACTAGATTTTTTTTTTACACAAATGTTGCCACATAGATACACTCGAGTTCGAGCAGTTTGATTTTTAGTGAATTTATCATTGCATTTGCTTGTTCAGTTACTTCTGTTCCATGCTTGTGATTCCAGTAAGCGTGAAATTCCAAAGTTAAATTGTCTGCGTGATCTTGATCGGCAGTTCGAATTTCGCTCAGAGTTGCTAAAGCTGCGGCAAACAACGTACACGTCAAATTCAGTTTTGATCGCAGATTGCGAATAAGGGTATAGAGGTTGGAGCGATGGAAGGTGAGGAAAGTGAGCATTTCTTGTGGTTCTGTGGGAAAATTCCAGTTTTCCTGATAAGGCTCACATTGGACAAGAAGTCTTGTAATGTCGTGGAGGCGGCGAGATAGTCTCTGTTTTGCAATTCCCATTTCATTGACTGCATTTCTTGCGTTTGCTTCCATTACCACTTTCAGCTTTCAGTAGATAAGCGAAATATCAAAGTTGAAAAAGTGATTTTATACCGCGCAGTTATCACAAAATCTCCGAATACCTCGGCTTTTTTTCCGAGATTGTTTTGAGATAAGAATGCGCCTTCGTGAGAGCATTCCCGAGTGTTACACGAGCTGCAAGATTTCCTATCACGGAATGTTTTTCACGGTCTTCCAGTTTTCTATCCTTTCCCGAATTTCCTTGCACCTGTTTTCCACAAAAGTGCCTGACCTCGCCTTAGACTGCACCCAGTGGAGGGCCACCTGGGAATCGCTGTAAAGGCGGATCAAGCTTATTTTTACTCCTATTTCTTTCAAAAGGAAGTCGGTAAGGTGTGTGCCAATTAGTATAGCAATTAACTCTAGCCTTGGGATTGTCATCGTTTTGTGTTTATCCTTCAGTGGGGCCAATCTCTGTCTTGCCATGACTATTGAACAATGAAGGATTCCCCAGGGGTCTATCGTTCTCAGGTATACTGTTGCTGCATAAGATTTTTCGGATGCATCCACAAAAGTATGGAATTCATAGATGTTGCGTTCAGCGCCTGTGCTTATCGAGCGACAGATCTTGGCTTCGTAGCCGTCTGCACTTGCGCAAATATTCCGCCAAGCCTGCTCATCTTCAGAGTTCAGATTATTGTCCCACTCATAGTCTTGCCTCCATAGTTCTTGCAGAAACAGATTAGCTGGTAAAATTAGGGGCGCTAAAAAACCCAGAGGGTCGAATGTGGCATGAGCTTGTTGTAGAACTTTTCTTTTTGTAGGTTGTTTTTTATAACTCAATTTGCACTTGAGTACAAATACATCTTGTGATGGGTCCCATTGAATCCCAAGAATTTTATGAAGCTTGCTCCTCGAGATGTCTTCGGAGTCAATGGCTTCATTACAGCTTTCATCGTTTGTCATAAATTGACGTAAGTTCATTGACATGTTTATGAACGTTTTCTTGCAGGCCCGATATTTATCGTAGAGAGACTCGTTGGATGTGTCTGTCATGAGGACATTGTCCACATATAAATTTTTGCTTATTTGCTCATATAGATCTTGGCTATATTCATTTTGTTGAGATATTCCATATTGAATAGAAATCCCAAGTAGGAAAGGTGAAGCGTTAATACCGAAAGGAAGTCGACAAAACCGTAGTATACGTATATTCTCCGGTGTTGGTGGTTTTTCGGTATTTTTGAGCCACAGAAATCTTACGGAATCCCGCTCACTTTTCTGAAGGTGTATCATGTGAAAAGCTTTCTCTACATCAGCTATCATTATCTTTTTGCCTATCCGTGCACGTACCAGAATGCCGCACCGATCCGGTAAAATTAGAGGACCCTGGTGAATGACGTCATTAAGACTGAAATTCCCTTTCATTTTTGATGATGCATCCAGAACAATTCGTGTCTTAGTTGTCTCACTGCTTTCTTTGAAGACTGCCTGATGTGGTATGTAATAGCATGGGTTATCATGGTCGGGTAACTGATGGGCTTCTTCCACAATATTCTTTGTAAGCTGTTCCTCAATAATTTCGCAGTAATTCTTCCAGCAAGTTGGATTCCGCTCCCTAATTTTGAAGAGTTGATGCAGCCTACTAACTGCCATATTATAGTTATCAGGCAAACGGTGCTTATTTTCTTTGCAGGGGAATCTCACATATATTTTTCCGTCGTGCATTTCAACATACGAGAAAAAGTCTGAGATAATGCGCTTATTTTCCTCTTCGCAACTTCGATAGTCTTCTATTCCAACATTTTGCAATTTCCATGTTTCTGAGTAATCAGGGTTAGCATTATCGGCCGACGTCATGAGGCTGTATGTATTGACAGCGCCAGAAATTGTGGGAATACCAGTTTCTTGCTCTGTTCGAGATCCAGATATCACTGGTCCGAACATTGTCTGAATCACAATGAAATCCAGAAGGAAGGCGTAAGCCTATTTCGTCAAGAAGGACAATCAAATTAAAATAGTCTATTCCAATCAGGATTTCTGGTAATATTGTTTCTTTGTCTAGACACACATTCTCTCCGGGGAAATGACGTAGGAATGACTCCTTGTCATTGGTGGATAATTCTTCGAGTTCTATACCTGTAGTGATATTGTCGTGCGTTAACAAGTTAACCTCAAGGCGTTCTCCTTTAAAGTTATAGAGCGTGATTTTAACCGTTTTCACCGTTTTACGTTCAGCTCTTCCGCCAAAGGTGGTCACTGTGATTGTTTTCTGCGAAACTGGTTTAAGGTGGAGACGAGAGACTAAAGATTGAGTTATGAAGGATTGATCGGATGCAGAATCTAGCAAGGCATGAACTGTTTCTAATATGTTATTCTTTTCATTGGGAATTTACAGTGTTACTATCATTAGGCGACTCGTTTGCTCTGGTATTTCGTTGCGTATTGTTTTCCAATAGCTGTCTTCGACTTGATCTTTTGTAGGAAAATAATTTGTCATAACTTTCACAGTGTGCACTGACGTGCGGGTAGGAGATGGCGATTGGGAGAAACGCACCTGCCGTCTCTCCTGCCTCGGAGAAGAGGATCTCAAGGATGATCTTAGCTCACTGTTGTTATTTTCATAAGGGCGTATATTACCTGGGGTGAGCGATGACCGCCCCAATTTCGGTTTCTGCTTCGCGGTGAGAGGTGTTGTTCAGGTGAACGTGCTCGTTCTCGTGATGGATAATCACGTCTTTCCCTGAAGTTGTACCGTCTTTCATTCGATCGCCCTCTCATTTCCTGTCTTTTTGCCCCGGATAAACACAGAACTGGGTGGTGATTCCCTCTGCATATGTAGCATGAGCCTCTGATGCACGAGATAGTTCTATGTTTGGGACTGAAGCATTTCCAGCACAGACTCAAGGCTTTCATTCGCTCGACTTTCGACCGTGGTGTGGGATATTTCTTACAGTTCTGGAGTTTGTGATGTAGATTACATCCACAACACCTAGTGTTCGAGGTCGTGGAATAAGTTTGAGTGTGGAAGGTTGATGAATGCTCTTCATAATTGGAAGTATCTTTACGGCTTTCCAGACTCTAGATGAACTTTCACCACTATCGTCAATTGTTTCAAGAGTTCTTCCGTATTCCAGTCGTGTCCTGAGTCAAATTCTTTACGGGCCACTTCCTCCTGAATCTTCTGAGGAAACACCTCCATTACCAGGCTTATCATATGTGTGGTATCGACCACTTCTCCTTGTCTCCTCAGAGTAGCAACTATTGCTTCCGCGTCGTTTAGGGTATTGCGAAGAGACCGAGGATCATCTCGAGTTAGTTTCATCGATTTTAGTTTATGAATCGTTGTCATGGTAACCCTTTTTGGGTCCTTGTATTGACTTAATAGTTGTTCTATTGCCGTCTCGTATGCATCACCTGTCTTTGGTATCATTTTTAGTGCTCTTGCAGCGTCTCCTTGCAGCAGCTGGGACTATTATTGAGAATTTCCCTATGTTTGAGTAAGGTTGTCTATGCACGAGTTCGCTGAAGAGTTCCCAGAAGTTGTCAAAGTCAGAAATTTTTCCACTAAATTCAGGTATCTTGATTTCATTTCCGATGAGACGCTTATCGAGCATGCGTCCCATTTGTTGCATAGTGAAAGCATCTACTGGTTGGCTCAGGTTTTGGTTCGGGTTTAGCTGTTGTTTCATTCGAGTTTCTTGACCATCTATCTCTAATAATCGTTTCTGTAAATTGCGACTCATTGTTCTGGCTTCTTCAATGAGTCTTTCTCCATTTTTCGATTTCCAGTAGGTTTCAAATTCAGATTCCATGGTGTTATCTTCTTCTAGGTGTCTAAGAATTGTACAGTAGCCCTCATTATAGTACCTCAAAAGCTGCTCTGTTTGCGCTTCAAGGCTTTTTAGCAGTTCTTTTACTATTAAGGATTTATTGAACAAGAATTCTTGAAGTTCGTTAATGTTTGTGGGAAAAACCCAAGCATCTGCGAATTCTTCAGTTTCTCCCAGTAATTTTACTAGATAATTTAGTTGTCTAGTAATCTTCTGCTTTTCTGTTTTCAAGGTTTCGCTGGATTTCGACATGTCTGTTGTCGATAATCCGGCCAGTGCTCTTTCAACCTGTGCCATGTGCTATATATATATATATATATATATATATATATATATATATATATATATATATATATATATATATATATATATATATATATATATATATATATATATATATATATATATATATATATATATATATATATATATATATATATATATATTAGGTCTAGAAGTTAATTTCCGCGTTTTTTTACGCTTTTTACACTATTGAAAACTGGACATACTTAAACAAAATTTTTATTCAAAATAATTTCCGTCATTAATAACAACCATTTCCCAGAGTTTGGGTAACTTATGGATTCCATCATAATAAAATTTTTCTGGTTTGGCCTCCACCCATTCATCGAGCCATTTTTGACATCTTGACGATCTTGAAAGCGCTGCTCGCTAGAACCATGCGCCATTGACCGGAAAAGGTGATAATCCGACGGGGCGATGTCTGGAGTACGGCGGGTGCGGTAAGACTTCCCATTTGAACTCTTTTAGCGTATCCTTTACCGTTCGAGCAACATGAGGTCGAGCGTTATCATGAAGCAATATGACTTTTTCGTGTCGACTCGCCCATTCTGGTCTCTTTGCTTCGATTTCATGCCGCAATTGCGCTAGTTGATGTTGATAGCGATTCGCAGTAACTGTTTCGCCAGGTTGAAGAAGTTCATAGTACAGTATACCGCGTTGATCCCACCATATGCACAGTAAGACCTTCTTCCCGTGGATGTTTGGTTTTGCGGTCGAAGTTGTTGTTTCACCAGGACTAACCCACGATTTTCTTCGCTTCGGATTGTCGTAGTACACCCACTTTTCATCGCCAGTTATGATGCGGTGTAAAAGACTTTCTTTGGACTCGGTCCAACAAGATTTGTGAAGTTGTTTTTCTCTGCTGTTTGTTGCGTTCTGAGAGCTCATAGGGGATCCATTTTCCTTCCTTTTGAATCTTCCCCATTGCCTTCAATCGAATAGAAATTGCTTTTGGGTGAGGCCGAGAGATGCCGCGAGCTGTTCTTGCGTTTGAGCCGAATCTTGATCCAACAAAGCCTGAAGTTCTTCGTCTTCGAACTTTTTTGGCTGTCCTGGTCGATCTTTGTCGCCAACGTCAAAATCACCCGATTTGAAACGCTGAAACCATTCTTGGCAGGTTCTTATGGATGGAGCAGCATCCCCGTAAGCTTGGGCAAGCATTTGGTGCGCGTCAGTGGCTTTCTTCTTGAGATGAAAAGGAAAAGGAGAGCTTCCCGCAAATGGCGTTTTCCGGCACAAAAGTTGACATATTCTGAAACTAAAATAATACTTTTTATAAGGTACGTGAAGCAAGTTATATATCAATAGAAAGCTGATAATACAGTGAGCATTATAACATAAAATTCGTTATATAAAAATAATTTTATTTTTTACAAAATATCAATAACAACAAAAACACGGAAAATAACTTCTAGACCTAATATATATATATATATATATATATATATATATATATATATATATATATATATATATATATATATATATATATATATATATATATATATATATATATATATATATATATATATATATATACTGGGCATAGCTCTTATCACCGGTTTTCATCTGCGCCGGAATTTCTGTCACCTCAGAGTACGACCACATAGAACACCTGCGATCACCGTGACATTTTTACAGATGACCAGTCTGTGAGTTCCACGTTCGCTCATCTTTACCGATGAGAATTCTTTTCACTTTCGATCTGCCTCATAATTTAGTAAGTAACTTTATCTTATTTCTTCTTTTTGTTTGTCTCTTTTTAATAGTCTGATGAATTGTCTGCAGCCACGATTTTTGCTACTTTAGCCGGTGCCATCTCAGCAGACTACTACTTTGAGTAGGCCTTATTCATCGTCGTGGTCAAAGATCCTCTTGGCCACCAACGGGTTTTCTTTCGAGTGAACCATCTCTAGATGAACTTTTCGGATTCATCACCGGGTTTTCTTTCAAGTGAACCATCTCTAGATGAACTTTTCGGATTCATCACCGGGTTTTCTTTCAAGTGAACCATCTCTAGATGAACTTTTCGGATTCATCACCGGGTTTTCTTTCAAGTGAACCATCTCTAGATGAACTTTTCGGATTCATCACCGGGTTTTCTACGAGTTCTCCGTCTCGACTTCACTATTTATGCGCATTATTTTACCTTTTTTTCAATGTGACGTGGAAGTAGAATCCACGTGTACAATTTAGCCCATTAGTTGAACGGAGCTGCGGAGATAAATCTTCGCCAGCGATCAAACCGCGCTGGCCGGTGGTGTCGCGAACGCCGCACGGCCAGCCGTACTGATCGCGCTTTTTCTGTGCACTAAACGCAGCAAGTAGACCACATGTAGGAAGATGCTATGACTATAGGTGTACCAAGAATGTTTTCTTTTTTTCAGAAGGTCTTGTTTAGGACGTTAAGTTGATCAGAAATAGCGTGCCTGAACGAGTCTTCTTGTTTTGGAGGTTTCTGTTTACTCTCGTGAAGGCTTGCTACCAAAGTTTCCACTACCGGCGCCATTCCGAGAGTGGCGCATGTACCATTAAAAGGCGAAATGGGCTCAGCCTCTTTACATCCGGCTCCGATGCACCATTTTGAGATTTGCATCACTAATCTCATGAGGGTTTGGTGGTTCAATGGATTTGTATTTTGAAATATTTATTGGATCTACACATACACATAAAGTATGCTATCAAAATTTCCAGGTCGATTCTGCCGTGCTCGTCCCGTATCTAAAATCAGATATTGCTGCAGACTTTTACAAAAAAAGTTATAGCCTACGAAAAATTTGTATTTTCTGGAGTTGAGCGAAACGCGACTTCCACAGAATCTTGGAGAAATTTGACTCAACAACTCGGGGCCTCCTAGACAGGCAGCAGCGACCGTTTATCTATATCGTTTATCAAGCCGAATACGCATGAAGTTGGTACGTCGCTACATGATAAAACTCGTAGAACACCTGTGCTGGCAACACAGTGGATGGAACACGTGTGGATAAACAGTCGCTGCTGCCTGTTTAGGTTTTGTCCAACAACTCCTTACAGGTGTCCTTTTACGTATTGGATTTGAACTCAAAACCAGTCTGTCAAATTTGAGAAGATTACGGCAGAGATTGATGGGCTTCGCGCTCGAGAGTGCAGGAGTTTACACTCGGTGGATGAGGCTCACCCTTCCTTATCTAAATAAGGGGCACGTGGAAGCGTTTTGAAAAAAAACGTTCAGATGCCATTCAAAAACCCCATGGCGGTTGATTGAGATGCATATCAGAAATCTGAGGCTCCTTTGCCTATTCTCGAGAACATTCGAGAGATATTGTTCCAAGTATTCTACCAGAAGGAAATTCGCTTAAAACCTGTAGTTCGTTTATCGCTTTCCGGTGGATTATTGTATGTCACCGGGTGTACAAGGTAGTTCTGTCAAAGTCTCAGATTTGGCTCAAATTTTTGTTATGAGTCATATGGGGTGCTTAGCAGGAAAAGGAAGCGATCTAGGTCCTTTCGTCGATTTTTGGAATTATTAGGTTGGTCACGTCATTTCAAATGTCACTACACCTACCGTAACTTGCAGTGAACCTCAGAATATTGGCAAACAGTCTGGATGTCCTCATGTTATGCCAGTGCAGGTGTAAACGTACATGGATAGTCTGTGTTATTGAGTTGGAATGTTTTATGTTGATTTTACTTATTTACTGCGCAACATTCAACCACGACGATTTTAAACATATATAATTTACTTTGTGCGAGTAGTGGTTGGCCTGGCCAGGGCTTTTCCGTGCTCATAAAAACATGCGAAACATTAAATTTAGAGAATTATAAGCCCCGCACAAGAAAAAGAGCTATTTATCATGCGCTTACATATCATGAAAAGGAAAAAGAAAAGAAAAGATGAAGGCGACAGATTCTAGTCGTACGATTACTCAATGTTCTCAAGAATTAGAAAAACAGCGAAAAATAATCCGATTCAAAGAATATTCAAAGGAGCAGAAATATAGACTAAGTGCGGAAGAGTTCTTTTCTAGGGTCTCAATAGAAATAAGACCCTTAGCCGGGACCTCCATGTTATGCCTGTGGCCCCTGGCTAGCACAAGCTGTTTTAATTATAGCTAATTTCACTGTTCTACTAATCCGACAGGCACTCCAATTCCTCGATCACCTCTAAACATTACCTCCCAGCTCATTTGCTGGTTCATCAAATACACATCTCTATTCTAGCTCTGCTCGGATCTTCACCCAGCTGGAACTCAATGAACTGAACAACTCTGACAGTCATTTTCATCTCATTACACATCTTCGTGATCAAACTCTAAGCACATTTTCCCTGGCCCAGTAGGCAGAAGCAATTTATTACAAGAATACAAGCAATCATAAAACATAAAAACTAAGCTTACATATCTACAACCTAAATCCTAAGAATCCATGGGCTATCTACGAGGCAAAGGCTTAGCGGGTGAGGCGAAGCCTGAAAACTAAGCTGACATAGACTCAGCGAATGTTTACTCCGCAGGCTTTTATACCCGGCGGAGAGAGACCACCGATGAGAACGGGGAACGCTGACATCAGCGTTCACCACAGTGTCGAGCGGCCTCAGCGAAGGTTTTTTTATCTGTGAATCGATTAACAGGAATCCGGAGCTCGTCCGAAAAAACTCGTCATGACAGCCGCTCGACGCGCACGCCGACCACACGGGCGTACAGGAAAGCGATTTCTTGCTGAGACAAATCGCCGCTCGGAGCGGAGCCGCAGAACAACGCGAGCAATGCGTTCCCTCAGCTCCGAGCGAAAATCAGCGTTTCAGTCGGGCGACAGCGGCTGCTGTCCGGGCGACGCAGTTCCGCTCGGAGCGATGTCTGGTGTTCAGGCGATTTAAAACTTTTTTCATCCACTAATTTCTTTTATTCCCGCCTTTTCTCGAGAGAATGAAGCTTTGTACGAGAATGTGGTGCTTGTAAAAACCCGTGGGCAGGGAGGTTGATCTTGCCACAGACCTCAACAAGGATACGATTCCTGACATGGTCCGTAATGAGGAAGTCTTCCTAACCGCGGGCTACCGCGTTCCATTCCTCGCAGCCCGAAAAGTGTCCTTCAGAGAATTAGTCAAAGTCACCTTTCAGGAGTGGCCTCGGAAGGCTAACTGCCCGTCTCTATGAGACGAGGAGAGTTTTATACCGGTTGATCGCGTGACCCGCTCGTTATCACTCAATGAACAACCTATTCTGCTCCTCTCCATCTTCGGCGAAGGCACCGCTGTCGCCCTGAGAGCAACCGGACGGGAGTCGCCGTTGCGTTTTGACCCTCGGCTGCTGTCTGGGTACTGACGTCATAATTGGGAGGAGTCGGTTCCGCTTCGAGCGATGGTTGGTGTGAGTGGTTTACGGGGTAGAGCTGTGATTACGAAGAAAAGGAAAAAACGCGTTTGAAGAACATAAAAACTGTTGTCTCACTCCGCCTTCTTACTCTCAGAAGAAATTCATATCTGTAAGGGCATTAACTTCGTTTGTGTACCGGCCCCTTCAGAATCTTAACTTTTGGCTGTTTCTTTCCTCCTTTTGGACCTTAACTAGAACTGTTTTGCATTATATATTCTTCCAAGTTCGATTTAGCCCCATCATTAACCTTTTGCAGAACTTTTACGTCGTCCTTCCTCTCAGACAACTAGACTTGTCCTGCAAGCTATTCCACTCAAATCAGGCCTTTCAAAGCATTTATCTCCGTTTCTCGTGATTTTAGGAACACACGGTGGCCAACGGTGGTTTTTATTTGTGGGAAACTCGGGAGCTATCATCGTGAACACTGCCTTCAAATTTCAACACGAATTTAGTTACGAATTGGGAATTTACTTCTTTCAGTCTTATTTTGTTTGATTATGCTTGCGTTCAGTTACCCTTCCTGTCAGTCCGTCATTGACTCGCCCCCCTTCAAGAGCTTATCTTCCAGTCCCGACTGCTCCTTTCATTATAAGGTCATGTTAGGCATTCGTTAGGATGTGTGCTATCCAGCTCTATTTGGATGACGTAGAAATTGGGGAGATGCACGCTTAAATATCCTGGAAATCTCGAATGAAACGTCAGGTACACTTAATGACAGGCGAAAGCATATTAAAGCCCTGTGATTTCGAGACCGATTGGTCGGCCTCCCATCTTCTTCCATGGGACTGAATTGAGCCAGCCATGGCTGCTCCGTCCTTCTCCTTCAGGCTCCCGTCTGCCGCATCGATCGAGCCAATTCCGCCATTGTCTTCTTATCGATTTCGCTCTCATTTTGGCTCCTCTCGCTCAACATCTTCTTCATTCCCTTGAATCATTGTTTCATTTCGACCCTTCTGCAACCAGATATTCTAATCAGATATGGGTTATCCACTATTATCCCACGTGTAGTCGCCCGTTTCATTCTGTTCCTGCTACTCAGTTTGGGTTGTAGGCGCAGTGCACATCAAAGGAGAAGTTTTCTCGCCTTTCGCACTTTGAATTCTACCCGAGGCCACTTCGCTTGAATGGGATTGCGTGATATTTCAAACTTAAATAACGGGACAATTCTTCCTTCGATGTGTACTGCGCCTTCAACTCCGCAGTTCGGTTGCCTTTTCCTGGCGACTACCGTAGTCACACTAAGGTGATTGTTTTCCACCCCCGGCCCACTTGAAGCGATTTTCGCTAGAGGAACCGCTCATCCCTGCTCACAAGCGCTTCTACTTCTAGTAAAAATTACCTATTGTCAAAAGTGTTTCTCATCCATGCCCCCACCCCCCCCCCTCCACGCTCGCTCACTGCTTGCTTTCTGATTGAGGATTGTAGTTAAGATAAAATTTAAGAGCGTATTAAACGTTGCAATCGCATAGGATTACATGGTTCAAAACCCAGCTAGAACAAACTTGGTGATCGCGCAAGGGTATCAGACTTGGTTGACCCTTCGTTGACGGGGACCGACCTCGATCATTTCCGGCCAAAACTTTCTCTCCCGCTACTGGGCTCGGCCACCATAGGGATGTGACCACAGATATATCGTTATTACATACTTTACATCCCGGCCAGAAAAGTGGGAATGAATTTGGGTCGTGTTATTCTTTTTTCACAAGCCAAAGAAGATATACAATCTCCGGTTTTTCTACGGTCCCTCTGAAGGGAATGATGTCAGCGTGCCGACCAGGGCCAGTAGCGATCCCCCCGGAAGGTGGCAGCTACCGGCTTCCACTGCGAGGTGACTGTGTCAATCACGTCTCGGCTATCAATATGAACGGGCCGGCATAGAAATGCACAGGCGGCGCTTAAGTTAATGACCATTGCAGTCAGCCACTTTGAAGCAGTGAGCGTTCTTTTGTGGGGTGGCTGACTGCTAGAAACGGGTAGTGACTTCGCTCACCGCCGCAGAGGAAAGAGAAATAGCGTACGGAGCGAAGAGGAGCTGGGTCGATACCGCGGTCATGGGGTCGAGCACGTCCAATGGTGGTGCATTTTTGAAGCAAGTGCGCTCTAAGAAGGGGCAGAGGAGCGCTTGCGAACCGACCAGTCCGCTGTCCACTTATCACCCACGCACAGCACGGTGGCCTATCTCGTTGTCTAGGTGGGCAAGGGAAAATTGCACCCGCCGGCTGGCGGCCATCCAGCTCCGCTGTCAGCTGACAAGAATGACAGGCGAAACGTTGGAAGGTTTTATTGATGTTTCAATGAATCCTGGCGAAGACTAGTGAGAGATTACCGTCTTTTTTCCCCAAGAATCGCTCACCACAAATAAAATCAGATTTGCTTAGAAAGCCATATAAGAAAGATGGCTTTTGTTCTTCAGAAAAGGCATGAAACTTACGTGATCCGTGTGTACAAGTTACTGAATGCTGTATAATAGTTCATCTAAGTGCAGCTTTTATCTAAACTTCGTTTTCCTCTTTCACTTCAAGTTCCCTTCTTTCTATGTTGACTGGGAAGCGTGAAATAGACTAAAGGCTCATTCATAGCTGGTCGCTTTGACTTGAAGTCGAAGCGACCAGCAATACTGTCGCGATCTGAAATCTCTCCGAGCCGCGACTTGAAATCGTGTCGTCTAGCGATTTCAAAACGCTCGGATGGACGTAATTTCGCGTGAAATAGACGGACAATTGCGGACCAAGCCACGGGAATGAAAAAAAAAGTTTTTTTTCTCGGCATTCCTACTTATTTTTTGACATTGTTGCCCCTATCTTTTAGATAAAAGAGTTTTGCACAGTTTCCAAACAAAAAAATGGTTCCAATAGAGGATGGGGTTGAATTTGCTTGAACAGCAACATAAAACTAAAGCTAAAGTTACTAGTTGCTCGAAGCCGGCATGAAATGTAATTTTTCGGTAGCATCATTACATTTTGTCATCTCTCTCATCGTGAATGTATGATAAATACTCGTTTTTCCCTTTCACATGCCGTATTCTATGCGAGTGAACTGTGAAGTCTGCAATTTTGCGCCACATACGCAAGGTTGTGACGAAAGATTGCGGGTTAGTCGCCTCGACTAGACGAATCGCTTCCATCATGTAAGCGACGCGATTAGTCGAAGCGACCTAACAAAATCAAGCAGGTCGCTTCGACTGGAGGGAGTGTATGTAGGAAAACAGAAAGAGTCCCTCACACATGAACCTGTGGCCTAGTGGTCTAAGGCGCTGTGTTGGGCATCCGTAGGGTGGTGCGGTGCTGGTTCAAATACGTCGACCAGGGAGAGTTACGCATTCAACGCTACTCTTCGAGAATAATTCTTGTTCTAAGGTGCTGAACATAGGAGGCATCTACTCAGAAAAATCAAAACAAGTCACTTGTGATATAAATATACCTTACTTGAATGTCTCAATTAACTTACATTTATATTACATGTAACATACATTTATATTACATGTAACATACATTTTTATAACACGTAACTTAAATTTATATTACATGTAAGTTACACTTTTGTTACATGTAACTTACATTTGAATTTCCACTATGGGTGGCCATCACGTGACGCAGACGACACGCGACGCAGAGGGCGCGTCCCAGGCCACACGCTACGTCAAAAAAAATGCTGTGCAGGGCCCTCCCAGCTTGTGTGGGGTCAAGTACCTCAAATTTGGGTAATTGAACCAACAGCAGCGCAAGTCGTAAGGCTGACCCTTCGTACATGAGCCTTGGAAATATCTTCTTGGCCGATTTAAGTTACTTGCGACTTATATTGTGCCATTTAAGCTACATGTAACATATAAGAGGCGAAGCGCACGCAGTATCCCGCCGATATGTAACATGTAACTTGAATGACCTGAGATAAGTCGCAAGTAACTTACATCGGCTCAGATATGTTACAAGTAATTTGTTTTCGGCCTTTTATGTTACAAGTAACTTGTTTTAATTTTTCTGAGTAGGCGTCACCGACCTCAGGTTGGCTGCCTCTTTAAAGTCACCACATCGGAGTAATGCTACTTGCCCAGGAGATGTCAGTGTTAGCGTGGCTTTGTGACCGACCGGGGCGGAGCTATGACCTCCACATCTTCGAGAGCGAAATTTTCAAAAAATGTCAGGAGTCTTGGCAAACCACTCCCTTCTGAGTGAGAATTTAGTGCAGGATTCTTACGATCCTAGCCTCAGTTGCAAATTTTCATTTTTGTCCCAGGATTCTTACAATCCCCCTTTTGCACCCGTTGTGGCCGGTCTCAACCGCGCTGGATCCTGATGCCAACACTGCCGATTTTTATTGAGTTAGGTATACACGTAAATTAGTGCTATTCCTTTCTAATTGATTCTAGTCCCGTTCTTCATCTTCCTAACAGTTTTTATTTACTGCGAAGCACGAGCGGTAGATGTTCTGCATGGCCGTATAGCGCGAAAGCCGACTCGATATGGCTTTTTTATACAATTTCCTCCAATTGTTCTTAGTTTCCAGTTTCCAAAACCCACCTAGAGTCAGCAGATCGGCGGCTGCGGCGCTGGAAGCTCTTCTGAATCGGGAGCGTGCGGCCGCAAAGCGTGTCGAGACGCAATTCCAGACCGGAATTCGGCCCAGATAAGAACAGTACATCACTTGAAAGCCAAAGAATTATTTCAAGGTTAAGGGGTTCATAATTAAGCCAGAACTGAATCACTTAAAATTTTTCGAATGAACATTCTTAATTCTCAACGTCATTTTGATAATTCTAGAACAACTTTTTGAATAATGATATTTAAAATCTCATTTTTCCAGTTAAAAATCATAAAAAGAAAGTTCATTACTTGGAATCGCAAAAACTCTGAAATTTAGTTACTTCAATTTACAATCTTCCGGTAAAACCGGTATTTCAAAACTCGAAAACATGGAAATTTCCATAGAAATGTGATGTTCAAGAGTTCGGTGGAATAAATTATAAACGATAACCAGCTTGCTCAAGTTCGATGTGTCCTGAATTTTCGACAACTTTTCGACACCTTCTCGCTTCGGGGAAAAGTTGTCCAGAATTCTCACGGAGTTCTCAACAACTATGTCCTTCTCCTGAATTCTCGACAACTTTTCCAGAATTCTGGACAACTTCTCCGAAATTCTCGACAACTTCCCCTTCTGCCATAATTCTTGACAACTTCTCTCCACTTTCTGAACAACTTCTCGATTCTCGACCGATTCTCGGCAACTTCTCGATATATTCTGGACAACTAGTTCTACCTGAGAAGTCATCATCAACCCTGCACTCGGAGCAACTGACGCGGACGGGTTTTCAATTTGAAAAACCGCGTGACACTCATTTGTTTATGTTCTTCCTCCCTACCGGGAGAGAATGGCTTCCTTTTTCGTTGGAGAGGACCGGATGATGTTATCATGGAATTCGAAAGTTCTGGGGCCTAATAATGTCAAGAAACGGCTGAGAAAGAGTCATTAATGTACCTGTAACCTAGATGTGCTTCGCCCGCCCCGCCCACTTCATTGTTGGCCAGTGAGGAAATCGGCGGGGCGACCATAGCGTAGATATAGTAGTTTTAGGGTCGTTTAGGGCTATTTTTGGCTTGCTTTGGCCGGTTTCTCGACATTGTTGTTGCAATGAAACTCAAGACATTTAATTTTTGGTGTACCTCAGAGATGAAGACTCTGAAGGACCTCTTTATGCTTTTACATATTGTCGATTTTTTTGACATCAAGCGCTTTGTTCCATTCTCGTATTCCTTTTGAGCTGCGAGTGGCTCTACCTGATTTTCTTGGGCTCCGCGGTGATTCCAATCCTTTTCAGTTCAAGGATGCCAACGTGTAGTGGGCACGCATCGGTGTATCGATTACGGCTCCATTTTTGGTGCTTTATATGCAGAACCGAGTTTGCGCTAGTATATTGTGCGCCGACAAAATAGAATCGCAACCGACTTACCGATCCGAGTCGTCTCTACATGGCTACCATACGTCTTATATGTACAATCCCCGCTTTGTAGGAACGGGAAGCATTTCTCAAACATTGCGAAAACCTCCGATTCCTTCATCTTTTTCTAACGAAGCGTCTCTCAGATTCTGAGAACACAGCCACATTCAAAAGCTAAAACGCTGTCTAATGATCGACTCAAATACACATAATAAATGAGGAGCAAAGGAAAGTTTGGAGCCCACGTCAGAGTTTCGCCCTCCATGGGATACCAACCCCTTTGTCGATTTCGCCCTACGTCAGAATTAACAGAAATCCCAGGTAAGGTAGAATTCCGAGGCGGATGCAAAATTTTCTTCCACTGCCCAATCTGGGTAAATGTTCACTGGTGATATGTGGGTCAAAATTTTCCTATAGGGTGTACTCCCTTAATGATAAAAAAGTATTGTTTGTAGATTGGGTTGTGTTAAAAGAGTCTTCCCTGAAAGACATTCGCAATTTATTTTGTTTAAATCCAAATGAAACCTTGCCGGTTCAACTGCCAATGCGTTGCTTGCCCCAGTTCATCTTCTGGTGTGAGTGCATGTAAATATGTGTATATTATTAACTGCCAATCCGAAAATCGTCTCAC
This sequence comes from Aplectana chamaeleonis, assembly GCA_029168955.1. Classification (NCBI taxonomy): domain Eukaryota; kingdom Metazoa; phylum Nematoda; class Chromadorea; order Rhabditida; family Cosmocercidae; genus Aplectana; species Aplectana chamaeleonis. The sequence goes on along the minus strand of JAPDOI010000528.1, from coordinate 325,896 downwards.
AATACGATCGCCTTTATTGGTGCTCATAGATCCTGAACTCAAACCAAAACCTTGTAATCTCAGCCCCCACTGCCTATCCATTTGGGACTTCTTCTCAGCTTCACGGTGGTAAACTAGACGGGTGTGATAAAGCCTATGAATTTTCCGGGATCCCATGCGTTTCTGGTAATCTCTCCAGAATGTCCAATATAGAACGAGAGGGACAAAATAGGATCATTGAATTAGCATCACTCTGCATTGCGCTGCGTGCCCACCAGCGTCGTCTAATAAGCCATCTGACAAATGTGCCTCATTACCAATAAAATAGTTGATTGATTTGCATCTGGGGCCAACACATCATCCAGTTTTCTCTCCGCAATGACTGCTAAAACTCTTTCCGTCTAACAGTATACAAACATATGTATTCGCAGAATACTGTTTATGTACTGAAGATGATGTCATCTCTTACCGTTTCTCCCAAGGTCGGATGGATGAAGCTACCGTATTCCTACAAGAAAATGCGTTTTTCAATTGAGATTCGTGTCCGGAAGAACTTCCCTCATAATCAGGGGCTTTCTGCTCATGGGAAAAGCTCGTGTGAATTATTGTGGAAAGTGTTTCAGCATACCCACAAGAAATACTGCCCGCTTGAAACAAATAGGATTCCGGTGATTACTGTACCGATTAGAAAACCATGTCAGACCCTGGTATGTTGAGATTATGAGTTGTGCATCGTTGCACACGTCTTTGATGGACTTCTGTGGCTTATATCCCATTTTATACTCGTGGAACATTCAGAAATTCCACATGCTGCGCCCCAGTTCCATTTCTTCAAACATACACACACTACTCCGACCGCTTTTGCCATTGCGTTGTTTTTCTCTCAATCATTGGGTGTCTATGAATTCCTGAAGATCTGCCGATTTCAGTGAATCCATCGCCTCCTCATCTAACGGGTCGACGACTTCCGCTCTTGCCTATTTCGCTCCTTGGTGGACGTTATTCAGCCATGTCCGTACCGCAGCAGAATGTCTCTAAACCTCAGGATCACACATTGTGTTTCATTGAAGGTTTGCATTTGTAGCCTCCTTGATGATGATCTGGAAATGCCTTCAGTTTTTGTAGGAATGGGTGATTCCGTGATGGGAAGGAGTGCGTTTGAAGATTCCTATTACGAAGAAGATGGGATTAACGGCAACCCCCACGTCAAACCGCGGAGATGTATGTTCGACGTTTCTTTTCTCAGCCGGGGGAGAATTCCTCTACTTTCAGCATTCTTTTCACCTGACGATTCTAGCGGAGTTTCCTCATGTACGACTTCTGATAGCCTCAACCCCACGCATCGAGTTCAATCAGCCTTCATTCCAAGGTAAGCTGTTTCTCTGATATTTCTTTCCACTAATGAGCACTTGCAATGTTCCGTCCGTTTTTTTCGTTCTTATACACATCTCTATGCCCTTTCTCAATTGGAAAGTTGTTTAGGCTGCTAGCTCTGAATTTAAGAGTTTGAAATTGCCAAAATTCTCAGACTTTGCTCGAAGGTTTACTAGTTTCATTTTATCTAAACAGTAGTGAACTCATAGACCTGCGAATCAATAATCTCCCATTAGCGCGTTCTCGATACACAGGAAAATCGATGCTACCCGTATTCCTTTCGAATTGATACACAAGACCATATCTTTGACATTTATGTACTATTTACATGGCTGTAGTTCCCCGGGTGTAACAGTTGATAGAGTCACTACGAGCTCAATTTAATTACTCGCAGTAGATCTTTTGGTGCATTTCATTTTCATCCTGGCCTAGTAAAGGAATAGATTGGTTTGGGCGTCACTATCGGTCTAACCGGCGTCGGTATCCGGTTACAGCATTCATTCTTCTCTACTACAAGCCTTGAATGGCGCAGAACCGAGATTACGAACCAGCTCAACGGTCTCCAAAAAAATGTCTTTTCGTATTTTTTTTAAACTTTGCGCTATCAAGGAGAGGCTGAGCAAACCGAGTACGTCCATCATTAATGTTATCTATAACGGTGTTTATCCAACAACCAGCAAGGTCGTGAAAAGATTACAATCGATGGTTGTTTGAGGTCAGTAATTTGTTTCTGTAGCTTTTTTTGCGAGAGAAAAGCCTTGAGCGGGCGAGTTCGGAACAGGGATGAGCGGAGTTTCGCGTTTCGTTTGGCATTCCGCGTTCCGCAATCCGAAAACCGCAAAAAACGTTCCGGAATGCGAAAATATCGGGTCATCTGGGAGGAAGAAAATATCAAATAATTTCTGAATTTTTCCGCGTTCCGAAACCCGCATTTCCGCGCATTTTCAGGCGTTTCGCGCCCGATTTCCGAAACCCGATAAAAAATTTCAGTTCCGAAACCCGAAAACCGATTTCCGAAATTCCATATTTTTGTTCCGCTCATCCCTGGTTAGGAACAACAGCGACGCCGATGAAGGAGTGTTGCCGTAGAACTGGTCTGCGCCTAATTTTCCCCCATAAAAAACTTCGCACCAACCCGGGGTTTTATACCCCTATCAAAATCAGGATAGTTTGAAGCCTTAAGAAGTGAAGCTCAAACACAAAGTCGAATTTTCTATTCAACTTTAATCCCAGGTATCAGGGCTCCCGAAATGGCGGCGCGGACCAGTTCTCACGTATTCAGTGTAGCAAAGCATTCTACAATTTTTTGACTTAGGAATTTTCGTTTTTCGCTTCCGAAAATTTGTCGCCCAACCCTGTTCCTAAGGCCTCACTCCTAAAGACAGCATACACGCTCAAAAATGATATCAATTTTATGGAATGAATCGAAGGTATGAAGCTTTTGATGTTCAGAGATGACGAAAAAACCGGAAAAAAATCAATTGAAATGAAGATATTACGGTTCGTTCTATATTGGCCCAGAAGTGGACGAGTTTTACCGCATTGGCTGAAATAGCGGAGCTAGCGACAAATTCGTTGGGATAACGACGCTAATATACTCGTAAGGCCCTTTCTGCAACTCCTACGACCTTAGAATCGTAAAAAATGGGCCAAAATGACCGTAATCGAGCACTGAACATTTGTATTGAGGGGCGGAGCCCGTATCGATGGGCGGGGAAAGGATGATTTTGTGACTCAATACGGCTCAAATACGGGCACTTTAACTCGTTTTCAGCTCTTCCAACTTCGTGAGGGCTCTTCTAGGGCCCGTACGACCCCACTAATGTAGTTATCTCAACAACTTTTGCGAGCGTGTATGCTGCCTTTAAAGGCAGCAGAAACGCTCAAAATGGTGTCGATTTTATGACATAAATCAAAGGTTTGGAGCTGGTTGCATTGGGAGCTGACGAAAAAACGAACGAAAACTGTGTGCAAATAGAGGAATAGCGGTTATTTTGTTATCGGCTGAAAGTGGACGAGTTTCTCAGCGCGCGGTTGAAACAGCGAGTATTAACAACAAAACGGTTGAGATAGAGAAGCCGATATACTTTTGCAGCCTGTACTGGGACGTTGACCTCGTTGGAAGTATCAAAAACCAGCCAAAGGGACCGTATTAGTACTATCAGTCTGGACGAGTTTGTATATTGGGGCGGGGTAGCAGAAGCTCAGGGGCGGGGTTGCAGAAATTTTTCGATTTGCATTGCTGAAATTTAGTAGTTTTGACTCGTTTTTGACAGTTCCAACGGCGTGAGCTGTCTACTAGGAGCCATGCGACCTCAGAAACGTAGTTATCTCAACAACTTTTTCGAGCGTGTCTGCTGCCTTTAACATAGGACGTGGGAGTTTATATTTGGACATCACGAAAACGAATCTGACCAAATGGTCGTTAACTGTAGTCCCTTCATTCGTTTTCGTGATGCCCAAATATAAACTCCCACGTCCTATGTTGAGAGTGAGGCCTTAGGAACAGGGTTGGGCGACAAATTTTCGAAAGCGAAAAACGAAAACTTCTTAGTCAAAAAATCGTGGAATGCTTTGCTACACTATGCTGCGCTGCAAAATACACCTTTTTAAATGTTCGTTTTTTTCGGGAAGTCAAAACCGAAATATTTCCGGAAAAAGGCCCCACTGCAAATGATCTATTTGCACCACAAAAATTTGGTCTGGGAATGAGAATCTTCATTTTTCTATTCCGAGTTTTCGATAAATTTTCGCACATCCCTGCATAGGAACTGTGAATTACCGTGCATTCTCTAGGTTGGCATCACTAAGTATGAAGTCTTCTACCCTGCTCGTTCAGCCATCCGATGTTCCAGGGTGAGGATCCTACATACCTCCTGCGGCGCCGCGACGCAATCTTTATCATCCATATCGATCAAAACTGTACAAGCCTGATATTCATTGCGGTCGCATAAAAAACGATTTCTGTCTAACTATACGGTGGATCTTTGGGTTGATGTCAATTTTGTAGAATGTGAGATCTTCTCTGAAAAGCTTCTACAGTTCCAAACAGTATGCTTCGGTCGTATTTTTTGTTGGTGCATAAGCGATGATGACTGCCCGATCAGGTTTTAATACACATCGTTCCAATCGTAAACGTCCAACGAGGGAAGTATACAAAGCGTATGTCGGAACTGCGAAAACGAATTGTACTGCTAGTATCTCTCGGGCACCTACAGTAAATTGCGCAGTAACCCGTCCCGAGCCGCTGGTTCCCAGAAGTTATAAGTCCAGAAAGGTAGTTTTTACACTTTTTGTACCTTCCAGAACGGTCAGTAAACTTTCGAAAATCTGGAAACGGACCTCATAAACGTGTTCAGCGCCCAAAACAACCACCCTGAGCAAAGTTTGTGCGTAGGCACGTTTTCCTAACTTTGTGCAGACTGGCAGCGTTTTGGGCTTTTTTCGGTTGAAAGGTTATTTTTATCAAATAAGGGTTCTGAAAGCACTTCAAAAAATATTTCAGATTCAACTTAAAATTCTCCCAGGGTGGTTTTTTGAGCGCTGATCACGGATCTAAGGTCTGTTTGTTGATTTTCCAAAGGTTTCGGCTTAATTCGCTCGAAGCATCCCAGCGGGGGAAATTTTGAGGGCAAAACGCCTTTTTTGAAATTTCCAGATTTCTTCGATAGATGTGTCTCAAAATCATTCTCTAGGGCAATTTGATGTGCTTAACACGAATCTGAGGTCCGTTTGCCGATGTTCTAAAGAATACAGTAGATTACGGTGAGTTTACGGAAGTTTGATCGAGGTCTCATATTTGACTCAAAATTGGTGTCCGGGGTTTATTCGAGGTGACGAATACGAAATTAATGTGCATTTGCCGATTTTCGAACTATTAAAGTAGGCTTCATCCACTAAATAGCATATTACCTACCGCAATCTACAGTGAACCTCAGAATTCTGAAAAACAGACCCCAGATTCGTTTTCAGCACCCAAGATTACCCCTACATACAAGTTTTGAGCGAAATCGGACTTTTTTCAAAGCACCCCAAAAAATGTCTGATGACATTTTTCGGGGTGTTTTGAAACCCTTACCTTTTCGCGGAATTTTCAAAACGCTCATAACTTTCTGGAACCAGCGGCTCGGGGCGGGGTACTGCAAAGTTTTACTATAGATGCTGAAGAGATACTGACAAACTGACTTTTCCGCAGATCGGACCTACGCTTCGTATACTTCGTTTGTGAGTCGAAGCGTCAGAAATTCGAACGAAGCAATGTTGGGGCGGTGTCACCTGTATATGACCAAGTTCGATAGCTGATCTATACTAATAAAGAAACCCATTCGTTCATACTCAGTTCCGTTCCGTTTTTCCATTTGTGATCTAACCAACGGCTGCGAATGAATACATTTTTCGAATTCTGTGCAGCCCCTTTAGGCATTCGGATGAGCTCCTACTCGACATTGGGGACGCTGTACATGTGGAGAGGACATGCGAGGATCACTGGTGTTACGGTGGTCTCCTATCGTCAGTTCTGCTCATTTTGCTCATGTGTTGATTGGTATCGTTCCAGGGACCAACCTCAGGACGGGTATGGCTGGTATTTTCCCTTCAGCCGTTGTGTGTGAAATCGATATTGTCGAAGAGATCTGTCTTGGTGCCTTGCCATCAAACGCTAACAGTGAGTAATATTCTCATACGATTGGATCTTAAGAAGAACGACACGCGAAAGTGTCGCGCTAACGTGACTAATAATCTTCATGAGATACAAGTAGGTTAGTCTGAGCCTTCAAATGTCTTCAACGGATTCAATATAGTTCCAACTCAGATGATCTTTGAAGGGTGGTTGGTCGACTAATATTGAAGAAATTAAGTTATCTAGAACTCGTATGAGTCCTGTCAAGCTGCAAGTCCGAACTACAATTCATAGACGGCAGAGATGTTGGTTGAATCAGTAATTTTTGACGATAAGGAAATATGAAAAGTAAATGAGTTTCTACGCTGGCTATTCTTACTTACATTAGTTTAATACTGTTAGCTTCCTTCTTTCCGTCTTCCTCATATAGGGTGGCTGCTGGAATCGGAAACTATACCAATAAATGAGAATACCTTTACCTAGTGTAGCTTGCGGAGCTTTGCGTTTCGACTCCTGGCCATGCGCCAGCAGTAGATTACGATAGTGAAGGCAGGACCAACTGCCACGCGTCGTCGGCGCACCTTTAGGCCTATCATTGCTGCTCTGAGCTTAAAAGACGATCACACTTTTTCCCGTAAATTTTCCTGAGATTCAGGGCTACGTAAGCTACACAATTAATTAGCAATACCATGAAAGAAAGTGAAAGCATATTATCCTTTTCCTGCTGTGAGTAGCTAGCAAATGTATCTCGACACAATGTTTCGACTATTTCCGGCATTTGAATATTTCAGGACTGCTTCCAATCTTTATGCGCGATTTGATGAGGATAAAAGCACGCCCATGCCTATCATTTTTTCCGCAGGGCTACCGTAACCATTCTTGAACAAAACATGATAACGAATGTAAACACACGCTCATAACATGCGGGGTATAAAAGAGTGGAGGAGCGGTATGCATTCATTCACACACCGCTCTCCTCGAGAAGCCACTGGGGAGTGGCTGGGGAGGTCGAAATTGTGCAAACATGTTTGTTGGCTATTAGGATGTACTCATAACAAAGCTGACACTTGGAAAATTTTTAAAGGAGGGTTACGGTAGCCCTGCGGAAAAAATGATCGGCATGAGCGTGCTTGTGATGAGGATTGATTATTGAGCTTGTAGTTCAAAGTGATGACAATTGTGAGCAAACATTCAACGATAGCTCCTGCTAAACTACGAGTTTCGACCGTAGTTTTCGAACTTTTTTGAGAGGCTATAGATGTCAGTGATAAATCATGTATGTGTGATAAATCAAAGAGAAGCCGATGTTACGGGGTGGTGGCCATCATGTATCAAAACCACTGAGGAGGCGGGAGAAACGGGGAAGGAGCGAGGTTTCTGATTGGACGCAACACGGGGCTGGTCTGTGTGCATCCAATCGGGAACCTCGCTCCTCCCCCGTTTCTCCCGCCTCCTCGGGGGTGTTGATACACGATGGCCACCACCCGATGTTACGTCGCCGACGTGAGGTTGTGGTCCTGCCACGACTACCGTAACCTACTGATGGCACATAGCCAGGAGCTGAAAGGTCAAGTTCCGTAAGCTACAGGCCAAGGCCTCACTGCTGAAGTGCTCTTAAAAGGTACGAAGCAGCAAGCAACACGGTGCTCGAGGCATCAGGAAATAGAAAAAAATCCGGAAGGGAAAGAAGGAAACTCTGAGGCGGGGTGGTCCCGGTAAATGAAGACCGTTGCAAAATGGGGGGCTCGGTTGACTTGAAATTTTGGAAATGATGTCGCCGCGCCTCCTCGGCTATTAGTCCCGCCACGATCTGTTATTGAGGCGCCATATCTTTCGGGTTTCTTCTAATGGTACCGATACTTCGAAAAATGTTCTTTCTTTTTTTCAGCTAAAGAAACACAGTAATCTCTTAAAGGCACAGTACACCCTCAGATATGAATTTTGAGATTTTCATGTGAATGAGTAGAAGAACTCTCCTGTATAACACGCGCCAAATGCAAGATCTCAATTCCCCCAGATAAGCAAGATATAAGCGACCACCACAGGCCCGACCCCCTTGGCTCACCACCACAGGCCCGACCCCCTAACAGATTTCCAAATTCGATAGCGGCTCGATGGATGGATGAATTCCCACAAGTCATCGTTCTTCAGTCCATTACCGGACTGTCTCCTTATCCTGGCTTTCTCTCACGCGAAGATTGCGAGTGAAGAGAAATACAGGCTTGAGACAACTCGTCCACCAATTTTTCACCCTCAAAATCTAGGTTCCTTTGAAGAGCCATAACTCTGTTCAAAGGGGGTTTTGAACGATTTCAGAGATACCACTGTGATCAGCGTGTGACTCTCTCCAAGATAAGCATGAAATATGGAAATTAATTTCTTGGGTGTCCTGTGCCTTTAAGGGCAGCATACACGCTCAAATGTAATCAGCGCAAAAGTTTCTTTAAAGGCAGCGGTCACGATGAAAAATGTTTCGAAAAAAACTACAAAAATCAGCTTAGATATAAAACAGCTCAAAAACTATGAAGGTAGCGCGGTGAAAAACGGGCTAGAATCAGAGTTATTAAGACCCTAAACTTCCAGTTCGTGCACACGTGCACAGAAAGATCACAGTCTCATGCCAAGCATTCAAAAATCATCGACACTCAGAGGAAGAAATAAATGCAAATTTACCTGATAAAACAGTTGAACAACGAAAGCAAGGACTTCAGTCAATGTTTTTGACTAGATGTGTAAATAAATCCGAAGGTTCATTGATTGAAATTCAATTTCAAGCCAGCTGATGTTCTCGATATTAGAGATCATCGATGCAGATGATGTGGGGTGGACTCGTCCACCATCAAAAGACAAGAAAGTTCAGGCTTCGAATTTGGCCCAGAACAGCTATTTTTTCGCAATTTTTTCTTATAGGTTCTACTACTCTATACCCAGAAAAGGGTTTAGAGAGGAAAAGGAGACGAGCATATTTGAGCGCGACCACTGCCTTTAAAGCAAGCAGGAGAACTCGAAAACGATTCTGAGGCCGTATCTGTTCTATTTTGAGTCACCAAATCATCCGATCTCCGCCCACTTCTAGTAACGTCTCAAAAACTGCCGAGAATCCTTTACGAACGGGGCTATAACCCCTCGAAAACTGTCTAAGTAGAGTGGCGGAAGCATATTGAACAAGCTGTCCGAAGCCTCTACTTCTCGTCATACGTTATGGGCTCCGCCCATCCTTACAAAAACCCTCAAATTTAAATCTTGAGTACTGTCATTTTAGCGTAAGGGTCCCAGTAAAGGCCGTATGAGTGTATTAGCATCGTTATCGCAACCAATTTTTTGCTGGCTCTGCTATTTTGGCCAATGCGGAATGAATCGTCCACCTCCGGACCGACACAGAAAGAACGGCTATTTCTTCATTTCAATCTATTTTTTTCGAATTTTTAGTCGTTTCCCAATACCAACAGCTCCAGGCCTTCGACTCATGCAATGAATTTGATATCATTTTTGAGTGTGTATGCAATTATGAAAGTTCTGTGTAGACGTGGGTCAGTGAATTGCCCTGGTCCATTTGTGTTTTTTCGACTAAGAAAGGTATAAATCATTTGTTTTCAAATATTTTCTACTAATACACAAGAATTCCCCCATCAAACGACGTTTGGCGCTACTCTAAAAGCTCGACCTACTCCGAATTTTCTCGTTCCGGTCTTTGCATCCATTAGGGATATTTGAATTCATGAGACGTTTGGACTTCCTGGAGACTTTTTCTTGCTAATTTTTGAACAATGCTATTATGTCCTTGAGTCGCTCAATTTCATGGTTGGGCAGTGTCGCATCTTATACCAACTATTTTTTCAATTATCGACCATTTTTTTCAAAAATTTGCGTTTTACTTTTTTCTGTGTTTTTGAAAAAATCGATTAGAGTAGTTTAGAACTTCCTCTTCTATTTGATGTAAGACTCGAAGCAAGGTGCGTATTCCTGCTAGTGATAAATGCAGCTGGATAGAGGTGTTGAGATTTTGTATGAGATACATTTCGCGATCATAATACCACATACAAATGAGAAGAATTTTGTTAGCCTCCATTTGGTTCAGGATCTTCTCAGCAGCCTTATTTGAACCCGGCAAAAAGATGTTGACAGCAAGATCTATAAATCCTGCGACAGAAGGTCGACGGACTAGCTTTTCGAGGCTTCAGAGACGTCAAACCGTCATCACCGATTCCAACGATAGGAGGTCGACAGCTGGACCTTCTGGGCTGATGGCGGATTCCTTCGCGCCAACCCTGCACTTTTCCATGTCGTCGAGCTGTGTGCTCTGTGACGACACCTCAGAGACCTGCTGTAGACGTTGGAGTTTGCCCGAGACAGCCGATACTTATGTATTAGAGACAAGTCGAAAGTCCGGAGCTTGCGGACAAGCTTGCGGACAGTTGCTTCGCTTTTTCTCACTGATATTTTCTGTTTTCAGAGGTTACCCAACCCGAGCGGGATACTTTCTACCTGACTATGTTGGCGTCCATAGAAGTTGGTCATCATAAGGGCAATGATGTTCTTGTTCAGGCAATGAACAAGGCAAGACATTCATGAGACCTACATCCGGTAATTTATTCGGGTATTCCGTAATATTTAGGTGTTGTCCATGTACAAGAACCATGAAGAAGTTATTGTGCCACAGACGGTTCTCATGGAGGTCTCCTTTCGTGGTATTCATGTGATAGACAAACGTAGGAAGAATGTGAGCCATTTTTGTCGTCTTCTTTTTTTTCCTCTCACAACACTATTTTACAGTGCACTTTCAGTTCTTTCAATGTCCGACATTCGACTTCTTCTATAGTCTCCAGAACATTTCATTCTGCGGAGCGCATCCAAAACAACTCAAGTACGTTTTCCCATTTGCAAATGTCTGGACTTGACGTGTGATTATTCGCTTTTCAGATACTTTGGATTTATTACGAAACATCCTTTGTTACCGCGATTTGCATGCCACGTCTTCCTCTCCAACACCACCACTCAGCCCATTGTCGAGTCCATTGGGTCGGTTTTCTTCCTTATCTTGAAAAGGAAGTGGCCCGTGAAAGCTCTGCTGTGATTCGGAGAAGTTCCCAGTGTAATGATGCGTTAAGCTCCCGTCAAAGAACTTTCTTCGTGCAAACGATTGAAGCTGAGCATGCAGTTTTTGCTAGATACAAGCGAAGTGCCTAGAGCGTTAAACTCATCTGTGGAAGCGAATTGTATTGTTGGTATATATCTCTTTGGCATCTACATCAAAACTGCGTTCTATCTCGTTTGTTGACCTCGAATCTGAGACTTACGTATTTGTCGATTTTTTTAAAGTTTTTGACTCAATTCGTTCGAAGCTCCTGATTCAGAGGAAATTTGAGGCAAAAACGCGACTTTTGACGATTTTCGAATAGATGTGATGCGAAATTTCTCTCTGGGGCTTACTTGGAGTGCCTACACGAAACTGAGATTCGTCCATTGATTTTCGACAGCTTATGGTAGATTACGGTGAGAATTTTGTTCTGGTCAACGTCTCAGATTTGGCTCAGGATTTCAATGGGGGGGAGGGCGTGGGTTATCCGAGGTGGCGAACACAAATCTGATGTCTATTTGGCGACTTCCGAGCTATTAAGATAGGTATGGCCACCTAAATGACATGGTACCCACTTTAACCTGCAGTAGACCCTCAGAATTTCGACTAACGGGCGTCGGATTCGTTTTAGGTTCTCTAAACAACCGCGACGTGCAAGCTTTGAGCCAAGTCCGAATATTTTTTCAATAAACCCGTGAAAGTTGCCTGATGGATGTAATCAGGGTTCGGCGTGAGTGTGGGGCCCCACAGGGGGTCTGAACCGTGGGTGAGAAGAGGAGAAGGTCAGAGCTCTAGATGGGAGGCCTAGATTCTCAATTAGGGTATACACAGTCAAGAGCAGGTCCCGCCAGGTGCTCAATTCTTGCAAAACGTTTAATCTCACAAAACATCTACGGTTCAAAGAAGCATCGAGGAATGTGGGCAATTTCCAAATTACTTCGCCAGGAATCTTGTCGGAAATCCTTTTATCAATATACATCATCACCGTAAACTTAAAGGCAGCATACACGCTCACAAAAATGGTTGAGATAACAGCATAAATAGAACCGCCTGGCCCCTACCATGCCGCCAACGGCGTTTGAAGCGCTAAAAACCATCCAGGTTGACAGAATTTGAGCATTCCCGTCTCGGATGCCTGTGGAACCCCACCCCTACAAATAACAGAATGAAGAGTGAGGCATGTGGAAGCATTTGATAATTTAGAGCGATAGCACTATATAATGGGAGTCTACGAGAGAAACAGCTTGATTTCCCTGTATATAACTTGTTTACATACCGATTAATTCCCATCCACTTTCAAGAAAGCCCGTCTACTCCGGCTGGCTTATAAAATGGAGCATTTCATCAGTAAACAGACATGTTATATTCAGGTAAACCAAGCCGTTTCTCTCGTAGACTCTCATTTGCTAGGGCTATCACTTGAAGCTATCAAATGTTTTCACATGCCTCACTCTTCATTCTGTTATTCGTAGGGGTGGGGTTCCACAGGCTTTCGAGACGGGAATGCTTGAATTCTGTCAACCTGGATGGTTTTCAGCGCTTCAAACGCCGTTGACGAGATGGTAGGGGCCAGGCGGTCCTATTTGTGCTGTTATCTCAACCATGTTTGTGAGCGTGTATGCTGCCTTTAAATCTATTTTATTGAATTATCGGGTTTATTGTTTTTTTTTCGAAAGTCGATAGAAGAATTCAAGAATGGACTCAATCGATAGAAGACCTCGAATGATATCTGGAAGTGAATTCGGTTACTGGTTCCTCCTCATAAAGGAAAACATCCATCTTAGTGCTGTTAAGATCTCCTGTTGCATGCTGGTTTCATCAAAAACAGTTCGAGATTGTTCAAAGTGCTACTGAAAGGAATCAGTTCTACCTTGAGAGTGGTGTTAATATCAGGTTGGCCAGAACCAAACCTAAAGTTTGACTTCCTGTACTTATGAATCTTCTGAAATTGTAAGAAAACTTCAAGTACTGAGCATGTTTGAGTGCTTTTGTCAGCTTTGAGGCAAGCCGGCAAAGCTGTAAAAGTTGATAGGACATTTGGCCCTTGTGAAGGCTAGGCAATTATTTCGCAGTACTTCTCCACAGAACGTGATCAATCATTTTTTCGCGAATTTCGTAAATTCACAAGGTCGTGTCTTTATCAAAAAACACAATTCGACCGCGAAACTTCATGATTATTATGGTGAAGTCCCTTCTGAATAATTTTTCATCGATCTTTTTCTCAAACATTTATGAAAGGGCAAAAAGCGAATTTCGAGAAAAAAAGATCGATAATTCACGAAAAAAAAGTATTGAGTAGGGACTTACCCATAGGCAAGGTACATAGAAAGGACCGGAGCTGTGAATTTACAAAATTTGAGGTAAAAGAAATAATTATGCGCTGTCGAAAAGTTCTGCGAGCGCTACTGCCAAACGGTGAAATGTCCTATGAACCTTGGCAGGTTTGGCGGCTCGCCCCAAAGTAAACAGAATCACTCAAAGATGCTCAGTACTTGAGATTTTCTCGAATTTCATCTCTTATATCGAGAGCCACAATGTTTTTCTTGACGTGAAAGGAATCGTCAAATAGGAAATAATTCAAGCTTCCTAATAGTGTACCGCACTTGGTCAAAAGATCAGCACTGAGGCTTTCAAAAATACACTATGTCAAACTTTAAGTTTCATTGTGGTTAACCTGATAATTGAGTCTTCGTATAATCGGTTCATTAGGAAAATCGAGATACTCTTTTTTTCGAATATTCAGCCAACTTCGGGGCACGACAGCTACGGTCAGCACACGGATCGCACTAAAAGTCTTGGTATCCTCTTGGCAGTGTAGTTTGTGTTGGCGCAAACGGCGCAAAAGGGCATCAGAACGGTCTGTGCGATCCATGCCGGCAGCAAATATTTATTCATCAGTGAAGTTGTTAAATATGGTAGTAGCAGTTAATTACTTGGCTTTTTCCGTGCGCGCTCCTAATCACTGCGCAGTATACACAGCATCTTGGATTTGTCTCTCGATCAAGTCGATTTTCGTTTTTCCGAATATTCAGTTTTCGAAAATTTCCAAAATTCCATTTTTTCTACTCTTCGAATTTCGTATACGTTCGAAATTTTGGTTTCTCGACTTTCCAATTTCGGCTGAGTCGAAAAGGGATATATTCGAAAAAACTGTTGCGAATAGTCGAGTTGGAGCAATTTTAAGTGCCCAGCTTACTTGATCGCTTCTACTCAGACGTTCGCTGTTGTCCACAGGACACGAATGAGATGTCACCTCCTCAGACGTTCGCTGTTGTCTACAGGACGTCGATCCGCCCAGAAGGAGTCACCGCTGGCGAACAGGCAGCTCTACGCGGGGTCGTCCCAGTGTGCTGTTGAGCAGGGGGCGACGGGCTGTTAAACAGCCCATCGACCTGCAATCCCGCGAAGTGCCTTAAATCGACGCAGACCGAGTTGTTGTCCACAGGACGTCAATTCGGGATGTCTACGGCTGCGCAGGTCGATGAGCTGTTCTACAGAACATTCGCGGGAGGGGCGGTGGCAGCGTCCATCAATCGATGTATCACGAAGATCGTGCCGTCCAAGTTCTCATTTTCGGTTATGTGAGATTTGCAATTCGTTTTATTTTCTGATGATGCTCTAGACTTCTATGGTAATTCTTCTCTTTTTTTTAATTATAAGAGATCTGTGATTCGTTTTTTTTATAACGTCTTTCCGTGGAAGGGGTGTTGGTAGCATGCCGAGAGATGCACCTCGCGGCGTTCCCCGTGATTGACCCGGAGGTTTCGGTGGTTTACGGAGCTTTCAGCAACTGCCTTCCTAGGCAGATTTTGATTTTTTTCCATCCCTTTATGTGTGTCATTTGCGTCATTTTTAGTTGTTTGTCAGGAATCTCTGATCACTCGGGGGTGTCCATTTACCCTGATTCCCATCCATGTTGTCAATACTCGAGGAAAGGTAAATGTAGCGAGATGAAAAAATTGTAGATTTAAAAAAAATAAGCGTAGTTAGCCGATATCACCTTTTCTGGTTAACAAGGGTAGCCGTTTTAGCGTAGTCCGGGATCAGCGAAATGAAGTACCTTGCGAGCTTAAAAATTTGCCGCATTCAATGCGTGTCGAATATGTATCCAACTCGAGTGACCACTCCCGTTGAAAAAGTGTATTGCAGGGACACGCGCTCCAAAAAGCAGCGCGTGCTGCAAAATTTTACCGTAGGAGCACGTGTTGCAAAATTTAATCGCAGGAGCACGTGCTGCAAGCTAGTCCAGCGTTATCGTAGCTGCACATCGGCACGCGACGCGCCCGGCACACCGACATGCATCTCGGCCAGCTCGTCGAGCACTATCTGGGGCCGCGATTGGTTGGACGAGGTCTCCAGCGGCTGGGCAAGCAAAGCACCGCAAACTAGTGTAATTGAACCATCGAGGCTGCCGGCATCTGTGTCCCGCCTCAAGAGTTTCTCGCATTCTTTCCATTTTTGGGAAATCCTTTTTTCATCGAGTTAAATGTGTATCATGCACGCATTCAAAGTTTTATTTGTCGGGCACGTGCTGTAATCTGAAACACTATGAGAGCACGTGCTCCCTAGCAGCACGTTCTCTGACTGTGCTCCTAACCGCCTTGTCTTCGGGTTGAATGCATATTCGGCGCGCATTGAATACGGCGATAATCTGGGAGGATGTTCTTGCTACTAGTAGCGAAAAATGTGAGTGACTCCGGTATAATCGTAGCCTGCCTAGACTCACTCTGAAAGAAGTTATGAGCGTTTGAATAGCTTCGCGGCAAGGTAGGGGTACCCACCATGGGGTTTTTGAGGTGTTTTTTTTTTAAATTTTTCTCCGGATACTGCGATAAACATGTACTGCTGAACACGAATCTGGGGTTCGCTTGTCGGAAATTATAGGTTTACTGTAGGTTACGGTAGGTGACATGTTATTCAGGAGGCAGAACTTAATAGTTTGAAAACAGACAAATGGACATCGAATTCGTATTGATCGAACTACCGTATACTATAGCTGTACAATTTCGAAAAAAAATTCGAACGACTGCAATTTGAAAAAAATTCGTTCGACGAAATTTCGAACGAACGAAAATTGAAAGAAAATTGTTCGACGAAATTTTGAACGGAATTTGAAAAAATTACGTTCGAAGAATTTTCGAACGAACGAAAGAAATATCGAATTTTTTTTCAAAAATTTCGTTCGTGCACAACTATACCGTATACCCAACGTAATCTATCGTAAGCTGTCAAAAATCCATAAACTGACATCAGATTCGTGCTGAGCACTTTAAATAAACCCCAAAAGAACGATTTGAGCCACATCTTTTGTCACATTCCAGAAATCGTCGAAAGTCGATTTTGCCGTCAAATTTTTCTGCCGGTGGGAAGCTTTGAACAAATTTAGTCGAACTTAGGAAAAACCACAGGTGAACCTCAGAATCGTGATCAGCACCACAAATCACCCCCAGGTTGAATTTTAAGTCAAATCTGGAAAAAAATTCAACGCTTTCTGTACCCCGTAATTGATATAATTGAACGCTGAACCGAAAATCCATACAAGTCAAGGACGCCATCAGTCTGCACATAGCTCGGAGAATGCGCTTTCACCCAAGCTTTGCCTTGGGGGCTGTTTCGGGCCCTGAGCACGATTATGAGGTCTATTTCCGGATTTTCATAAAATTAATGCGCTTTTTCGAGGGTACAATAGGTACAAAAATCAGAGAAAAAAAACTGCTATAACGTTTTCCAGGGTGACTCTAGGCAGCTGCAAAGGGCATATTTGGACTCTACGTCCGAAACTGGCTCTAGAAAAGTACATTTCATATGGAATGGTTTGTATAACTTATAGTAGTACAT
Organism: Aplectana chamaeleonis; assembly: GCA_029168955.1. Lineage (NCBI taxonomy): Eukaryota > Metazoa > Nematoda > Chromadorea > Rhabditida > Cosmocercidae > Aplectana > Aplectana chamaeleonis. The sequence continues at coordinate 309,010 of JAPDOI010000528.1, read as the reverse complement.
TTGGAAGCAGTAGAGTGTTGTCCGCATAAGGAGATTATTACTAAAATAATGTAACGTCGGTATAGATACTAATCAGACCTTGCGTTTACTCTCGAAGGTTGGCGCAAACTCGGTGTCATATGCTATTACGTAGGTGCACCGAGTTTGCGCCAACCTCCAAAGAGGAACGAAAAGTCTCATTAGGATCCACGCCATTGTTAGTTTTTCTCTGGAAAATTTGATTGAGAGGGTCCAAATTTTTCTGTTCCGCTTAGATTAGAACTGAAATAAGGAAAATCGGGCCTCATCAACAAGTTTCGAAAGAAGGCATAGCGCCGTTTAAAGGCAGCATACACGCTCACAAACGTGGTCGAGATAGCATAAATAGGACCGCACGGCCCCTACCATGTCGTCAAATACGTTTGAAGCGCCAAGAACCATCGAGGATGACTATATTTGACTGTGTTTGAGCAATCTTGCCTTCCACGCCTGTATTTTCCCACCCATTCGAGTACGAGACTGAGAAATGAAACTTGAGAAAACATGTGATAAGTTAGAGTGATAGCATTACCAAATGGGAATGCACGAGAGAATCAACTTTATTCACCTGAAAATATCATGTATGTTCACCTATGTGATCCTCCATTTCAAAAAGTCAGCCAAAGTAGAGCGGCATTCCCAATAATAGACGAGAGTTAATCGGTATGCAGACATGTTACATTTAAGCAAGTCAAGCTATTTCTCTCGTGCGCTCCCATGAGATAGTGCTATCACTTTATCTTATCACATGTTTTCTCAAGTTTCATTTCTAATTCTCGTACTCTAACGGGTGGGAAATACAGACGTGGAAGGCAAGATTGTTCAAACTTTGTCACATATTGTCATCCTGGATGGTTTTTGGCGCTTCAAACGTCGTAGACGACATGGTAGGAGACGTGCTGTCCTATTTATGATGTTATCTACACCATGTTTGTGAGTGTGTATGCTGCCCTTAAGGGGTGACGTCAAAAAGCGGTTGATGCTTCACTGGGATGGTAATATTAGGTCTACAGGATGTTGATAGGATGTGAACGCGGAATCGGGGATGGAGACCGATGGAGACCCTCCTCCGATGGGATGTCTACAGCAAAAGCGTTCCCGCGGATAGGTTGTCTACGGCACCAAGGAGGGGGGCGACGGGCAGTTCTCGAGGGGCGATCCATGCCCCTTTTGGATGTCTACAGGGAGCATTGCGTGAGGTGACATCTCATTCGTGTCCTGTGGACAACAGCGAACGTCTGAGTCACGCAATGCTCCCTGTAGACATCCAAAAGGGGCATGGATCGCCCCTCGAGAACTGCCCGTCACCCCCCTCCTTGGTGCCGTAGACAACCTATCCGCGGGAACGCTTTTGCTGTAGACATCCCATCGGAGGAGGGTCTCCATCCCCGATTTCGCGTTCACATCCTATCAACATCCTGTAGACCTGATATTACCATCCCAGTGAAGCATCAACCGCTTTTTGACGTCACCCCTTAAGGGTAGCATACACACTCACAAACGTGGTGTAGATAACAGCATAAATAGGACCGCACGGCTCCTACCATGTCGTCTACGACGCTTGAAGCGCCAAAAACCATCCAGGATGACAATATGTGACAATGTTTGCGCAATCTTGCCTTCCACGTCTGTATTTCCCACCCGTTAGAGTAGGAGAATTAACAATGAAACTTGCGAAAACATGTGATAAGATAGAGTGATAGCACTATCTCATGGGAGCGCACGAGAGAAATAGCTTGACTTGCTTAAATGTATATAACATGTCTGCATACCGATTAACTCTCGTCCATTTTTGAGAATGCCGCTCTACTTCGGCTGACTTTTTGAAATGGAGGATTACATAGGTGAACATACATGATATTTTCAGGCAGGTGAATAAAGTTGTTTCTCTCGTGCATTCCCATTTGGTAATGCTATCACTCTAACTTATCACATGTTTTCTCAAGTTTCTTTTCTCATTCTCGTACTCGAATGGGTGGGAAAACACTGGCGTGGAAGGCGAGATTGCTCAAAAATTGCCAAGTAATATTGTCATCCTGGATGGTTTTTGGCGCTTCAAACGTATTTGACGACATGGTAGGGGCCGTGCGGTCCTATTTATGCTGTTATCTCGACCACGTTTGTGAGCGTGTATGCTGCCTTTAAACGGCGGTATGCCTTCTTTCGAAACTTGATGATGGGGCCCGATTTTCCTTATTTCAGTTCTAATCTAAGCGGAACAGAGAAATTGGACCCTCTCAATCAATTTTTCTAGAGAAAAACTAACATTGGCGTGGATCCTAATGAGACTTTTTGCTCCTCTTTGGAGGTTGGCGCAAACTCGGTGCACCTACGTAATAGCATATGACACCGAGTTTGCGCCTGCCTTCGAGAGTAAACGCAAGGTCTCATTAGTGATGTCCTTATGCGGACAACACTTTACTGCTTCCAAATGAACTACTATAAGTTATACTAACCATTCCAAATGAAATGTACTTTTCTAGAGCCAGTTTCGGACGTAGAGTCCAAATATGCCCTTTGCAGCTGCCTAGAGTCACCCTGGAAAACGTTGTAGCAGTTTTTTATTCTCTGATTTTTGTACCTATTGTACCCTCGAAAAAGCGCATTAATTTTATGAAAATCCGGAAACAGACCTCATAATCGTGCTCAGGGCCCGAAACAGCCCCCAAGGCAAAGTTTGGATGAAAGCGCATTATCCGAGCTATGTGCAGACTGATGGCGTTCTTGACTTGTATGGATTTTCGGTTCAGCTATCAATTATATCAATTACGGGGTACAGAAAGCGTTGAAATTTTTTTCCAGATTTGACTTAAAATTCAACCTGGGGGTGATTTGTGGTGCTGATCACGAATCTGAGGTTTACCTGTGGTTTTTCCTAAGTTCGACTAAATTTGTTCAAAGCTTCCCACCGGCAGAAAAATTTGACGGCAAAATCGACTTTCGACGATTTCTGGAATTTGACAAAAGATGTGGCTCAAATCGTTCTTTTGGGGTTTATTTAGAGTGCTCAACACGAATCTGATGTCAGTTTATGGATTTTTGACAGCTTAAGATAGATTACGTTGGGTATACGGTATAGTTGTGCACGAGCGAAATCTTTGAAAAGAATTTCGATATTTTTTTCGTTCGTTCGAAAATTCTTCGAACGTAATTTTTTCAAATTCCGTTCAAAATTTCGTCGAACAATTTTTTTTTCAATTTTCGCTCGTTCGAAATTTCGTCGAACGAATTTTTTTCAAATTGCATTTGTTCGAAATTTTTTTCGAAATTGTACAGCTATAGTATCCGGTAGTTCGATCAATGTCACAGATTTGTCTCAAACTTTCTATGTGGGGGTTTTTTGGGGTGCTGAATACGAATTCGATGTCCATTTGTCTGTTTTCAAACTATTAAGTTCTGCCTCGTGAATAACATGTTACCTACCGTAACCTACAGCAAACCTATAAATTCCGATAAGCGAACCCCAGATTCGTGTTCAGCAGTACATGCTTATCGCAGTATTTGGAGAAAAAATTAAAAGAAAAACACCTCAAAAACCCCATGGTGGGTACCCCTACCTTGCCGCGAAGCTATAAAAACGCTCATAACTTCTTTTAGAGTGAGTCTAGGCAGGCTACGATTATACCGGAGTCACTAACATTTTCCGCTACTAGTAGCAAGAACATCCTCCCAGATTATCGCCGTATTCAATGCGCGCCGAATATGCATTCAACCCGAAGACAAGGCGGTTAGGAGCACAGTCAGAGAACGTGCTGCTAGGGAGCACGTGCTCTTATAGTGTTTCAGATTACAGCACGTGCCCCGACAATTAAATTTTCAATGCGTGCATGATACTCAGTCAACTCGATGAAAAAAGGATTTCCCAAAATTGGAAAGAATGCGAAAAACTCTTGAGGCGGGACACAGATGCCGGCAGCCTCGATGGTTCAATTACACTAGTTTGCGGTGCTTTGCTTGCCCAGCCGCTGGAGACCTCGTCCAACCAATCGCGGCCCCAGATAGTGCTCGACGAGCTGGCCGAGTTGCATGTCGGTGTGCCGGGCGCGTCGCGTGCCGGTGTGCAGCTACGATAACGCTGGACTAGTCTGCAGCACGTGCTCCTGCGATTAAATTTTGCAACACGTGCTCCTACGGTGAAATTTTGCAGCACGCACTGCTTTTTGGAGCACGTGTCCCTGCAATACACTTTTTCAACGGGAGTGGTCACTCGAGTTGGATACATATTCGACACGCATTGAATGCGGCAAATTTTTAAGCTCGCAAGGTACTCCATTTCGCTGATCCCGTACTACGCTAAAACGGCTTCCCTTGTTAACCAGAAAAGGTGATATCGGCTAACTACGCTTATTTTTTTGAATCTACAATTTTTTCATCTTGCTACATTTACCTTTCCTCGAGTATTGACAACATGGATGGGAATCAGGGTAAATGAACACCCCCGAGTGATCAGATATTCCTGACAAGCAACTAAAAATGACGCAAATGACACACATAAAGGAATGGAAAAAATCAAAATCTGCCTACGAAGGCAGTTGCTGAAAGCTCCGTAAACCTCCGGGTCCATCACGGGGAACGCCGCGAGGTGCATCTCTCGGCATGCTACCAACACCCCTTCCACGGGAAGACGTTATTAAATAACGAATCACAGATCTCTTATAATTAAAAAAAGAGAAGAATTACCATAGAAGTCTAGAGCATCATCAAAAAATAAAACGAATTGCAAATCTCACATAACCGAAAATGAGAACTTGGACGGCACGATCTTCGTGATACATCGATTGATGGACGCTGCCACCGCCCCTCCCGCGAATGTTCTGTAGAACAGCCCATAGACCTGCGCAGCCGTAGACATCCCGAATTGACGTCCTGTGGACAACAACTTGGTCTGCGTCGATTTAAGGCACTCGGCGGGATTGCCGGTCGATGGGCTGTTTAACAGCCCGTCGCCCCCTGCTCAACAGCACACTGGGACGACCGCGCGTAGAGCTGCCTGTTCGCCAGCAGTGACTCGTTCTGGGCGGATCGACGTCCTGTAGACAACAGCGAACGTCTGAGTATGTAGAAACTGGGTTAACGGGATAGATAAAATCCTGTGAGAACTGGGAGACGTATTTATCTCCCCTTTGATGGCCCCCATGTGATCTAAAGTCTACAATTCTTTTTTCATTGAAACTGGAAACAACTCCGTCTTTCTATAGATATTGCGTGCCATGCAGGGTAATTGACATTTCTCATAAAAGAGAAATGATCGAGGGGTTCGAATTGGTCGGCGGCTGTAATCCGCCGTATTAACGCCGTGGCTCATCGAGCGCTTTCCATCACAGAACAGATTTTTTTGACGCTGGCTGAGGTAGTTGAGGGTGCGAGTCTGCTTTAACTTTCGAAACGATAGTCTAGCCGAATCGTGAGTGCTAAATTTGAGCAGAATAGCAATGGTTTATCATCTTCTACGGAGGCTCTGTGGATGAAAGCGAGTAATCTAAAGAAAAAATTGATTACACCGCGAACCACCTCAAATTCAAAACAAAAGTATCAAAATAAGGCTAAGCCTTAGGGTGCCCGACAAAATGATCGAATAAGAGAAAAGAAAGCCTTCAAACTAGAGGTGATGATCGCTGTGTTGTTTGGCAAAAACTTGGTCACAATTTGCTTCGAACTTCCTATGCCTGCTTCAGTTTTGAGACAAGAGATATCCTGTGTTGTTTAAAGGCAGCATACACGCTCGCAAGCATAGTCGAGATAACAGCATAGATAGGTCCGCACGGCCCGTACTATGTCGTCAACGACGTTTGAAGCGCTGAAAACTGTCCAGGATGACAATATTTGACAATGTTAGAGCAATCTTGCCTTCCACGCCCGTATTTTCACACCCCTTCGAGTAACAGAATGAGAATCGATACTTGAGAAAACATGTGATAACTCAGAATGATAGCACTATAAAAAGGGAGTGCAGTAGAGAAAAAACTCGATTTACCTCAATATAACATGTTTGTGCACTGATAAAATCCTCCATTTCAAGAGGTCAGCCAAAGCAGAGCGGCATTCTCGAAAGTGGACGAGAGTCAATAGGTATGCAGACTTGTTATACTCAAGTAAACCAAGCTATTTCTCTCGTGCACTCCCATTTGATAGTGCTATAACTCTCAATTATCACACGTTTTCACAGGTATCGATTCTCATTCTGTTACTCGAAGAGGTGTGAAAATACGGGCGTGGAAGGCAAGATTGCTCAAACATTGTCAAATATTGTCATCCTGGACAGTTTTCAGCGCTTCAAACGTCGTTGACGGCATAGTCCGGGCCGTGCGGACCTATCTATGCTGTTATCTCGACTATGCTTGCGAGCGTGTATGCTGCCTTTAAAGGCAGCATACACTCTCGCAAACATGGTCAAGATATCAGCATAAATAGGCCTGCACGGCTCCTACCATGTCGCGAACGACGTTCAAAGCGCTGAAAACCATCCAGGATGACAGTATTTGGCCATTCCTGTCACGCACGCCCGTATTTTCACACCCCGTCGAGTAACAGAATGAAAAGTTAAACTTGAGAAAACATGTGATGATTGAGAGTGATAGCACTATCAAAAGGGAGTGCACGAGAGAAACAGCTCGATTTACCTGGATATTACATGTTTGTGCACTGATGAAATCCTCCATTTTCAAAAGCCATCCAGAGTAGAGCGGCATACTCGAAAGTGGATGAGAGTTTGAGGGTGAATATCCAGGTAAATCGAGCTGTTTCTCTCGTGCACTCCCATTAGATAGTGCTATCACTCCCAATTATCACATGTTTTCTCAAGTTTAACTTTTCATTCTGTTACTCGAAGGGGTGTGAAAATACGGGCGTGCGTGACAGGGATGGCCAAATACTGTCATCCTGGATGGTTTTCAGCGCTTCAAACGTCGTTGACGACAAGATAGTAGAGTGTTGGAACAAATAATTTTTTTGAATATTCGAATAAACGAATAATTCGAATAATCCACTTCTTCGAATATTCGATTATTCGAATAAACGAATATTTCACTTCTTTGAATATTCGATTATTCGAGTAACCCGAATAATTCACTTCTTTGAATATTCGAATTATTCGAATAAACGAATATTTGGGCAACACTGTTGCTTACTATCCCATCCAATCCTCTCGGGCAAACTGGGGTATCGACAACAGGTTGAGAAGTTGTCATTTCATAAACTCCACCCTCTTGACAACTCAAATCGCTCGCATTGTAAGCCTTACAACTGCCCGTTGCCCAGCGACGTGGGCGTGCTGTCGGGCTGTTGAAATTTTGAACTGTCGCGTTAAGCGGCCTATTTAGCAGCGGTTTACATCCTGCAAGACTTTTATGTGGCTTAGGATCTACTTTGGACCGACCCACGTCGCGGTCGGCGCATCGACACGCATCGCGGTTAGCACACCGACACGCAGCGTGGTCGGTACACCCACGCGTCGCGGCTGGGTCGCCCAACCTCCACTGAGGCCGCCACCGGATGGGCAGTGCTCCCAGTTGCTGGGCGGGGCCAATGTACCGCATACTTGGGTAATTGAACCGTCTGCACTCTTTTCACTTAAATTCAGCATACACGCTCGTAAACGTGGTTGAGATACTAACTATGGAAGTTGAATCGCATGGCTCAGAACAACGCCTACGCATTCTGAATCCCAAAAACGACCAAAAGTGACGCTACACGACTGAGAAGTCGGCCCCGCACCTGTATCAGCCCGCCCCTGTATTCGCGACCTCCCCCAAACAGGAGTGCTGGGCCATTCCCACCATCGTCGATGTGTATGGCTCACTTATTGTACTGATTGTACCACCCACAAGCGTCGCCGATGGTGGGAATGGTCCAGCACCCCTTTTTTGGAGGAGGACGCAAATACAAGGGCGGGCAAATACGGGGGCGAGGCCAACTTCTCACTCGTGTGGCGTCATTGTGGGTCGTTTTTGACGCTTCAAAATGCGTAGGCGTTGTGTTCTGAGCCATACTTTATATTTCCGTAGTTATCTCAACCACGTTTACGAGCGTGTACTCTGAGTTTTGGCCGAGAAATAGCCGCGAAACAGACGCAAAATGCCTTTTTCACGAGTAATAGTCGCGAAATAGCCGCTAAATAATGCTGGCTGCGAAATAGTCGCCAAATAATGCTCGCCGTGAAATAGCCGCAAAATACCCGCTAAATTGCCGCCAAATTTGTGGTCTGCCTCGGTCTAGTTTGGTTTAGCTTAGTTGAGTTCAGTTGAGTTATGCGCGGTTTATGCGATGGCGAACTTCCTAGTGCTGCTTAGCCGTGCCCTACTCCGGAATCTCAGCGACAATTCGAAAAAACTAAGCGACAATTCGTGGTTAGTCGCTGAGACCGACACCATGTCACTGGGAACTCGCCGTGTAATATCTCGCTTCCCAGTTCCATCAGACGTCTGGGCGACATTAGACGTTGAGTGGCTCAGGATCTGGCTCGAACTTGAGACTACATCCAGCTGGTCGTCCTAGGTGGCTGGAAACCATCGAATTCTACGTCCAGCATTATGGAAGGAGAGAACTTAGGCTTTTCCGTCAGAATTTAGGTGAAGTCCACCGGGAAAGTAGACAAATAGCATTACCTCGAACCAGTTTCATGAAAATACACATGAAAATGGCTCATTCTGGCCATCATCGTGAGAAATTTCCATGTTGCTCAAGTGTTGCTATACTTATGAGCCGCTCGAGATTTAAAATTTTCTCTATAACTAAAGGTGAAATGGGCATTTCTAGCGTTTTGACAAAATCACACGAGCGATTTAATATATTGTAAATACTTGCTATACTGTGCTTATCTGGGTCAAATTCCGGTCAGCAATTGCGTCTCGACACGCTTTGCGGCCGCGCGCTTTCGAGTCGGAAGAGTTTCCAGCGCCGCAGCTGCGGATCTGTTGACTCTAGGTGGGTTTTAGAAACTGGAAACTAAACAAAATTGAAGAAAACTGTATAAAAAAAGCCATATCGTGTCGGCTTTGGAGCTGTAAACTCGATTGACTCGAGCGCGTGCGGCCGCAAAGCGTGTCGAGACCCAATTGCGGACCGGAATTTAACCCAGATAAGCACAATAACTTTAAATTTATGAGGTACTGAAGAATTGTGAGAAATTAGTAGTCACTACGCTAAGATGTCTGAAATGTAAAATCAGCGCAAAATGGAGTGCGATCTTGTCGAATATTCAAATTATTCGTGCTGAATTTTCGAATAAACCGAATATTTTACTTCTTTGAATATTCGAATATTCGAATAAACGAATATTCCACTTCTTTGAATATTCGATTATTCGAATAACCCGAATAATCCACTTCTTTGAATATTCGAATATTATTCGAATAAACGAATATTCGGGCAACACTCTACATGATAGGGGCCGTACGGGCCTATTTATGCTGATATCCTGGCCATGTTTGCGAGCTGTATGCTGCCTTTAAGAACGAGCATTTTTTGTTTTGCACCGCGGAAAGCTCAAGATGAAGAACTAGGAAGCAAGAGAAGACAAAATATTGCTTCGTTTGCTAAGCTACGTATATCCCTGAATATAGAAATGACCGGTGAATAGGAATAAGGCCTTTCCATGCAGCATTGTCTAATCGGCAGTCATTTATCAGTGCTAGCTACCCATCTGATGCATTGTCGTTCCCATGTCGAAGGACTTCGAAAGAATTTTAAACAGAATGAGCTAAGCGTTCCAGTGCCTCACAGATTCTCTTCAGAAAATTCGTTCGAACTTTTGCCATTCCCCTCCAGCGATGCTTCAGAAATTTCCTTACGTTCAGGATTCTGCAAAGAAAACGGGTTTTCCACCGCCAGTAGAAAGCATTCGGAGTGAGTTCCTCCAAAACGTTTTCAGTGAATTTTTTTTTCGTAGTCGCTAAGAAAATATACTATATGTACTGCAGCTCATAGAGTTTGGTCTGAAGGCTCATTGAAACGTCCTTTTTCAGGTTTTAGCGTCTTGTTTCCAATAGCTCCCCTCAAATTATTTTTTCAGAATTTGGAAAATCATTTGAGATCCTGGTGAGAAGGGCTATCTTGTGATGATCGCTGTTGTTGACGTTTACATAGAAAGGTTTTGAGTAAAATTTTCTGAATGCCTTGCAGTATACATACTCAGGCAAACCATCGCTCCAAGCGGGACCGGAGAGCGACCCGAGCGGCGCCGTCTCTCCGCTCTGAGCGAAAATTGGCCATCTACTCGGACCACAGCAGCCGCTCTCCGGGCGACAGCAGTTCGGCTCGGAGCGATATTCGGTCCCAATTGGCACTGCGGTGGCTCTTCGGGCGAACGAGCCTAGCTTCACCGATGGCTTCTCTTCGCTTACTTACTCGTTTCTGCTTCTCTATTTCGCTCTCTTTCTTCTTCCCTCTTCTCCCAGTCCTTTTCTTCCTCTCCTGTTTCCTCATTTTTCCCACTTTTTCCGTTAGTCTCGAGAATCAAATTCTTTTCTATCTAACGCTGCCTTCCACTTCGTTCAAAGCCTGCTTGTTCGTGAAATATATGCTACAAATTCAGTGGTAATCTTCACTACTACTGTGTACATTTAAGTGCTTCTGTTTACTTTCAGGTAAACCATCAGACCTGCTATAGTTGACAGAATATCTGAGCTACCTTAGAACTAGATGATTGCGTCTGCGAAGATTTTCGACCAAGCGTAATTAATGATTTTCTACTGATTTTGTGATATTGCAGCTTCAGTCTCTTCTGACTTATACGAGAAGTCTTAGTCTCGAAGCTCCAAAACTATGAATAATGGCTAAGTCCTTAATTAAAAATATTTTCCAACAATTATCGATCTTTTTTTTTAATTCGATTCTCGCCGTTTTCATCGATTTTCAAAAAAAAAACGACTAATAATTGACGAAAAAAATACTATCGATTAGGAACTTGGCCGGTATAACATCGGCATGGATCCTAGTAATACTTTGCGATAACTATTGATGGTTGGCGCAAACTAGGTGCCATAAGCTACAACATAGGTGCACCGAGTTTGCGGCAACCTTCAATCTCAGAACTTCTAAAACAAGCTGTTAACACGCAATTTGCTAGTAACTGATTGTCCCCGTACCAAACGCAAAACAAGTAGAAGTGAACACGCGAAGCAAGTAGAAGCTAACGCTGAGCAAGCAGAATCTTACGTTAGGCAGGGGAACGAGTGGAATACCGGCAAAGTTCCTAATCGATAGTATTTTTCGTCAATTATTGATCGTTATTTTGAAAATCGATGAAAAAGGCGAGAATCGAATTTTCAAAAAAAAAGATAGATAATTGTCGGAAAATACCTACAATTAAGAACTTAGCCATTATACATAACTTTGAAGCTTCAAGGCTAAAACATCTCGGATAAGTCAGAAAAGACCGAAGCTGCAAAATCACAAAATCAGCTAAAAATAATTAATAACGCTCTGTCAAAAATTTTATCAAACGCTTTCATCTAGGTCTAAGGCGGCTCAGATATTCTGTAAACTATGGCAGGCTTGGTGGTTTACCTTAAAGTAAATAGATGCACTCATATACACAGTACTGAAGATGGTGCAAAACTAGTTGAATGGGGCCACTCAAAATTCAAATGAGGAATGAATGATACCGTTTTCAGAAATCAATCTAGTTCCATGGGATTTCTAGGAAATAACGAGTGATGACGTAATCACATATCTGGTAATCAAAAAAATTTCATTTCCATGGATGAATTTCCTAATTTTTATGGGTAGTTCTTGAGTGTCTCCCCCCCCCCAACTAATTTGCATCCTGAAGATCACCACTGAATCTCAGCATATATTTCGCAAATGGAAAACTTTGACACAAGTGGAAGTTAGTGTTAGATAGAAAATGTTACGCGAGTAGAAAGGAATGCGGCGCCTGCAACGTGTCCGAGGACGGCACTGGTCGATGGTATTGATAACATTACTGACAGCCGCTACTGCCGGTGGGGGCAGTGTAGCATTAGCGGCTGTCACTAATAGTTACAATGCAATCGTTAGCCTTATGCATAACGCACACTGGGGTTGCTCCAAATATTCGACCGGAATACCTAGACCGTACGACCCTAGACGAGAAGATTAGCCAACGCTAGATTAAAGCATGTTGAGAACTGACTTTGCAAGTAGGATGTGGGTAAAATAGCAGAATATGGGTTTCGGCGTGCTGTGCGTGCCGAGCTTATATCAAAAACGTGTCCTTCTCAAAAATTGTTTGAGCGTGAATAAAACTCACAAATCAGGCGATTGATCGAGATGGGAAAAGAACGCTCCGCATGACCATCACGCTGCCTATGGAGCGCTACTGATTTTTCGATCACGCGGCTCACGCTTCTCATGATGCGCGACTCAATTTACATGACGCGGCGTACGCTTCTCGTTAGGCGCGACTCAATTTACATGACGCGGCGTACGCTTCTCGTAAGGCGCGACTCATTTTCCATCACGCGGCTCACGCTTCTCATAATGCGCGACTCCTTCTCTATGACGCGGAGCACGCTTCTTATGGTGCGCGACTCACCTTCCGTGATGCGGATCACGCTTCTCATGGTGCGCGACTCGTTTTCCATAACGCGGCGCACGCTTCTCATGGTGCGCGACTCCTTCTCTATAACGCGGAGCACGCTTCTTATGGTGCGCAACTCATCTTCCATGACGCGGAGCACGCTTCTCATGGTGCGCGACTCGTTTTCCATGACGCGGCTCACGCTTCTAATAATGCGTGACCCATTTTCCATGTCGCGGCGTACGCTTTCCGGAAAGCGCGTCTCATTTTCAATAACGTGTAGCACGCTTCTCAAGAGTCGTCGGCCATTTCCAATGACGCGGCACACACTTCGCATTGATGGCTACTCGTTTTCCGTGACGCGACGCAAGTTTCCCATAAAACGCTCTCTACCTCTCCACAATGCTCCACGCACCACTAACCCCGCCCACATTTTGCAACGCGGAGATTCGATCACAGAGGATAAGTACGGAGGATCGCTGAGGCTTTGGAAAGCGTAAATACTACAATTGGCAGTGGGATTCCATGCTGGGTCCGTGATTGCAGTGTACCAAGTGACGGTCTGGCTAACACTGCTCGCACTGCTGTCGCCCCGAGAGCGACCGGACAGCGGCCGAGGGGCGAACTGGCACCGGACAGGGACCGCGGTGCCAGTTGGCCCCTCGGCCGCTGTCCGGGCGATGACGTCATAATTGGGAGGAGCCGGTCCCGCTCGGAGCGGTGGTTGGCCTGAGTACGCGTTGGAATGCAGTGTTGACAATAAGAATCGTTCTTCTGTTTTCCCGTCTATCTTGAAAACGGTCCCGATTCCAGTGACGGATTCCAGTGACGTCTCTGGAATCGTACAAGATCTTCTGGGAACGGAGTCATGGTCCCTCGAAAATGGAGCTAGGAAGCATGGTGGACGAGTTGTCCCAGGCTTGTAACCTCCGTCCTTTGCAGCCGATGTATGCGAGCTGACGTGAGTAAAGAGAGAAGTTGAGAACGAAGGGAAGAACGGGGCTATTGATCGGAAACCATCGCTCATCTCATCATTTCGAGTTATCATTTGTTCACGTCGGTGAGCGGGCTTTGCGTTGCGCTCAAAGTGGCAACTCCGGGCTCTTTTGGGGCTCTTCCTGGCCCGTTTTCATGCGTCATTACAGTGTGCCTCTCCGCTACCCATTCCTAGGGGGAACTGAAACATATTTTTTTCAAATCGTGAACAGTGTCTCTAAGTACAGCGTAAATACAGCTGCGCAGCACTACTTGGCCTGCATGCATAGACACGCGTCGCGGTCGGCACGCGTCGGGCTGTGTTGCCCAGCCTCCACTGAGGTCACCACCGGGCGGGCAGCAGGGATGTGCGTAATAGAAATTTTGTAATTCGTTAGTCGTTAGTCGTTCAACCGGCCAAAACCCTCGTTAGTCGTTAGTCGTTAAAAATCTAGGCTTTGAAAATAAGCACAGATGAGGCCGAAAAAATACCTATGAATAGAAAAAAGGCATTAAGAGATGTATGTTTTCCAAAACATTCGTAGCCATTAAAGACACGAATTATACCTCGTTAGAGAACCTAGTTCAAACTGCGAGCCTACATATACATAATTAAAAATATGCACAAAAGCCTAATATTCAAGAGTGTGCGTATACCGATTTTGTCATTTTTTCGGTACGTAAAGAAACAATATGGGAAACCGAGAAAATCTAGACCTCCCTGCCTTTTTTTTTCAGTGCAAAACTTGCCATTCGGCCCTGTATGATGTTATTTGAGTTCTACCCGATGGTGACAACACGGAGAATTACCGACTTTGCACTAATTGTCCTTTGCTCAGCGTCGCGAGCCGAGCGCTTGCGTGATTCAGAGCTTGTTCCCATAATGGGGAAAGGTCGAATGAAATTAGTACCCAAGTAAAAATTTTACTCCTGAGAGGTCCCAGCACCACTTTATAGAAACCGCATATCTCCAATTTGTGACTTAACATCGAATCGAAGGACGGCGCCCTTTACGCCCGTCGGCGCGCAGTTTTGGCCTTCAGGCACCGCCCCATATCGCCTATGATAGTGCCCTAAGCCAAAATCTCCGCTGGTGCCGGTCAGGGCTGGAACCGATTCAGTGAGCCGACCATAAAGTAGCGCAACCGACGCGATGTCGCATAAATGCTGCGCCTAACCTTGCGCAAAGTTTGGTTGGGGTTCTAATGTGGGGTTCCAGAACTGCGAAGAAGTTTTAGTAGAAATAGTGAATACTGGAGGCTATAGTTATTTTGTACCATTCACCTAGAGCAACGAACAGGGCAATATGTATCAATTCTGGTGTAAGTCTTGGGTTGGAGCGCGGATTTGAATGACTACTGACTTTCTAACGAACTTTGGGATTGCTTACGAAAATATTTTTAATTTCGTTAGTCGTTAGTCGTAACACCCAAAAAGCCCGTTAGTCGTTAAATTCGTTAGTCGTTAGTCGTAATTACGCACATCCCTGACGGGCAGGACCCACACATGCTGGGCGGGGCCAATGTACCCCAAACTTGGGTAAAGTCAGCCTGAGACCTGCCCGTGTTGAGGCTGTTGACAGCTCGATGTGTATTTATCATATTTATCATTCAAAGCATGCCTGGAAATTGCGTCGTATGCTCCTCTTTTATCTATAGGGCTAGCTGTGCAACAGCTCGACATCGACCAGATCATGATTCGCGGCCACGGCCCCGCCGAACATCGGCGCGTTGGCCAGCGGTGACTCATGATGGGCGGATCAACCTGTTGTCGACGTCCCAGTTTGCCTGAGAATACAACTTAAAAAAAAACTCAACGCAAGGATTCAACGGCGGGCACAAGACCAATGTTTTAGACGTAAATAAACTGTTTTCAGGAGAGCTTTCAAAAGGTCTTACGATGAATACATGGCCTTCGCTCATCCTACGGAAGACATCTATCTGGAGTGACGTTTCGCCTGAGAATCGTTTATTCCCGCGGACTTCCACTTTGAAGGAATTACACAGACGCAGTTTCAGAGACCATCGTTCTGAGAAAATTTATCGTGAGGAACGACGGGTATTCCACACATCATGGGGTATTACGCTATCATCTGGGTTCCACTATCCTCTATGATCTTGTTTTTGCTTGCTAGGTTATGCTGATCTCATATTCGGATACGAGTACAATTTAATAAATAACGTTCTTCCATTATACGTTGATTCAGAATCTCCTTATTTCCGGTGTGTATTTCTGAAACTCTTCAGTGATATGAATAAAAGGTTACCCTCGACATTCAAGTGAAACTCGCTTATTTTTGATCTTAATCCGGTGTGCTTCAACTGTTCAAGAGAAATTCCACAAGAGCTTTCGCCTGCTTTTTAAGCACACTTTCCTATATAGGGCACCAGACCTGTGAACCATGGAGACGATATCTCCACGGTTCACAGACCTGGTGCCCTATATAGGAAGGCGTGCCGAGAAAGTAGGCGAAAGCGGCATTTTTTGTGCTAAAACAAGCTCTCCCTTGCTTACGTCGACTTCTGAGAGTGGGAGAAATGACCACTATGAGGAAATGACACATATCAATGGAATCAAGCGATTCAGCTCACTTATGAGTACTTCCTTGACTTGATTTTTTGCCGTTATCACGCGGTTCTCAATGGTCGCTGGCCATCGCTGCCATTATGACAGCGATGGAGCGATGACCAGCGACCATTGAGAACATGATAATGATATGGCATGATAAGCCCGATAAGCCTCACCTTGACTGGCTCAAATGAGGGAGCTAGGCTATGTGTTGCCTGATTTTCTTTGGTCTCATTCATGTGAATTATAGAGTGAGTGGTGGATACACGTCTTCTATTTGATTAAAGGCACTGTTCGCGATAAAAATCGGTTTCCTGTTTTTTTGCCTATCTTGAAACCGGTCCCATTCTGATTCCAACGATGCTTCTGGAATCGTACGAGACCTTCTGGGAATGGAGTTAAGGTCCCTCAAGAAT
The DNA here is from genome assembly GCA_029168955.1 of Aplectana chamaeleonis. Taxonomy (NCBI): domain Eukaryota; kingdom Metazoa; phylum Nematoda; class Chromadorea; order Rhabditida; family Cosmocercidae; genus Aplectana; species Aplectana chamaeleonis. Next base: position 292,534 of record JAPDOI010000528.1, on the reverse strand, counting down.
TGAGCTAGGGAAAATGGTGGTCGAATTGTCCGAGGCTTGTAACTACCGTCTTTTGCAGACATTCTATGCGAGCTGACATGAGTAAAGAGAGGAGTGGAGAATGAAGGGAAGAACGGGGCTTCTGATCGGAAACCATAGCTCATCTTACGATCTCGAGTGTTCCATTGTTCACGTCGAGGGGCGGAAAGGGGCGGTACTTGCCCACAGCGGCGGGGCTTGCACACTTTTCTAAGCCGTTTTGCGGCTCCTGGGTAGCTTTTGTCCCGTTTTTTCGACGCTGTTCTGCTTCTGGGAGCCACGAGAAGCGTTTGTCGTAAAAAAATCGAGGATGAAGTTTATCGCCAACAGTGCCTTTAAACAAGAGATCTTCGAACATTTTGACCCCTTTTTTCATTTCATAAAAACTAAAGGAACCGTTACGAAGGATTGGCATCGCTTCGGACTGTGCCGATTTGCTGAAACTGCCAAGTGGACAACCGCTTTTAAGTAGATTATTAGTACTGATGTCATTGACTCTGATTCATGAAGGCCGTTGATGAGTTGGCACCTCTTGAAATAGCTTGTACTGACTTAACCCGACGAACATTTCCTCGTCAATGATTGGTGTGAGTGCAACCAGCCATCGATGTGGGCAATGTGGCGCAGCGCCAGTTGTCGCGTATCGCTGCAACTCTTCAGAAGGGTTCGAGCCCTCACTGGTGTCAATGAAGATTAGAACGCGTGTCAGCTGACACTGCATGATTAGAACCGTTAAAGGCCAAAAACCGAGGCACTTCGATAATTTTTGAGCGTGCTTAGTCGAAAGGCTCTTTGAGTAGGTAGACTCATTCCCATTGATTAAACTGGAAAATGGGTAAAGAAGTTGGGTGATCGCTTGCATTTTTCCGCATCGAAGAAGAAGGAAGCAAGTGTTATTGTGCAACTAAAGGCATCGCTCACGCTGGAAATCACTTCTCATCTTTTCAGGCTAATTTTCTTGAATGAGCCTAACAGACCACATCGGGTAAACTTCGGCGCGTCAAAACCGTAGGGTTAAGAGGTTGGAAGGGGTTAAACATGAGGATCCGCCACCAGTTCTCACCAGTCATCTAGCACTTTGTCATGGAATGTTGATACGACAGTCTAACAACATGAAAGACAGTTACGGTACGAACTCCACATGCAGAAAATCTACAAAAAACGATTTTGGCGCAAAATTTGAACTCAATTTTACAGTTTTCAGACTGACTTTTTTTCAAAAACGAGGGTTTTTCATGGGTCCTTTGGATATTTTCGTTTACTAGAGATGTCATGCTGCACAGAAACGCGAAAAACAGTACACATACGGTGTCACAAGGTAGCTGAGTTGAACGCAAAACTCAGATGTCAGGCAGGACTCAAACCTGCATTGCACGCTTTCCGGGCGAGAGTGTTACCATTACACGTACATGTGTAATGGTAACACTCTCACCCAGAAGGCGTGCAATGCAGGTTCGAGTCCTGCCTCTGAGTTTTGCGTTCAACTCAGCTACCTTGTGACACCTTGTGATCATATATGTCATAAAAAAGGCATCAAATATTCAAGAACATCAAAAGTACACATACGGTTTTCTGCGCGTACGATGCTTTTAAATAATGGCCCGATTTGACACGGAATATGTATATGTCTGTACAAATCAACTGAACTAAGATTTGGCATTTATCGATTTTCTTCAACATAAATGAACATGGACAGAGCGCACATATATACCGAAGTCGTCCTCAGATAGAAGCGATACACTGTACATTTCCCGTGAAAGTTTAGCGGAGGATCCCGGCAGAGTTGATCTACTTCAAAAAGCTACACCTTTTGGCTGTTGTCCATCTAAAGGGCAAGAGTTCCATTTAGTGATCAGCAGCCATTCGATCAACTATTCCGAGAGCCTTCGTGGTTGAATTGTAACAAACAACGTACATGTGAATCTGGGGAAGGAGAAGGGAGAAAATGTTAACTGGAAAGATGAACGGAATACTGGGTAGTTGATGAATAGCCCGAAATGACCAGATATGAACAATATAATCTGACGCGTAGCACTTACTCTAGACATCTATGAATACCGTATTACATGTGAACATCCTAACCGGAGAAAACGAAAACTGGCAAGAGATCGTCGACAAGTTAGTAAAAGGAGGAATAGCATCATCAGAAGAGCATACGTTGAAAATAGAAAGGAAAATCTCAGAACGACACGCTAAGGGAATCTGATAAGGCGCAATAATGATAAGTTGATCAGTATCGATCAGAGTAGACTGATCGATACTGTTGATAGATACAAAGAATTCAATAACGAGAAATATTACGTATGTACCCTCTGCTTTTAAAGGCAGTGGTCGTGATCAAATATGCTTGTCGTCTTTCTCTCTCTAAACCCTTTTCTGGGTCTCGAGTAGTGGGACATATAACAGAAAATCGCGAAAAAACCACTGTTTTGGGCCGAATTTGAAACCTGAACTTTCTTGTCTTTTGATGGTGGACGAGCCCTCTCCACATCATCGGCATCGATGACCTCTTATATCAAGAACATCAGCTAGCTTGAAATTGAATGTCAATCAATGAACCTTCGAATTTATGTACACATCTAGTCAAAAACATTGACTGAAGTGATGCTTTCATTATTCAACTGTTTTTATTCGTTAAATTTGCATTTATTTCGTCCTCTGAATGTCGATGATTTTTGACTGCTCGGCATGAGACTGCGATCTTTTTCGTCATCGCTGTGCACGTGTGCACGAACTGGCTTCTTTGGGCCCTAAAATCTCTAATTCTAGCCCGTTTTTCACCGCGCCACTCTCATAGTTTTTCAGCTGTTTCTGATCTAAACTGATTTTTGTAGTTTTTTCGATAGCGTTTTTCATCGTGACCACTGCCTTTAAGCGCTAGTGCCTCGTGCCAATCATGCACACCGGACTGCTCGACCGAGGTAAGTGATTGGCTCGCTTGTATGGAAGAATAACGCATGCACCGCAACAAAATTTCTCCACCTCCTGCTTGGAAGGAAAGTGTACGTAGAAAGAGTGAACAGAGCAAGCCCTCTACCTAACCGTGTGCGCAAAATCAGCTATGGAAAGGAGCAATCCGAGGCAGAAGATGACAGGCTGCGCTTTGGCAGAGATGAGCACCATCATCAGAAGCACTATAAGTACTCTTCCTCGTCATGCTCCTGTATCGTACACATGTCGAACTGCTCCTGCAAACAGGCCTTCAGTAACAGACGCAGAACAAAATCCAAACATTTATAGTTAGGTCCGTGGCTTGTTTCCTCAAGACAAAACATTTAAATTCAAACCGCGGCTAGCGCGGTGGTTTAAATCTCACCAGCGGCTGGCTGGTAATTACCCGCCAGCCGCTGGTGAGATTTAAACCGCCGCGCCAGCCGCTGTTTAAATTTAACGGTTTTTTTTTTCTTGAGAAAACAAGCCACGGACCTTACCATACACATCTAGGAAAAACACACAGTCCATAGAACACAGCAGAAGCTGTGAGAAGCGGATAACCACACAGAAAGAGACACGGGAAACACAGGAAAGCCACAAGAGAAGCCGTTCTTATGAAAGAGTTTGTTAAAAAAGGAACGTTTGAGAACCATTTTTTGACGAGAGATTCGATTACGCCCACAAGCTGCATTCGTCTACTCTGAACAAGGATATTTATTGATCGATCGACTCCACAGCTAGTATTCTAGGTAAGTTACGCTTTTTGTTTTTTTTTCTCGTTTGTTTCTGCCTAATTTTTATTTCTGGCTCTCTTAATATTGCGAGTAGGGGCTTTTCTTAGTGCGCGAGGGAAATCCGCCGTTGGTCGGACTTGGTAGTGTCCTTTCCAAAACTCTACTTTGAAATTGAAAACAAAGTCAAAACGAGGCAGTTTTTCGCGGAAGGTTTTTTTAAAGGCAGTGGTCGCAATCAAATACACTTGTCTTCTTTTCCTCTCTAAACCCTTTTCTGGGTCTCGAGTAGTGGGACATATAACAAAAAATCGCGAAAAAACCGCTGTTCCGGGCCAACTTTAAAGCCTGAACTTTCTTGTCTCTTGATGGTAGACGAGCCCACTCCACATCATCGGTATCGATGATCTCTAATAACAAGAACATCAGAAGGCTTGAAATCGAATTTCAATCAACGAACAATAACCTGCTCGAATATTTATGTACTCATCTAGTCAAAAGCATTGACTTAAGTGCTTGCTTAAATTTTTCAACTTTTTTTATTATGTGAATTTGCATTTATTTCTTCCTCACGGCACGGACTAGCATCTTTTGGCCCTAGAAACTCTAATTCTAGCCCGTTTTTCAACGCGCTACCTTCTTAGATTTTCAACTGTTCTCGATCTAAGCTAATCTTTGTAATTTTTCGATGACATGACCACTGCCTTGAACTGGGAGTGGCAATCTCAATTTCATGACAGTCAGAAACAAAAATAAAGCAGAGGCAAGCGAGAAAAAGAAAGCAAAAAGCGTGTCTCATCCAGAATATCAGCTGTGCAGTCGATCGATAATGAAATCTAGCAAACACCAGGATTTCCACCGTAATGTTAGTGCGTCGGCTGCAACCGCATCATGTCCTTTTGGCATTGCGGTAAACTGTTGATGTCAGTTGCCGAATCACTAGCAGTATAGGTTTCTCTGCGCTAATGACGAGAGATGTAAAAACAATGTTCGCGTTAGGTAATACATTCTGAGTCTTTTTTTGTAGAATATGAGAAAGGGTGTTGGCAGGAAGCTGCGTCGGCAGTTTGAAAGCAACCGTGGTGAGATCGGATGCGTAGCGAGGTTCTCTTGCTCTGGTTAAGACGCGGTTAGTGATAAAACGGTCCCTATATAGAATGTCAATAGATTATATTACGGTCTCAGTGTAAATTGTTGACTGTCTGAAGTTATAGATTGTTCGCGGAAAATTAAGAACTCAGAGAGTCGGGGAGTAGTACGTCGTCACGATAGGGGTTGCACTTCGGTACAAAGGGATTAGCAGCACTCTAGCTGTAGCTAATGCTAACAGCAGGAGTTCCTGCTGCTTTTGCTGGGACACAACCCCTTTGTTTACCCTGGCACGCGTCATATCGGCAGCCTCCTCTCCTAATGTCTGCTGACACTATCCCCCATTGATTTATCTGATACTATTTAAAATTGCAGCATCCTCTTGTACGACAGCGGTGGGCATATAAGGCGGCCGGTCTCGATGAGGGGGCAGTTGGCAGTTTGAGGCCGGTCCGAGGTGACTTTGCGTCACTTTCTGGACGTAATTTTGGACGCTGAAGGGATCGCCCCTATGGCCCTCCGCTAGGGAAGCCTCCTCCTCTGAGAAAATTTGCATTGACAGTGGCGGGACGGCACCGCAAGCCGGGACTGTGCCGGGCCGATGTAGCAGCGGCACAGCGATCCGGGCCCGTGCCAAGACAGCGTAGCAACGGCTCCGGAATCTTGGAAGACTCCTTCTTGTCCGTAATAGTACAGCAACGGCACCGCAATCATAAACAGTATCGCGACAGCGAAGCGTGGGCCTCGTAACAGTTTTGGGCCGGCTCCGCGATATCGCCGTAACGCCACCGCTACAGTGGCAGACATGAAAAAAATGGTAAAGCAAATGATCGCGTTCTGTTGTGTTTATTACATGCACAGCCGGTATAAAAGGTGCCTCATCTCACTCGAGTCCTCATTCGGCATTCTGATTCTGTCCCTTGAAGGTGACTTTGAGTTCCTCTCCGGAGGCCAGCATATTTTTGACGGCTGGGGGATAGGGGATCCCTCGGCTGGGGTGGGGCGGTTTTCGCTGCGGTACGCAGTGAAGGTGGTTCCTCAACGCGACTTCGGCGAAGGCTAAGCCCTTGTCCGGACCTAGGCGGGGCTATTTCTGGGTGGGGGCAGCCAGATTCAGGCACCGTCGCGACCTGAATCAGGCACCGTCGAGATAGGGTTGAGGTAATTCCAGACCGGGTTCGGGAGCCGTCGCGTCATGGTTGAGACAGCGACGCGGGGTTGATGCAATGGCATAGCTGGTGGAGGGACACTGGATAGACACTACCCTGCAAGCACCGATTCGGAGCCTTCTAGGCAGGGTTGGTCTGCCGCCGGGGAAAATTTTCTCAGAGTCGTTGTGAACCGTGGCGAAATTGATGTCCTTGTTGCAGACCGTGGCGAGATTGGCCTCCTTGCTGCTGACCGTGACAAGGATCGTACAAAACACCGCTACAGTCGGTGGTAGCCCAAAGTCTTTCTCCGTTTGCAGAACAGGCTGTCGATGACGATGGGTTGAACGCCAGCATACGTTGGCAGCATATGCTGCCGTTCGCAGCAGCTCCTGCTCACAAATAGGGATTGTATCCGATGTTTGCCCTAGAACACAACCCTTATTGTGCCGACGTACTACCCCCGCCTGTCTGAGAATGGGAAGGCAAAGTGACAACCTCAATGCTAGAATTCTGAAAACTCTTCCTCCATCTGGGATCCGTGACCTTCATCATCCACGCCGTATAGCCAATCAAAAGGACACCCTATTCGTGCGATCGAGACACGCAATTATTGTATCTCTTCACACAAGATTTTCTGTCACGAAACGGAAGAACTACATGGGAATCTCTCGACTTCGTACACACCTTCTACAAAAATTCGGGTAGGATCCTTAGGGTACCTATTAAACCTCGTGTTGAAACTACCAGATGTGACCAAGCCAGTTTTCAACCCCGGAAGTCAACAATCGATCAAGTTTTCATCGTGAGAGGAGTCCTTCGATCTTGGCAGCGGTTTGAGAAGACACTACAGTTTCTTCAAAACTACGTTGGACTCTCCTTATCGCGAACAGCTGCTTGACGATCGGAGGAAATATGTAGGTCTATTGAAAATATCAACAGAGAAGGATGTTGAAATTACGTCAATCAACCACAAAGGCGCAGTCCAAGCTCGTGGGTAAAATTTGATATCATGATCGGGCCGCTGTTTGTAACAAACCTGTCAAACACGGAATCTCAACTCTTCAGAATAAGCGAGAAAAATTGAGCACCCACTCCCTTCGCACCTCCCCCCCCCTCCTCAATTAAGCACCTATTCCCTCTGCCCGATTCGGGGTTTTCGGCCTCAATAGGGACAAGGCATGCCATGGATTTCGATCGAAATCTATGATATTCCTATTGTCATCGGTCTAGCTTCGTGGTGTTGCCCGCTACGGTGCAATAGCAGCGAACGACTAGGAAATACCGGCCCAGGGCAACTCGTCCACTGTTCCTCAGCGTCCGAATTCACCATCGTTGAGAAGCCAAAACTCCGTTCATAATGGGTTCCGAGCGATTCTTAAGACACAGTCGTGATCGGCCCAAAACTCTTGTTTTTATACTCAATTGCAGAACAAAAACGAGCCCAAAGAAACAGCAGTAATCTCAAAGCGGTACAGTGAAAAAGGGAAAGCAGTGAGATAGTTTCTGGACAACTTTTGGCCTGGTGGGATCGAGGGAGAGGTTTCTGGAGATATGGCGGCGTTTTTGTCAAACCATGACAATGCCTATTCAACAGTGAGCATTTTGGGAAAAAAGTTGTACTGTGTAAGAATAAACTGCTGACGTCCGTTTCTAAATCTGACGTTTCCCGTGTTTACCCTACCGGACAGAGTGCGACACATGTGGACGAGCACAGTGAGTGCGTGAGTGTGTGAGAGCAGGCAGCAGACGTGGAATTAGTAGCAGTGAGTGCAGTTGTGCGACATTTAGTATTGGTGTGGTTGCTCACCATTTTGGTGCAATAGATCAGCGAAGAAGAACAGGACGGCCGTGTGAAGGAATAGGAGCAGAGGACAAAGGAAGGAGGAATAGGGAAGTAGAAGACGAGGTGATGGGGATGATCAGGCACATTGGGATGGATACATCACTGAAAGCATCACAGTATTCTGTCATCCGCGTCTCACTCCACTTTCTCCCCTTTCTCCTATATGTTTATTTCGTCACGAAAAAACGCAAAACACCGACAGGAAATCAGAACACTACGCTAAAGCAGAAATTTTCGGAACGGAAGCGTCTACTGGCGCACAACGATCGAGGAAGACTTACCTCTACCTCTGAGTCCAGCGACGGGCTGCATTTCCGATTATCTGGGCTTTCGCTGGTAGAACTTTCCTCTTCGATCACACCATTTCCCAACGTTGACCCTGCAAGACCCTCATAGAGCTCAAATAGTTGTAAGATTTTATGAATATTGAGTGACTAGCATGCACACACACTCCGCTAAGCGGCGTACTTATGGTAGGTTATAGTAGGTACACAACGTCCCGTCCATCGTTCCTTAGGCCCCACAGACATATGCTGCTCATTACCAGACGAAGTTCGTTGCAGTACCGATTTGCAGTTGGACCTCGTGCAACGGGACACGCCGAAACATGGATTATAGCAGATGGAACTTTTCAAGTAGCCATACGGCCCCGGTCATAGTCGGTCGAAGGCCGTCCTTCCCCATCCCCAGTGGTCGGCTGTTTGCCTATCGATTAGACTGGCGCACTCGAGCACACTGAGACCATATTTATACATCGGCGCTTCGTTCCCGCTGCCTTCCGCGCGCGGTTCCGCTATTGGTCGATTTCGAAATCGCACCAATCGCCGGGATCCCGCAAAAACCAGCGACAGAAACAAACAAGCTGATGTATAACTAAGACCTAAGGACGGCGCAGTCTAAACACATCGGAGGATTTTTCAACCTGAGTGAGCATAGTTTAGCATGCTTATCGACCGGGCTGGCAACACCCTATCGGCCGACTATGACGGATACTTACATACATGGCTACAAAAAGAAATTTGGAGTTGCAATCTAATGCTTCGAAAATATTGGGAATAAAGCAGGAAGAAGAGCAAGTATCGGCGCGAATTTCAACTTCAAGACTCGCAGCCATCTTGCGCTCCGATTGAAACGCGCCTGTCACGCACGCTTCTAGCTGCATGACATTGACAGTTCCTATTTGGGTGATACGCCTCCCTTTCATTGATTCCTACGAGGCACCGCAGCGACAAGTCGAATGCGCGCTGCTAAACGAATCGCACTTAACCGCAATGCTGTTTTTTCGGATATGTGGATACATGATCTAGCGCATTAATTTGGACTAGGAAAGCGCGGAGAAGGCATTCTCCCCAATGTTTTCGGGTGACTTCTGAAACATATAAGAGTCATAGCATTTATTGAAAGCAAAAACTGTCAACCTAAATTTGCCCGGACCCTGCCTACAGGGCAAGCCCTATCGGAGCAAAATTCATTTGATTCCTTCGCTTGAGCGTACTGATAAAAGAAAGACATAGCCAGACGGTGCAAGGATAAAGGAGAGAGCAGCGTACGCGCGCATACGTGCGCGTTGGACCCCAGTAAATCTTGCTCCGAAATACACAGAGTATATAGTTGATACTTTGATTGTAGCAGGCACGAGGTAGTATGGCTTTATTGGAAGACCAACGTTCTGGCGGTCTCGCCCTCTTCGGAGTCTGAAAAAGTCGAATCTATGTGTAAAATTACTCGGTGAAACGTAGTTTTTACCCTACAGAAATTCAAGACAAATTTTTCCAAACAAATGGCTGGGATACATGGAAATGAGCGGCATACATTTTCAATGTCCGTGGAACATCAGGTTATTCGGTAGGTAAACAGGGGGTACCGAGATATCAGACGGCAGTACCCCAAATCAGAAGGCTAATCTGATGTAGGGCTGTTGTTCCCGCGGTATATTCATACCCTCGTCCTTCCGGTTGATCTGGGGTCCCTCGCATTGATCCACAAGGCCTCGAGCGCTTTTCGCGCTCTTGGTTTGGCCTCCCGCGCTACTATCTCCACTCTCACCTCAAAATCTTCTTCGTCATGGCAAGTAACCCTGTAACAACCCAGCGCAGTACTAATTCGCGCCCTTTTTTCCCATCCAAATGCTCTTTGATCCGCACACGCAGTGGGCGGGCTGTTTCACCGATATAAACCTCGCCACAGCTCTGACATGTGATCAGATAAATAACCCCAGAAGCAATACAGTCACCATCTCTGCCCGATGGGCAAATGACGCACTGCGGCGTGACGCATGCGCGATCATATTGACGGTTCCGCACTAATTGCCGTTTCAAATTATTGGGCGGGATGGCCACCAGAGATACAGTATTTTTCAATCCCACTCCTCGAAGGCATTTCTGACAGCGCGGCTCACATCGTCGGATATGAATGGCATTATGAAAGGAACTTTGTCGCTTCGTGGTATATTGTGACTTCGCTGACCTTCGTGGGCGTTCCGCGGCCCGCGCGCGTGTGGTTCATAGCCGTTAAGAGCAGCTACTTGACAAGCTTGGCTTTTTGACGCTTCACGCTTTTTCTCTCCGGAATACACATTTACAGCGGTGCGAAACATATTTCTGACAACCGCAAGTTCTGTTTGAGTGGGATGCGCGGACCGCTAGCGGACCAGAATATTCTTGTTCGGAGATTTGCGGTACCATTTTGTGATATTCCAGCCTTCTGCTAGTTGGATCTGAACATTCAGAAAAGGCAACCAGTCCTCCGACGGTTTTTCTCGGACGGAAGTTTTATGTGTGGGGACTGACTGTTCGTCAGGGTGAAACACATGTCCATCTCTTCTTGCGTAGAGCAAATTATGAGACGGTCATCAATGTATCTCCAGCAAAACAGGGAGAGGGTATTGAGCACAGGTGCTTCGATTTTGGACATGAAGGCGATGGCAAGCGTTGGTGCCAGCCGCTGCCCCATTGCCAGCCCCCTCAGCAGAGCAAAGTATTAACCTGCCCATTTGAAAACATTACAACCGAGGCACTCCTTGATAAAAACCATTAGGCTGCGTACCGGGAAACTGTGCATATATATATATATATATATATATATATATATATATATATATATATATATATATATATATATATATATATATATATATATATATATATATATATATATATATATGTATATATATATATATATATATATATATATATATATATATATATATATATATATATATATATATATATATATATATATATATATATATATATATATATATATATATTGCATTAATGTTCATTTAGAAGCTCTAAAACAGCTTCCATAGCCGCGTCATTACTCACGTTGATGTAAAGCGGTGAAACATCAAAGGATTCAATGACACAGTTGCTGGTGAGTTGTACACGAAGGAAATGGTCTAAGAAGGCTTGCGTGTTGGGTAAGAGCGCCGTGATAAATGAAAGAAGTTGTGTGAGCACTGCACTGACAAACCAAGCGATTCGGTCCATGAGACCACCCACGCAGCTAATGATGGGCCGGACCTTAATTGCGGGCGGATCAACTTGTGCGAGGTCCTCCGTTGCCCCGAATTTATGGGTTTTGATAAGCAGGTACAATACGGGACAAGTTTGAGCCTCAGTTTTAAAGGCATCGTTCACGATGGATTCCGTTTTCGAGTTTTCCATATATAATGAGAACTATAGTTCCCTATACAACATCTACGTTGAAAAAACCGCGAAAGATCCACTGAAAACCCCTTCTTTTGACCCAAAACATCTCTATTGACTTCTGACAAAGGAAGAGTCGATCGCTAGAGATAGCTGTTTTGACCGACGATTTCACGATCAAATGAAGTTTATCTTTCTTTCAAGTGAATTGTTGAGAAGGAAGGGTAATCGATGTGTGTAGAAAAGTCATTCTTCACACAATCCTTTGGTATATTCCATCAACTTCCCCTCAGTTGCACTGTATCAAATGTTGGAAATTTATTTATATGATGGCTGACAGCAAATTGTGTCAGATGACTGACGGAGGGCCGGCCTCTTTTGACGGAATTTGAGACATTCAACCTCAATTATCTTCAAAATGAGGCGTTTTCAACCGAACAAACTCTCTATACGTTCTTAGGTGGGCCCAGAGAATCATTTGAACCGAGAAAACGGTGAGTGGATTTCAGCGCGTACGATGCCTTTAAGGCGCATGATTATCGTCTGAGCTAGCCCAGCCGATTTTGCTTTCACAACCTAGGATCTGTTGAGCTTGCGGTGTTGCGACTTGAACTCTTTTCCGGAAGATATCCGGTAGACTGACGTGTTCGAGAGGTGGATCTCGGTTATCGCCACATCCATGTCGTGGGGAATAACCACAAACTCTTCTTCTTTGTCACTTACGGAAAGCCTATGGTATTGGAAGCCGCAAGCTCGCGCACTTCTTTTAGGCTCAAAATTTGTGAGCGATTCAGGTTTTTGGAGATTTTCCTTGCCTGGAATCGCTTGAGAACCCTGAATATTTCGTCGGCAAAGAGGCGGAAACTTATGTCGGCGCGTGCATTTGGTTCCTGTTGCTTGAAATACGTTGGGGAAACGGTATGGTGGGAAATGCCTGAATCTGCCCTGCGCTTGCTGGCCCAGAGTCTATTCTAGCCCTACAACGAAGCCGATCCTGAAGTTCGTGGAGACCGCAGATGACCTTGCGCATTACTTGAGTAGAAATGCGCTGAGACGGCGAAAGCTTGGACTTAGATGTAAAACTGCGAGAGCGTTTTCGTAAAGAGGGGTATTTCCTAACACGGTAACCCTTGAGTTTTTGACAACGGTACGCTACTGATACCTTGATGGGCTGGACTTTGATCCAATACAACACTACGAAACCCATTTACCCGGCCATTGGCTGTACACAACATGTCGTTGAATTTCTTTTGTAGAGATGCCCTGACGTTAGACCGAATATGTTAGCGCTCCGGGCATTCTGGATCAATGCGAGGGACCCCGAGATCAACCGGAAGGACGAGGGTATGAATACAGATCAACCGGAAGAAACATAACGCGAGAACTACAGCCCTACATCAGATTAGCCTTCATATTTGAGGTGCTGCCGTCTGATATCTCGGTACCCCGCCGTTTATCAAGCGAATAACCTGATGTTCAACGGACTTTGAAAAGGTATGTCGCTGAGTTCCATGTATCCCAGCCATTTGTTTGGAAAAACTTGTCTTGAATTTCTATAGGGTAGAAGCTACGTTTGGCCGAGTAATTTTACACATAGATTCGACCTTCTTCAGACTCCGAAGAGGGGGAGACCGCCGAAACCTTAGTCTTCCAATAAAGCCATACTACCTCGTGCCTGCTACAATCAAAGTATCAACTATTATTCTGATGCCGAGGTTTATCGAGAGTCGAACGTGGAGATTACAGAGTATATATTTCAGCCGTTCAAAAGCATATAATGACACCATTTGATGTTTTTCGGAACCAAGAAAGAGTCATAGTGAAAACCAGTTTTCCCGCTGGTGCTATGTTCGCCATGACGGATTTGTCGGAAGAAAAAAGACGCTTCCTTCGGTAGGACTAGACTTAGTCACATAGAAGGACAGCCGTATTCCTTCTCTCAAGGAAAATGCAGTCTTGGGAACCACTGGACCTCGAACCCCAAATGCAACATTAAGAGTAGCACCACAAAAAAAATCCTCGGTATCTGAACTACCGTCAAGCTTTGATGTCTCGAAATAGCTGTTGAAAACTCGGCACTGAAAACGTGCGAATTCAAAGATTTTTTCATAATTTCTAGAAGGAGAGCTTGCACTGAGCTGCGTATGCTGAGTTTCTCCCCGATTATGAAGGGTGAAGGACAGCCGCGCGAGAAGGAACGACAAAAATGACCGCAAAATTCCCTTTCTACCAAAACAGTTCCGTTTTCTGGCGCTCGAATCCTGGTAGACACTCCATTCAATAACACTTATGGGTTCTTCATGCTGAAATCATACGCTAATTATCATCGCTTGCGATGATGTGGTCGTGATGCAGGTGCTCTCAACGATGGAAGTGGAAATGATCGAATGGCTGAATCTGATGTATGGAAAATCATAGCTAGCGGAACTTCAGCAGACGTGTGGTATTGATCTTATATGTGTGTTATAAATAATTGTGCGTATAATTAGAACCCAATGTTGTTGTGCCCTGAGGCGCCGGAATATCATCGCTTGTGATGATGACCCCACTCTCTTCGCCCCGCACCCTGCTTCCGCAAGGGGGTTGCGCGTCGCCCTTCACTCGCTGTTACGACTACCGCAATAAACGGTAGTCTCCGAAGAGGGGGAGACCGCCGAAACCTTAGTCTTCCAATAAAGCCATACTACCTCGTGCCTGCTACAATCAAAGTATCAACTATTATTCTGATGCCGAGGTTTATCGAGAGTCGAACGTGGAGATTACAGAGTATATATTTCAGCCGTTCAAAAGCATATAATGACACCATTTGATGTTTTTCGGAACCAAGAAAGAGTCATAGTGAAAACCAGTTTTCCCGCTGGTGCTATGTTCGCCATGACGGATTTGTCGGAAGAAAAAAGACGCTTCCTTCGGTAGGACTAGACTTAGTCACATAGAAGGACAGCCGTATTCCTTCTCTCAAGGAAAATGCAGTCTTGGGAACCACTGGACCTCGAACCCCATATGCAACATTAAGAGTAGCACCACAAAAAAAATCCTCGGTATCTGAACTACCGTCAAGCTTTAATGTCTCAAAATAGCTGTTGAAAACTCGGCACTGAAAACGTGCGAATTCAAAGATTTTTTCATAATTTCTAGAAGGAGAGCTTGCACTGAGCTGCGTATGCTGAGTTTCTCCCCGATTATGAAGGGTGAAGGACAGCCGCGCGAGAAGGAACGACAAAAATGACCGCAAAATTCCCTTTCTACCAAAACAGTTCCGTTTTCTGGCGCTCGAATCCTGGTAGACACTCCATTCAATAACACTTATGGGTTCTTCATGCTGAAATCAAACGCTAATTATCATCGCTTGCGATGATGTGGTCGTGATGCAGGTGCTCTCAACGATGGAAGTGGAAATGATCGAATGGCTGAATCTGATGTATGGAAAATCATAGCTAGCGGAACTTCAGCAGACGTGTGGTATTGATCTTATATGTGTGTTATAAATAATTGTGCGTATAATTAGAACCCAATGTTGTTGTGCCCTGAGGCGCCGGAATATCATCGCTTGTGATGATGACCCCACTCTCTTCGCCCCGCACCCTGCTTCCGCAAGGGGGTTGCGCGTCGCCCTTCACTCGCTGTTACGACTACCGCAATAAACGGTAGTAAAGTTTGTCCAAATGAGACTGGGCGCCCAAGCGGTTGGTGTGTGTCCCGGGCTGCCGTCATGAAGGCATTTTTTGGACGAGCCTTACCACCGCTGAGATACAACTGACTGACATTTTTCCAGTGTTTATAGGATATTCTCGCTAATCGATTCAGAGGTCCGGAAAAATCCTTCGCGAAGGCCGGCTAACACGCCCGCCGACCGTTTGGGTGGACAGTAGCATTCGGACAGACTTTATCTACTCTCGTCTCGTGCTACACTACGAAAGCCACTGAACCCCGTTATTCTGATGCATCTGCCTGAATAAACCCAACGCTCTCGCGTCTTAGAGTGAAATCTTTGACACCACCACACGAGAAGAGGCAAATAAGCTACTTTAGCTTATGAAGTCGGTCATTGTCAAGACCGCAATTCCCACGATTGGGAACAAGTCTTCCGTACGCAAGCGTACCTGCAGAAATTTTCTGTTCATCAGAAAACCATAGTGCTGCCTTATTCATTACCTGGAGCAGGTTCTGTTTAATAGAGAGAACCCTTCAATTGATACTTATCGATTATTTTCCACTCAATGAGATGAAATATGCTCTCGTATTCATTACCTAGAGCCAACTCTTCTTCACGAAGAGAAAAGTCTCCCGTACCTACAGTACCTGGAGCAAGTTTTCCCAACGTGGAAACAAAAATACGGCAAACGTATCTGAAGTAAACTTTCTGTAAATCAGAAGGCAATCTCTCGTAAAAAAGTACCAGAGTCCTTTTCTGTGAGAAAAAAACAGGAAGGAAAGGAATTAGCCTTGAAAAATGGCGCTCAGATTCCACAAAGTACCAATTGTTTCTATCTCAAAAACGCTAGAAACCCTGATCATTCGCTACAAAGAATACACAGGTAGCGTTGATTATCAGACCATAGACGAGAAAAATTATGGGAATTGCACGTCAGCAATTGCTCTTCTCGAAAGTGGGATAAGACAATTAAGAGAGGACAGAGACAACCTGCAATTACTGTATAACGAGATACGAGACGAGTACAAAAACTGCAAGTCCAAAACAGAGAAAAGGGATTTAGCGGAAGATATTGACCAAATTGAGGAAGAGTTTCAGCTACAAAAGAATATTGTTGAAGCAGCAGACCTCATATTTATGTTAACAGCACGAATCGATAAGTCAAAATGTGCCAAAGACAGAGTGGGCATCAAACTAGGGTATATTTCACACACACCCAGCACAAAAGCCACATTAACCTCGGGAGATTCCGAAACTAGAAATGAACCAGAGGACCTATGTGAGCAAGACAGGGTAAATTATGAGATGCGACAAATGAGGGCGGAAGAAAATAAACAAGTCAAAGATTGCGCCGTTCAATAAAAGCTCCACTAGCATCTTTGGCCAAGTTTTATGGTGAACCAGAGGATCGCTGATTACTGGGAAATTCTCAGGTTTAAAAAGTACGACAATTTTACCAGAGATTTTCGGCTAATCTCTGGTAAATGCGTTTTTTTTACTAAATTACGACCTTTTTACCAGAGATTTTCCACTAATCTCTGTAAGTGGCGATAATTCAGTAAATTACCAGAGATTTACTACTAAATTTTACTGTAGATGATCCGCTCCAGTGGTAATTTACTAAAATTTGTTCGATTTTACTAAATTGTGACATTTCGGAAGTTTCTGGTAAAAAGAGGGAAGTATTGACCCAGGCACGTAGAAAACTTACTGGACGTCTCCCTGATGGACGGGATTGTTGCGAGAACGCAGTTGGTGAAGAGAAAGGCGGGTGTACGCTACGCGCAGTCGCGCTTGGGCTGGCGTACATCGTTGAAACTTCACGCACACATCCAATGAGAGCGCGAAACCGATGCGACATTTCATAGTTGACGATGCGGAGACACGAGCAAGATGTTTCGACAAAAATCACGCCGATCCTACAACCTCGAAAAACGCGGTGAGACACATTAATGCTGCTTTACGCGCTCGCTGATGGCGAAAGCGATCATAGTGCATCGAGTTCGCGCGCATCACTGACGAGAGCGCGCTCGCCTTCAATGGTGAATATCGGCAAAACCACGCTTAAGAGCAAAGGTAATGTATCGCGCCATCGAGGTGCATATACGTCAACTACACGCGCCCTCTGAATTGACACGCGCACAGTTTGGATGATGTGTGACGACACCACTACACTCAAAACCAACAGTCGTTACAGCGGCAATGTGTGCGCACGTACATCAGAAGTGTGTATCGCGCCATCAAGTGTGCGCTCACATTGAAAAATTTTCGCGCTTCCTCTGGTTATTCACGCGCCCAAATTCAAAGGGGGTGTGCCGACACATTCGGGGTCAAGAACGACGGCGAAGTATCGTGCTATGGGAAGCGCGCATATTGAGCAACTGACGCTATGCCCGCGCGTGACGCGCAGACATGGCGTCAAGTCATTCACACTCAAGGCCACACCCACTCGTCATGCGTGAGCGCGGCGCGCTTCCGCTGAATAGCCTCGGAGCGCTAATGATCTGCTGTTGCTGCATTTTTTGCCGAGAATCTCTTCCTTACTCTTCTATCCTCAATTCACATCATTTTTGTTGCATTGGCGTGTTGTTCTCCATAACCCTCTCAGACTCTGCGAGGGGGGGGGGGGGGCAAGCGTCGGACAATAGAGCCCGTTTTTGACTTAAAGGAGCGACAGCAGAGACCTCTCCCGAGGGGGGCTTCAGGGGCGACATGCATGAACGCTGCGAAGAAGGTTAGGGTGCCGCTCCGCGTCCCATGCGCGTAACGTCGAGCCACGGGACGGCTCCAAGTGCATGGCGTAAACTGATGTTTCGGAAGTGAATGCATCCTCTACAGTCAACTCTACGCCACGCGGCATATTTTCGTCATGCCAGTCGCTCTTTAGTACTTTTTTGACATCCCATGCATCTCAATAATTAGAGGCAAACGCGACTGGGACGACAGGAATTGCGCGCGTAAAATTTGCGTTGGAAAGTGCATTAACGTACGCGACACCCCAATTTACGCAATGCCCTTCGGAGCCGTCCCGTAGCTCGACGCTGCGCGCATAGGACGCGCAGCGGCTCCCTGACCCTCGTCGGAGCGTTCATGCATGCCGCCTAGAGTATGTCAACGAATATTCGGAAAACGAATATTCGACCAAATAAACGAATAATCGAATATTCGAATAATTCGATTATTCGGAAAAGTCAATTTCACGAATAATTCGTTTATTCGAATATTCGGAAGAGTCAATTTTTCGAATTATTCGTTTATTCGAATATTCGGGTACGTCAATTTTTCGAATAATTCGTTTATTCGAATATTCGGAAAAGTCAATTTTTCGAATAATTCGTTTATTCGATTATTCGAAAGGCCCAATATTCGAATATTCGGCCGAATAAACGAATAATTCCAGAAAAATAGGAAACAGAGTCGCCGGCACATGCCCATTTTTTGCGGTCCAGAAGTGAAATATCTCCAACCAAACTGGGTGCTATCTTAGCGGTGGGGGCCACTATGGCTGGATGCAATTGGCCCCGCCAAGTGCATCCAGCAATAGTGGCGTGCCGCACTAAATTTGTGCATCACACGGGGTTTCCCTCCCCTTCCAGAATCAGGATTGCGGCACGGAAGAATGGGCGTGGCCAGATGCGATACAACAGTGCCCCCCCGCTTAGATAGCACCTCGAACTGATAGGAAATTCGGATATTGTTGGTAGATATTTTAGAAAATCCAGAGACTTTGATCGTATCGCTTAACAACTACTCGTAGACAGTGATAAATGTTGGTTGAATACTCTTATGATATAATGTGAAATCTTTTTTCGTGAAAGTACATTGGCATAGCTTTGATCTATATAATACCATACAAAAAAGGTCAAGAAAGTTGGTAGTGCCGCGAACGCGGGTTCGATTATGCGTACTCGGTCCGTACTTCTCATTCGAATACTCGCGATTTTGGCAGGATATTCGAACTATTCGTATTCGAATCATTCGAATAATTCGATTATTCGGAAAAGCCAAATTTTCGAATAATTCGTTTATTCGATTATTCGAAAAGTTAAATTTTCGAATAATTCGTTTATTCGAATATTCGGAGAAGTCAATTTTTCGAATAATTCATTTATTCGAATATTCGGAGGAGTTGATTTTTCGAATAATTCGTTTATTCGAATATTCGGAGAAGTCAATTTTTCGAATAATTCCTTTATTCGAATATTCGGAAGAGTCAATTTTTCGAATTATTCGTTTATTCGAATATTCGAAAATTTTTATTCGTTTGATATACTCTAATGCCGCCCCAGGGGAGGCCCCTGCTCCCCTGCGGCGCTGACCCCTTCCCCCCAGAAAACGAGACGGAAGTGATGCGGAGAAATCGGAGAAGGTATTTTACGATAATAGAGGGCAGAGAAGGCATAGTAGGCCAAACGCACTCATCGCCATTCACGTCAAGCTTTGTCTCGATTTGACACGATTTGACCTGATCGATAGATTGGCCGATGACTCCAACTCCGCCAGCTTGCTGACGTCATCAATCAATTCATTTCCTTTGCCTAGTTCGTTGTTTTGCTTATTCAGTTGTATGTTGTTTTGTGTATTCAACTCGATTCAAGGTGCAAAATTAGTAGGGGGGAAAACACTTGAGATTCACCCATGGAAATGAAAAGATTCGTCCAATAAAGGAAAAACTTTCCGTTAGGTGCATGATAACGTTAATACTCGTATTTTGCTAGAAATTTCATAATATTAAACGATTTTTGAAGCGGTATCATTCATTCCTCTCTTGAGTTCTGAGTGGTCCACCCAACTAGTTTTGCACCCAATTCAACTCAATTTAATCTATTACACGACGAACCCTTGAGCTTAAGCCACGTATGCGACACACCCAATTTTACGCGCAAATCGTTAATTCACAGCGATAACGTATAAGTGAAAGTTTTCACAGTATCAAGGAGAACTATCTGAGCTTTTGGCCAAATGGCCGAATTCGTTCTAAGATACACCGGATCATATCCCTGCAATTCATAAAAAAGGTGATCCCGGCAATAGTGAGCCAGCTCGCTCATGTTGTTAACCTGAGTTTATCAGGGCTGATATTCCAAGTTGCTGGCGTACTTCGTACGCCGTAAGATTGTGTTCAACTCGATTGGGGAGCGGTCATTGCTCACCCGTGCGTTCTGCGTTGCGGTCGGTGAGCGTCGCGCGCGGCGGGAAGAGCGGCGAAGCGATAGCAGAGCACTCAAGTAAAATCAAGTAAACTAGCATGTTTTGGAGCATTATTTGAATTGCTGTGTTCGTTTTATGCCTAACGAAAACCGTTCTGCCGCATATGGTGCAGATGACTCTTTCACACGATGGCGGCTTTTCCGCGTTCGCCGCGCGCGACACTTTCGGACCGTGACGCGTACGCACGCAGGTGAGCAATGGCATGGAGCCAACTCGATTAAGTGAACACATTTAGTCAACAGAGCGAACAATTATCATTCAGTGATTATTCGCCTTTCGAAACTCGTAAGTACTCTGCGAAATCCCAAAAAAACATCAATCAACACGGATTTAGAAGCAAATTCTGATTTGTGCGTAAAATTAGGAGTGTCGCGTACGTGGCTGTGTACTAGGTCATATATTCGACGCCATGTCCCATGCGCGCTGTGTCTGCGAGGCTGAAGCCGAACCCGTGTCCATAAAACAGCTAAAAAACAAACAAGTATTGAAACAACACAAAACCAATTGCTCATAGCTAAGAATTGTTTCCACACCTCAGGTAAACCTCGAGAGCATTCTTGAATGTGGACAAAGACCTACTGACCAGGCCCATTCTATGCAATTTATTTATTTCGACGCCGGCTCTATTTACGAAGAAGTGCAATCGGCTCATTCCGCCTAGACCCAAGACTAGTGAATTGTTTGGACTAGACTTGTTTCACATCAATTTCCAACATGGATGGATCAGACGGCCACACTTTCTGCTAGAGTTTTATGTAGTGGGTGCTCTTAAGTAAACGAGTATTTTGTATTTGTTCAGTTTGCCTCTGATCGCATGCTGTAGTAATTAACCTTCCTCACATATATGCATTTGTAACTGTTTTGCTTCGCTACAAATGGTTTATGATTTGGCATTGAAGAAGTTGTGAGAATCTCGTTAAAAGAAGTTGAATGCTTCTTGTGTATGATTTGGCATGCAACTCGGAGGAAATGCCAAAAATCCAGTGAAATGATGGACCATTGATTTGGCTGCGCACTTGTTTATTAAATAGCAAAAATTCAGTGTAGCAGTGGAAAAATGAATCACGCGCGTGCTTCACGTTGTGTGATGTTGTTTTAACTTATATTGAATAAATCTTTTCAGAATCGCCGTTCCTGAATATTCGGGTGTAAGCCAAAACTTGATTCTTAGCTTTGCGAACTTGAGCTGTAACCATTTGCCTTATTCTAGAGAACTTTTTCTAAAACGATTCTGACTATTGGAAATCTTTTCGAACTTTGCAGTTAAAAGCCATCCTTTCCGTTTATCAGACTTTAGCCCCACTTTTTAGCTTTGTCGCCAACAAAACGTTATTTACGGAAGGATTTTATTCGTTATACGTAATAGTTTAAGCATGAAAAGCAAGCGACACTCCTTTTTAAAAATCTTAAACGCGGCGTACAGTAGTGGAGCAAGTGATCTACCGCATTGATATTATCAGTCACGTGGCATGTGGGATCAATATCACTCACCACGGCATGCGACGTAACTAGATATTCATTTTTCTACTCATATTCTTGTTTCTCAATAATTGCTTTTTCATACTCGCAATCCCGAATTCGCTCAAAAGATAGGTACTTTTGAGTTGATAATTAAAGGTCTACTTACAGGTGATGTTCTCGTACTTCACTCGTTCTCTAGAGGCTTCGGACCATTTGTTTTCGAAAGGTGCGATCAGCTTTGAGGAAAGGTGAGTGCAGGTTTTTTTTTTGAACCGCAAATAGTCTATCTGTGATGTGTTTCTTGACTTTTCATCAATTTTAATTTTCTCATTGACTCATTGGCACTGGTTTCCCACCTCATTAAATATTTTCTGAAAATCGGGATGAACCTGAACCCATCTTTGATCTAAGAGAATCAAACCCATGTCTGAATTGGGCGTGTCACTCATGGCGTGGTGCTTGTCAGGAGTAAGCGTTAAAAATATTTCTTCCTTTATTCGTTAATTTTTGCCAAGAAAAAAGCGTTAACATGGTACGGCATGAGGTGTGGACAGGGCTAAATTGACCCAGACCCCCCTCCAAGAGCAAATTGTTCGCGATTATCTCAGACCCATATCAGGAGCGTTAATTTATCTACTTTTCTGTTGTAAAATCTGACGAAGAAGGCGTTATAACGCACAGCACTGGTACTTACTATACATTGGATCCGAATAAAAAAAAATCGGATACTCGGATTTCGGATAACTCAAAAATCAGAGGTCGCGGATATCCGACTCAAACGGATAGATTCAAAATAGCAAGATCGGATAATCCGAATCATCCGGATAGGAAGGCGAGACGGATAGTCGGATCTCGGATCAATCCGAAAATCACGTTTTTTCGGTGATTCGGAATTTGAATCACTCGGATTTCGACCTTTTATCGGTGAGTCGGAATCCGAATATCCGAGTCGGCTATCCGGTCGGATAAAAGATGGTATAATTCTGAAAGTCTATCGAAAATCGAGAGTCTGGCGAAAATCCTCGAAAAAAACATTTTTCTACCTTACTTTGATTAAAGAATTCATTGATAATCATCTTTATCTCGGAATATTTGCAAACCAAACATATACAATCACTTTTCACAATCTCTTCAAAATGAGTGTAATGTTAAGGGGTTGAGCAGAGTGAGAACAGGGCGCGGCGCGGCATGATGATGGAGAGCCGTATTGATAGATCGCGACGATATATCAATACGGCTCTCCATCATCAGGCCGTGCCGCGCCCTGTTCGCACTCTGCTCAAACCCTTAACATTACACATTTTGAAGAGATTGTGAAAAGTGATTGTATATGTTTGGTTTGCAAATATTCCGAGATAAAGATGATTATCAATGAATTCTTAATCAAAGTAAGGTAGAAAAAATGTTTTTTCGAGGATTTTCGCCAGACTCTCGATTTTCGATAGACTTTCAGAATTATACCATCTTTTCTCCGACCGGATAACCGACTCGGATATTCGGATTCCGACTCACCGATAAAATGTCGAAATCCGAGTGATTCAAATTCCGAATCACCGAAAAAACGTGATTTTCGGATTGATCCGAGATCCGACTATCCGTCTCGCCTTCCTATCCGAATGACTCGGATTATCCGATCTTGCTATTTTGAATCTATCCGTTTGAGTCGGATATCCGCGACCTCTGATTTTTGAGTTATCCGAAATCCGAGTATCCGATTTTTTTTTATTCGGATCCAATGTATACTAAATATCACTCACAATAATTATATTTCGCCATACTTAACCACTCCGCTGCTGGCTGCGTTTAATTAGAAATGTCCGAGAAACAAACTTTCAAAAAGAATCTGGATGAAATAAGCAAACAGCTTGGAAAGGGTGAAATTTCATCTATTCCCTGAATCGCGCCTTATCAGTTTTCCCTCAATCGATTTAGCACAATTCGTTACGATTTGTTACGATTCTGGGCCAAAATTTCGTAAATCGTCAAAAATTGCCGAAAACGCCCGGTCCTGGTGATATGGGCACTATGTATGTGCAACAAGAGAAATATCGATGAGGTGAATAGTAAAAACTTTTACTGAGCGAAATAGAGATACCCAAATTTGGCATGTTATCGCCGTCCAAAATTATTATAATCCGTGCACGCCGTGCACGCCTGAAATATGGAGTTTCGGATTTATCTTTGATTTTATCCTTATTGCTGTATGAAAATTTGTCCCTTGCAGTGATTACGAGAGAAGAAGACACATTCTATCTTACTATCAGAGCATGCGATTGGACCTAGCTGTCAATGAGGGCTTCGGATTTTCATTTAGTTGATGTCAGACTGCATCACTATTGGTGTGATTGTGTGTATTGAAATTTTAGTAGGACCCGTGAGAGCTCCTACTTCGACGCCAGCACGAACACCTGTGATTCTTAAATAGAACTTTGATTGCTTAAAGTGGAGCTCCAATCACTACACAATTAATATGTGGAATAAATGATACATCCATCACTTTTTCCCTGAGCAAATCCTAGAATCTTTCTTTCATGAAAGTTTGATACTCTTCTTCTTGCATCTTTTATCTGACTAGCATTTGCCAATAATGGTTTCACGAGAGCTCAAAAAATGCAATGGCGTACTTGCTAACAATAAGTACAAAGATACGATACAATCTGCTGGAAAGATATATCAAATCCAAGAATGATTGCCAGCGAGGGGTTGCGAGCGCTGAGTGTCGTAGGTGTTACAGGCTTAAGGACCCCGTCAGAGTCGGTGGATCTATTGAGTCCCACCGGGTCGATACGCACCGAGTTCGTGGGAGACGGGTGCAAAAACAATCAACCCACTGAGTCCGACTGCGACCGTCTGGTGCCCACCGCAATCCCCCGGTCGATACTGATGGTTCTCATGCGTACAAGGGCGGGGCCAATGCACCGACTGAGCCCCGCTCAGGGATGTGCGGCAATTGCCGTTTGTCGTTTGCCCGCCATTTTGGGGACTTTTTTGCCGTTTGTCGTTTGCCGAAATTTTTGTTTTGTTGCCGGCAAAACTCGGCAAAACATTGAAAGAGAACGCCGCCTATGCTCGCGGCCATGTAGGCACTAGGGGTAATCCGAGTATCCTTTGTTCGCTTAACCGTTATACGGGGTTTTGACTTATCCAGGGTGGTAGTAAATCGGTTTGAGAACGCGAGTACACTCGCGGTAAGTTTGCGATAAACTGCAGCTAAACGCGAGCTTTATATTTGACGATTTTCAGGAAAGGGACCAGACATTGCTGAAACTACGCACCCGCATGCCACGTTATGAGCCACTACATACGCTTAGTGTAAAAAAAATCCCCAAAAATTGGTTCATACTGTCAAAATATTGATTCAGAAAAAAAATTCTGAAGATTTTTCGAACACTTCTTAGCTCGCGGTAAGTTCGCGCAGAACTGCAACTTGACGCGAGCTGACAGAGAAATTGGAAGTAGTGTGTGAATGGGGAACAAGATGGGTAGCTTTTGAATAGCTTTTGAAAATTTTGAAAGTTTTAGAAAGCTCTTTTCTTTAATCATATGCTATTTCCATTTTCTCTGTCAGCTCGCATCAAAGGCAGCGTTCACAAAGGAAAAGTTGCACGTTTTTTGGCCAAAACGTAAGCTTTGGGTCCCTCTAAGAAGATTAAGAACGGAAGTGCGACGAAAAACGGCCGTTAAGTGGGTGAAAATCTCGTGGGCCAGTCAACCCATTTGGCCACTCTGCCCACGTCCTATAACAGTTTCCCTGAATTCGTGGTGAGATGAGCGATGGTTTCTGATCGAAAGCCCCGTTCTTCCCTTCATTCTCAACGTCTCTCTTCATTCAGGTCAGCTCGGACAAATAGGTTGCAAAAAACTGGAGGTACAAGCCTCGGAAAACTCGTCCACAATGCTTCCTAGCTGAACTTTGGGGGGCCATAACTCCGTTTCCAGGGGGTCTTGTACGATTCCAGGGACATCATCGAAATCAGCATGGGACCGTATTCAAGACAATCAAAAAAACAGAAAAACGACTTTTATCGTGAACACTGCCTTTAAGTTGACAGTAGATAGTCCAACTCCAATGTGGTGCTTTAGTTTCTGTTCCAGAGTTTCGACAGATTCTGGTGTAGCTAAAAGAAGCAGGAAGCACTTATGCAACCCAGAAGCATTTGTGCGACACACGTGGGCAGGGACTCTGAGACAGTATGCCGCGGCAGTGCCAGGAAAGTAGCGCTACCCTCGACTGTGCCGCGATAGTTTCACGGTAGTTCCGCAGCAGCCCCGTGATGATTACTGTGCAGTGGAGTTTATGTTGCAGTGTCTTGAGGGTCGAAAACGCCGCGACATTGACGTAACAGTACCGCTGCAGTTCTGTGTCAGAACCGCACGGGCTACGAGAGGATGCATCAGCGATCCCGCGTCGACTGCGATGCACTGTTCTGTGTGGTAGAACGAGATGTTCGCCAGTTCAATAGCCCAAGATTGAGGGACATCCCGTATCTCCTAGTTCTAAATAACGGGTGTACACTCTGTCCCTATCAGGCAGAGGGACCTAAGCACCGCAGGTGTGTATTTTGTTCGTAGGCCCACCCAGTTGTATTATGACTCATTTCATATGAGTTACTCGCAGTCGGTCATATTTTTGTCAGAGCGCGGCCACCAACCGCGGAGCCGCAGCGGCACCACCGCGGAGCCGCAGCGCCATTACTGCAGAGCCGCGGCGGCACTACCGCGGAGCCGCGGTGGCACTACCGCGGAGCCGCAGCGGCACTATAGCGCAGCTGCAGCGGCACTGTAGTGGGGCCGCCACGACATTGCCGCTGCGACTCCGCGATAGTGCCGCTTCGGTGCCTGTAGGAAGCCGCTCTTTATCGCGAAGCCGCAGTGGCGATTTTTTTTTATTCCCATGAGGTCCCACATGTCCTGTTTTTGTTCATGTTATGCTTTGAAATGAAACTAGTCCCTAGAACTGGAATTATTATAATGTTAACATAAGTATTGAAAAAAAGGAAAAAAAAGTAGCACATGTGAATAACTCTTGGGTCAATCTATAGAATGAGGTTTTTGCCGTTAGCCGATTGCCGTTTGCCGGCCGTTTTTGGGATGTTCTTGCCGATTGCCGTTTGCCGAAATCTAAAAATCGTTTGCCGCACATCCCTGGTCCCGCTGCGTCCCAACCGAAATCATCCTCACCCCACCCGGTCGATATAGGAGTTTCTCACGTGATTTGAGTGCATTTTCTTTGTCCGACTGCGACCTGCCGAGTTCCGCCGTATCCCGACTTTCGTCGTCTGCGCTCTGCCCCCACCTACTGCAGCCGCTGACTATCGGCTGCGTGTTTCGCAGAGGAACTGGGTGGCGGTTGGGGCAACCGAACTCAGTCGGTTGCAGACGGTCGAGGACGGTTTTTCCGCCGCGAACTCATTCGGACTCAGCAGGTTTTTCGACGAGGTCTGACGGGGGCCTAAGACAGTCTAAATAAACACCGAAGGGCGTTACAAATACTGCCTCCTATCCTTACCTCGGAACATCGAACAACGACTCTTAGGCCTAGTGCCTACTTCCCGCGACAGCGACAGTGCATATCAGCAATATCGATTTTCGGTAGATTTCTACGGCAAACACTATGTCGCTTCGCCCGTCGCAGGAGGTATGCACTTGGCCATAGCTGTGAAAGCGCGCCCTTAACCGATGTGTTGGCACTTCACCCTTCACCGACACTTAATTCGTCTACTGGAAAGAAAGGTTATGGAAGCAAAAAAAAAACGATTTGGTGAGATTGATCACTTGACACCGAGCATAGTGAGGACCGAATAATGTCGCATATTTCAGCCAATTATTATTTTTCGTTTCAATCCCGGAATGGCGTGCGCTGTATTCGATTTTCAGACATCAAGCAGTACTCAAGCTTTTCTTAATTGATGGCAGAGTAAAGATAACTTTGAACCTGTGAATGGGAAAATTTCCATTCTGCTATGGATTATAGAATGTTTTCCCCCTTGCTTGATGTCTGAACACCAAAGAGAGCTCAAATCATTCCGAGATTGTGGCGAACAATCGATTTATTAGATTATTCAAAAATATTTAGTACTCCCTGTAATACCGAGCCTCTCCTCCCTCACTTGAGAATCACCATGGATATTCTCATTCTTTAATGCGGCTGGTGAGCAAATCCTACATGACCATAATTGTCGTATGTATTGTCTATAACACCCTGTAACACCTACGATATTCAGCGCTCTCAACCCTCTCGCTGCCAATCATTTTTGAATTTGGTATGTTTTTCTAGCGTTGTATAATATCTTTGTACCTATTAGTAGCGCAAAAGCTATTGCATTTTTGAAAGTCTGAAGAAGCCATTATTGGCAAAACCTAGCCAGATAAATGTTGCGAGAAGAATAGTATCAAACTGTATGAAAGAAAGATTCAAGGATTTGGTGTAGAAGAGTTGATAATTATATCATATTTGATCTACTTTATTAACTGTGTAGTTAATAAAGCTGCACTGTCGGCAATCAAAATTCTATCTGAACAACCGCGAGCGTCTGTGCAGGTGTTTTTTGGTTTTCGCAAGTAATTTAAAACACAGTGCATCTCTGTACAGTTTAACTCCGCATTGCCGTTCAGTCCGCAAAATGCACGCTGCTCGCGAAAGCGTGCTGCGGCGCGGTTGCGAGTATCCTTAGGCAGGGATGTGGGATCACCCGGGCGACGGGATCAGCCGGGCACCAAAGGCGGACTGAACGGCAATGCGGAGTTGAACTGTAAGTAGAATTTTGTTATTTTTTTCTGTCTGTGAATCCAGTCATTGGTGTTATGGATCTCGTAAATTAATGTTTCTGTTAAATATGCAAGTGTGACTGTTGTATTCTTTTTTTAAATTGAGATGAAAAATAATTATATAAAGTGTTGTATCGTTATTTGTAATAAGATCAGTGTATTGAAAAAGTGTTCAAAATCGCAATAATTTTTAGTAAAAAACGAGTAATTTACCAGTAAATTTTAGTAAAAAAAAAACTAGTAAAACACTGGTAAATTTTAGTGAAAATACGAGTAAAATACTAGTAAAATTTACTAGATTTCGAATAAATTTTAGAGATTTACGTGTAATTTTCGCATAATCTTTGCCCAAATCTAGTAAAATTCTCTGGTAATTTACTAAATTTTTGTCGTAATCTAGTAAAATTTAGTCGTAAATTTCCATTCTGAGTTATTGAAACTTTGGTCCATAAAAGTAAGGACCTAGATGTCGCAGAAAAAATCATTCTCCTTAGGGAAAGCCTAAAAGGTAGAGCGAAAACAGCTATACAAGGTATTCAGCCACTTCCAGAAATTTAGACTGGATGATGAAAACTTTGCAGCAGACATACGAACTTCGTCAACTTCTCCTTCATACCTTTTCTTTTCTTGATTAACTTACTCCTAGTATTTTGAAGATTGGGTCTAATATATTTATAAAATGGCAATTATTTCACTGTCCGTATTTTATGTATATTCTTATACACGTGAACATTACATACGCCGTGGTATAAATTATATATTGCGATCACTCCGCGAACAGATCCCAGATTGCACAGAAGCTTGTCAAAATGAGGGCTACCAGTGATCTTTCTGAAAGCTGCTTACTGGTTTTCGAACAAATCCAGGTTTTGGTAGACCAAATGGTATCAGCTCGATACGACGTTCGAAATACTTGCGATCCAATGTGGTCCGAAACAATTCTGTCTAAATTTCCTCAAGACATCGTTAAGCCGGTATTGATACTAAGTCAAATAGAACGCAATCAAATGATCGAGGATCTGTTAGGTCACTTGAAGAAAGAGATTACCGCTAAGAGCTACGTTGAGAGCAGACTTGGCGGCATCACAAACAAATATGACCATAAATACAACCACAAGGTCAACATCCAGAGGGAGAAAAATGTCACTACACGACCCTATAATAGTGAAGGGTGTCTGTTCTGCCAGTAGGATAACAACTCATCCATGGCTTGAAGGTCACCAACAGATAAAGTGATCCGCAGAAAATTTCTCAAAGACCAAAATATGAGCTGGAAATGTTGTTCGACGAATCACACTAGCTTTAGCTGCTTGTGGCCTGACTGCGCAAAACGTGGACAGAAACACCGCGCTTCAATTTGTTTCAAAATGGACTCGAATCCACACAGTAGTCAAAACAGGACATGGAATCCACCTCAAAGGAACAACTCAAATAGCCAGTCTATAAGACGGCGAACTAGCCAACAAAATCACCGAAGTCGCAATGAAAATAGGCGGCGAACTACTAGTATTAATCAAATGTGTGCAGAAAATGAGCTACAAAATGCTGTTCAAAGAGGGTATTCGTCATCTCAGCTAGTATTAATGACAGCAGAGGGCAGCGTATGGAACTACACACAAAAGAAGTATGAAAAAGTGCTGTTCTTCTTCGATTGTGGAGCCCAAAAAACGGTAACTGAAGAGTCCTTAGCTGTGCGTCTGGGCCTGCGGCGACAGGAAACTGATTTATACACAATGGCAGGACTCAGAGGTCATATCGAGAAATTCGAAAGCCATTTCGTCAATGTCAAAATGGGAACAGTGTTCGGAGAAGAGTTCGAGCTGACGTTCCAAACAAAACCTGTCATTGCAAACGGTTTTCCGAGTGTGAACCTCACACACCCTGACATCACGTTTTTGAAAGCGAACAACGTATGTCTCGCTAACTAAAAATTACGAGGAGAACATCAGATTCCTCAAGTTCTTGTTGGATTGGACCTTTTCCACGACCTGATAAGAAGTTCTTTGAATGGAATGAAACTCCTACGGGATGGCACATATCTCAAACCGTTTTTGGACCATCAATTCACGGGAAAGGATCAATCCCGTCAGAAATCACAAAAAGCAACGTTAGCTTTAGTCTAACGGCTAGGTTTGGGGGATGTAAGAAAAATCCTTGCCCTCTATAACGAATATGAGCGACGTCGCAGAAATGCCGTCCTGTTATACTTATTTGCTTCGAAAAAGTGTCAGATTCCCCATACGAAAAGGAAAATATTCGAATGATAGAAATTCTTCATGCAACCAAAAATTCATCCAGCCTCGCAAAACATTCAAAGCTACTCTCTCTTCCAAGAGCACAGCCAATGATCCAGCGGATTCTCAGAGATCGAAATATCTAAAGTCTTCGAGAGAACTGCACTGGGTCGGCCTAAAGAATGTAAACATCCAAAGAGTGCCCGAATGAGAATGGCGGCCCACGCGGCCGGCGTGCTTGGCAGGCGGCCGTCGCATGTGCCGCCCTCAGACGAGTGTTGGATTTCAACGACGGCCGTCCCCTCTCCCACTGATTGATCGGCGCAGTGCTTGCTGCCAGCCGGTGCCGGCCCCGTTCGTAGTCGATGGCGGTGGGGACTTTTCGCATGCTCGTCCAAGAGCAGCGAGCGCGACGGCCGCCTACCAAGCACGCCGGCCTCTTGGGCCGCCATTCTCATTCGGACGCACCTGACCTACATAGGCTATGCCCTAAAGTTGAAGAATTCGCCATAATTGAACAAAGCTGTCAGCCAATATCAAGTTGGGGTGGCGGGCGTTCTGTCCCAGCTGGCAGGAGCTTGGGCGAGGCGCGAAAGTCGTTAAAGGCAATGCCCACGAAGAAAAAGTTTCGCCTTTTTTGGCTAAAATGTAAGCTTTGGGTCCCTATAAGAAGATTAAGAACGGCAGTGAGACAAAAAACAGCCGGTAAGTGGGTGAAAATCTCGTGGGCCAGCCGACCGATTGGGCCACTCCGCCCACGTCCTATAACAGTTCCTCTGAAATTGTGGTTAAATGAGCGGTGGTTTCCGATCAAAAGCCTCGTTCATCCCTTCATTCTCAACGTCTCCCTTTACTCAGGTCGGCTCGCACACATCGGCTGCAAAAAACGGGAGTTACAAGCCTCGGACAACTCGTCCACAATTTTCCCTTTCTGAATTTCGAGGGACCATAACTCCGTTTCCAGGGGGTCTTGTACCATTCCAGGGACATCATTGGAATCAGCATAGGACCGTTTTCAAGATAGGCGGAAAAACAGAAAATCGACTTTCATCGTGAACAATGCCTTTAACGAAGTGCTAACGATGGCGAGTCGTCGCGCTGGCTGATTGCCTCTCTTTACTCACCGCTACAATCTGCCAGTGAGACACCAAATGCCATCCACTGAGGAAAACATGGTTTGTTTCAACATTAAGAAAGCTCTTTCTGCTATTTTATGAGCGTTAGAGATAACTACAAGCTACACTCTCATCTTGATTCCGATTCCTTCATTATACCACCATTTGTTTGACTACTGACATAGTTTGACTTTATCTATCCCATTTTAATTTGGACTCATTGGTTCTCCCCCCCCCCCACCCCGCCACTCTTGGACTGTTCTACTTTTTTTTCCCCATTTTCATATCTCTTATTTCACGTAATGTCCCATGTAGCTCTTTACCAACAGTTCTCGCTCAATTTTCTATTCTCATTACTCTTTCTCATCGACAA
Organism: Aplectana chamaeleonis; assembly: GCA_029168955.1. Lineage (NCBI taxonomy): Eukaryota > Metazoa > Nematoda > Chromadorea > Rhabditida > Cosmocercidae > Aplectana > Aplectana chamaeleonis. The sequence continues at coordinate 260,301 of JAPDOI010000528.1, read as the reverse complement.
TTCTGTTCCTCACTGAGGAGCCTCGGCGGAATTGTTTGGTAAAGTTCGTCTGCGAGTAGAGGCGAAACGAATTTTATCAACTCCTATTTCTTCTGCATCTCTTTCCATCTCTTTCTTGTGGCCAAGAAATTATAACATTTTGTTTTGTGGATTACAAATATTTATTATTACCATTTCCAATATGTGACAAAGCCACTATTGCTAGTATTACTATTAGTATTGTTATTAATAATACTATGGCTGTTATCAGATTAACTACTTAGATTTACCAGAAACGAAACGAGACATTCTGATTAGACAGAGTTTCATGCCAGGATATGTTGGGATTCCACGACTCAGTTTGCGTGCAAATTTTTCCATCTATTTTTCTACCTTCTTTCGCCGCTCTCGATCTCTTGGCCTCATGGTCTTCGGAAGGTTCCGATTCTGCTATCCGGTATTTCGATTTTGAAATGACCGGTGACGAAGTTCAACTACTTGAAGTAGCAACCCACTTTTGAAAGGTTGCCCAGAAGTAAGTGGCTTCCTTACTTGAGTTTTCTGAACATTTCTATCACTGGTCTAAGTGGGGGTGCTGACACTGGAAAAGTGCGCTAAGATTCCTGAAACTAAAAGTTAGCATAACGTTCCACATTTTTTGCAAAGTGGTGTCGCTCTGCTATCGCGTGTATCAATCTCAAAATGTCGCACGCAAAAGACTCACTGATTAACCATTAAACATCCAGCAGGATTTCCAGTTTTTCGAATTCATGAATCTATTCGAGTAGTCTCTCACTTTCTTCAAATGAATAAATTAATTCCGTTTTGTTAACTGTTTGATTCCATTTCATATTTGGAAAGCTCCTAAAATCATCGAATTAAAAAAAACATGGCGATTTGATGATGATGATCCCGAATGAATCGAATATTCGTAAAAAAAGAATATTTGATGTTTAACTTTCGTGAATGAACTTTCCAATTAGTTCTTTGGTTCGAAAAGAGAACACCATTAAACAAATTATTTGAATTTATATTCGATTCGGTCCCAATTCCTCAGCACATTTAATTATTACACACACAAAACACATGCTTGCTATCCTCTTTTCCTTAATTTCACATTTTTACCAATCCCTTTTTGTAACTTACCTGAAATTCAGCACTTCAATACAAACGACCTATTTGGTTCAGCAAATAAATTCGGCTATTGTGTTGTACAGCTTAAAAAAAACTTCGTTCGTCCTTTTGAACAGATTTGAAGCACTTACCTCGAGTTTATTGAATCATTCGAAAATTTGGAGAGAACAAAATTTTATTTCCCACCATTGTAAAACAATGAATGTTACAGATTGAGGATTATAAATGTTTGTATTTGACATAACTTAGTGTTATAGTTTCTTCAATTTTCTCAGTGGATAGCATTTTGGGGTCTCACTGGCAGATTATTGCGGTGAGTCAAGAGAGGCAATTAGCCTGCGCGACGACTCGCCATCGTTAGCACTAAAATGGCGGTTTTTTAAAAAAGAGACCGAACCAACGAATTTCGAATAAAGTCGTTCATTTTTTATTCCGAACGAATATTCGAAAATCGAATATTCTAGGGACGAATAATTTAAAGGCAGTGTTCACTATACTTGTTCCAAATGAAATTCATTTCGAATATCCGACTTTTCGACTATAATCGGATATCGCCCTTTTTCGAATATTCGACTTTTCGACTATAGTCGGATATCGTACTTTTTCGAATAATCGACTTTTCGACTGTAGTCGGATATCGCCCTTTTTCGAATATTCGACTTTTCGACTATAGTCGGATATCGTACTTTTTCGAATATTCGACTTTTCGACTATAGTCGGATATCGCACTTTTTCGAATATTCGACTTTTCGACTGTAGTCGGATATCGCACTTTTTCGAATATTCGACTTTTCGACTATAGTCGGATATCGCACTTTTTCGAATATTCGACTTTTCGACTGTAGTCGGATATCGCCCTTTTTCGAATATTCGACTTTTCGACTGTAGTCGGATATCGGACTTTTTCGAATATTCGACTTTTCGACAGTAGTCGGATATCGCACTTTTTCGAATATTCGACTTTTCGACTGTAGTCGGATATCGCACTTTTTCGAATATTCGACTTTTCGACTATAGTCGGATATAGCACTTTTTCGAATATCCGACTTTTCGAATAAAAAGTCGACTTTTTTATCCGACTGAAACAGTCGGATACTCATCCGATTATTCGATTCGGAACAAGTATAGTGTTCACGATGAAAATTTTTTTCTGTTTTCCCGCCTATCTTGAAAACGGCCGCATGCTGATTCCAATGATGTCTCTGAAATCGTACAAGACCTTCTGGGAACGGAGTTATGGTCCCTCAAAGATTGAGCTAAGGAAACATGGTGGACGAGTTGTCTGAGGCTTGTAACTTCCATCTTTTGCAGCGGATGTATGCGAGCTGACCTGAGTAAAGAGAGAAGCTGAGAATGAAGGAAAGAACGGGTCGAATGATTGGAAATCATCGCTCATCTCACGATCTTGAGCATTCATTTGTTTACGTCGGTGGGCGTGTGATGCGCTTTTGAGGTTTGCCTTGCGCTCGAAATGGCAACTTCAGGCTCTTTTGGAGCTTTTCCTGGCTCGTTTTCATGCGTTCTTTCGACGTCAACGTTACAGTGTGCCCCTCCACTACCCATTCCTAGTGGAAACTGAAAAACATTCTTTATCGTGAACAATGCCTTTAAGCATCCATAGCAATATCGCGCAACAACGAAGTGAGCGGCAATAATAAGTTGAATTCTTCTTCTAAAGCTTTATTTCCACCTACAAATGAAATTAATAAGGCACGATTCATCTCTAAACCTGTACGGGCTACAACGCAAAGAATGCTACAATATCAATTTTTCCGCTCTAACTTAGCCTAAGGAGCTTATTCGAGGAGCCTAACTAACTTTGCTTGCCCCATAAGCCAGCCAGATTGGTGGAGCCGAGCTTCATGGTTATCTCCATACGGTGCTTTCGCCTCTATGGTTTTAATGAGAGGCGCAGAGTTCTTCTGGAGCCAACAAAGGGGCTCGGCTCCACCGACATGGCTGGCTTATGGAGCGAGCAAAGTTAGGAACCCGATATATCATTCGACGCAGAATTTTACGTGGATTTCAAAAACAACCCTCACCAGGTTAAAGAGTTATAGGCGAGAAACCGGTGTTTCGTAAAATGAATTAGGCTGAAGAATCGAGAAAATATTTTTTCAAATTGGAAGCACAAGTTGACGCAGAATTCCCCCCCCCCACAAGATGACGCAGAATCCCCCCCATCTCCAAGCGCAAAAAACATACGGACGAAAAACCGGCAGTGACACCCACCCAATCTTGAAAATGATTTGCATGAGTGTAGGATCACTTTTTTTTCGGGGCGTTTCACCGGCTATCACCGGTCTTCTCAATGATGAAGGTTCCCCCTTCACCTGCCCAGAGGTGAAGGTTGGTGGAGTACATGGCTCCACCCAACGAAGCTATTATGGTTGGTGTTATCATTCCGCGGCGGCATGAAAAAATGGGAGTGGCCAAGTGCGATTGCCATGTGGCTCCCCCTGTTAGAACCGCCCTAGTTGCCTCATCAGACGGTGTGGGGAAAAAATTAGCTCTTGCGTTCGGAGAAATGGAACAATGGAGTAGTAAAGAAAATGACATCAGTCTTGAAAAGTATGTCGATTCCTTTATGCATTAGAGCTGATTTTCATATTTTTCTGTTGAATCAGCTCGGGTATTCAAATTCGAATAACGTTCGAATATTCACCTTTGCGAATAATCGAATTTGAATAATGTTCGAATATTCACCTTTGCAAATAGTCCAATTCGAACAATATTCGAATATTCACCTTTTACGAATAGTCGAATTCGAATGACTTACTTGACTTAAAGGCATCGTACGCGCAAAAAACCGTATATTATTTTTTCATGTTTTTGCGCAGGCGATTCTCTGACATACGGAATGAGAGTGGAAAGCCTCCACAAAACCATCAACTTCCGCAAAAAAACCCGTTTTAAAACGTCTCAAATTATCTACTTCCCACCCTCCGTCAATTTCTGTGTGTCTAGTGCAATACGTAGAAAGTTTTTTTAACAAACGTCGGATGTGTTTTTTGCTTTAAACTTGATAAGTGGGTGAATTTATCTTGCGTTATGTTCACTGGAACTTATTCTGAAAATAGAAGTAACCATCGGGCTAGTTTGGATTTTAGAATTCCCCGAACTAAAAATTTCAAATGCTGAATCATCTGCGCCTGTGATGGCGCTTCTGTTCCTCGTGCTAGATAGTTGGTGAAAACTGGTGGCGGATCGTCATTTTAAACCACTCCAACTTTACAACCATATGTTTTTGACGCGCAAAACTTTACCGGCGAGGTCCACCAGGCTCATTCTTGAAATTGAGCCTGAAAAATGGAAACTGGTTTTCAGCGCGCACGATGCCTTTAAAGGCAATATTCACGATAATCTTCGATTTTGAGATTAATCGCTAAATCGATTGTTTGGCCCCCGAGTAGAACTGAAATGACGAAGAAACCGAGAAAAACGCACCAGAAGGGCACGAAATCCTCAAGTATCAGCACGCCCCTTAAGTATCAATGGAACTGTTCGTTGTGACAATGAAATCTTATGTGGACCCGTCTTTTGCAATTTTCCAATCTGTGTTGCTCCATTCTTTCCTTCGGGCCCTAACTAATACTATTTTGCCCAAAATATTCTTCCATTTCCGATTAGTCCCATTTATTACCGGTGACAACCACCGTGAACATGTTCATCCAATCAGACTAGTCCAGGCCTGTGAGTAATGTCTCTGAAATAAGACGTTTTAGTGCGTTTCTCGCCGTTTCTTGGTGATTCTGGTAACACGTGGTTGCCAACGGATTGTTTTGAGTGGAAAACATGGAAACGATAATCATCGTAAACACTGCCTTTAATCGGTTGGCTTTCGCCTGACGCGGTCATTCCGCATCTTCACCGAGGTGTGCCGTCCTAGTAGTCAGCCGTGTCCATTTTTCACGGTCTCCAGCCACAATTTGAACACATTCCATCCAGCTGTCACTATTCCATTCCATTTCCTGCGAAACGAAACATCGCGCCTGAACTGTCTTTCGATGCCGGGTGATTTCAAATCCTCTTTAACCACATCCGTCCAGAACTTTCGCCTACGACCAGGTGGCCGTTTCCAGACAGGATTTGGAAGCACTCTTAAAGCGTGTTGTACGAGACGATCCGGCGTTCTTCTTAGTATATTCCCGAGAAGTCGAAGTCGACTTTCCATTGCTGCTTGAGATGGCGTTAGGAGATGCTGGCACCTCCCTCGTGTCAAGCGTTGATGTACTGCGTCGATTTCCTTGTAAAGGTCTTCGTCATGGCATACACGCGGCCAGAAATATCCAAGCAAACGCCTAAAAAGCTTCCTCTCCGTGCAATCCAACCTTTCCATCTGTGTCTTCGGTGCTGCCCACGTCTCCGATCCGTACATCATGATAGGGCGAATAGCGGATAGGTAGACGCGCAACTTGACTTCCTTCGCGATGGTGGTAGACCACAAACACTTGGTTAGAGAATTAAATGCAGACGTAGCTTTCGCACATCGTTGTCGAATATCCGCTGCATAACTACCATCGTTCTTTTTCCAACAGCCCAAATAACAGAAATCGTCCACCAGTTCGATACGTTGTCCGTCCACACAAACTCCCGTAGAAGGCCTCTGAGAGACCCACATCTGCTTGCATTTGTCGGGACGAAGACGAAGTCCGTAGGCTGCGGCATACTTCGAAACGAGGTTCACAATCCTTTGCAATTTTGCGTTGTTTCCAGCGAATAACACAATGTCGTCGGCGTACTCCAGGTCGACAAGGGAGCGTCCTGATGGTGTTAGGATCACATCCGCAGGAAACTGTTCTGCAACTCTACGCATGATGTCATCAACGGCAAAGTTGAATAGAAAGGGTCCTGCTACAGCTCCTTGCCTTACTCCTGTTCTCATCTCAAAAGCTGACGTAAATCCGACAGGCGTACGATTTGCTGCTGTTGTTCCTTTGTTCATGTCCTCGATTAGTCGAACATACTTTTCCGGGACTCCATCGGCTCGCAGAGCGTTGAGCAATCGATCACGATGAGGAGAGTCGAACGCGGCTTTAAAGTCTAAAAAAGCAAGCTGGCTTAGGTTTTCCTCAGATTCTTCTCCTTCCAAGCCTTCTCGAACTCCTTAGCTCTACACGTCCACTCTCATTCGCGGTCACTTTGAAGCTGCCGACGCAACTTCCTCCCCAGACGCTTCTCCTCCACGAAGTTTCCTGCAGTTCGGATTGCACATACTCTGTTGTAGGTCAAATTCGAATAATTTTCGAATATTCGCTTTTCCTGAATAGTCGAATTCGAATAATATTCGAATATTCACCTTTTGCGAATAGTCGTATTCGAATAATTTTCGAATTTTCACCTTTTGCGAATAGTCGAATTCAACTAATGTTCGAACATTCACACTTTTCGAATATTCGAATGTTCGAATAAAAATTCGTTCGAAAAATTCGAATATTTATTCGAACTCGAATATTCGGTCCTCACTCTAGTGAGCACCTTATTAACGACTCTCGCGCCTCGCCCAGGCTCCTGCCAGCTGGGACAGAACGCCACGGAGCCATCAAGTTGGGTCATCAGCCGATGGTTTGTTCAGATTAGAAAAGGTACCAATACCAAATCGGAGGACTGTTCGTAAGTCACTGGACAAAAAAGGTCCGCTTTCAATCCGCAGTGTTCCGAAGAAACCCACTAACATTGAAGATGGCGGGACCAAAAATTATGCCGCGAAAAGAAATTGCTGGCGAACATGTCCACTGAAAAGCCAGCGTTGCAAGAAATTCGCTACCATAGAGCTCAAAAGCATGGGTCTACATCCCCGAAACGTTGGAACTAATACAGCACCTCAAAATTTCTAGTATTAAGGATTGGCGCAACTGAAAACTCCAGATTTAAATAATCACAAAACGATTATCCGGCGTAAAAAAGTAGATGTTTCTAAGACTAACATGTAAGCCGAGTGGATAATATGCAATTGAGCCAATGTACATATGCGATTAAAATTGATCCAGTAGTTTTGAGGTCTGTGCCGATGATAATAAAGTGTACCCAAAGGCTTTGTCAAGCTATAATTGGGTTTCTATCGACACCGCCACTTGGTATATTCTAAGGCGTAGCCTTTTCAAAAATAGGTCCTCTTGATGTTTACGAGTATCTAGAAACCATACTTCCAATTTGAATATATGAAAGTAGCTCTAGAGGAGCAAGCCGAGGTATTCAAGAAGATAGGATCTCATATAAATACAGGCTAACAGCACTTCATGGTCAATCATGTCTTTCTCTGACGATATGCACGCTGCTATGGCCGATCTCCACAAGTACGACGTCGAAACTATGATCCAGCATCTTCGCCTTCGACTGGACGCAATCAAAGCAGCTCTGAGAGTGCTTCTCGACCGCACCGCCCTGAAGTCCTCCTGGGCATTCTGCACAGTTGAGGAAAATCGAGACATTCACTTCGCCAGGACAGCTTAGGCGTCGCGACTCGGTCTGGGCCTTCAGTGCTTGAAGGCAGGGCATGAGGACATCTGCGGTGTGAAATGCGGGAACTGCGATCTTGATCACAATTCTCTCCTCTGCACCCGTAGGAATCCTCATCACCCACCAAAGAAGAGGCCTCGCTACTGATGCTGCATATTCACTGCTATTCTTCGACTACCTCGACTTGCTGCCGCCCCTCGTCTGTGATGCTATGTATTCCCATCGTCCCCCTCCCCTGTACACCGTCCGCCTTCCTACCATATTCTGTCTGCAACCCAGCTGCCACCAACCAAACTCAATTATTCGACGCTTCTATATGCATCCCAACCTGACCCCTTGACTGCCTTGACTATCTGGCGGTATTCCAATAAATCGTTCATGGGTGTCAACGATAGACCAAATCGTATGGATGGATATGGACATGTGGTATGGTCGTGATGCTGGTGCTCACAACGATGGAAGTGGAAATGGTCGAATGGCTGAATCTGATGTATGGAAAATCATAGATGGCGGAACTTCAGCAGACGTATGGTATTGATCTTATATGTATGTTGTAAATAATTGTGTGTATAATTAGAAGCCAATGTTGTTGTGCCCTGAGACGCCGGAATATCATCGCTTGCGATGATGACCCCACCCTCTTCGCCCCGCCACCTGCTTCTGCAAGAGGCTTGGGTGTCGCCTTCACTCGCTGATACGACTACCGCAATAAACGGTATCATCTACTCTCGTCTCGTGCTACATTCCGAAAGCCACTTAATCCCATTACTAATGAAGCGTTGAAACAGCATTAGTTCGTAGGTTGATTATGTGAGCCAGGGTGAACAGGTCCGAATTGGCTCCAGATGCGACAGCGCGACCTCACCTGGCTCTGCTGCCGCAGCGTCAATCTCATGCAGCCATTTCTGGTGGTTATGCTTTAGATTGATCATCATTTCAGGCTCGACCAATCCAGGTAGTACTGGCAAAATACCCGCCTGAAACGTCAATAGAAAAGTGTGCATTATTTAATTGGATTCGAGCGTAGAATTACCTCATTCATAGCCAAAGCCAGAGGACTGACGACATGCGCGATGAATGAGTCCTGGAGTTTGGCCACTTGCGCGTCATCCCGGTCCATGTATGGCGTAATCGGCATACCACGCTTTCGCTCCTCATCACCCTGCAAATGTGAGTGAAGAGGATGACGTTCAGAACAACGCAAAACTGTTGACTAGGACCGCACATGACCGTTCGCCCGTGTCCAGTTCGCTACTGACGCCTCAATCAGATTCTTTACGGCGTCACCATTCAATAACCTGACAGCAAAGCCCATACTCACAATACCTGCTCATAAAATTCGTGGCAGATTCTATCGGTCCACTGTCGATGGAGGCCATACGGTTTTGTTGGACTGTTGATGTCGGCCATCTTGATTATCATTTTCGCCATTAACAATCGGTCTGATTCGTTTTGCAACTCCATCTCGCTGCTCTATAGTGGGGAACGAAACTGGTTTGAAAAGTGATGAAAAAAGTTGTAGATCTACCTTCTCATTGAACGTCATTATGATTTCGAAATGTTGCTTGAGATCTGTGGCAAGAATATATTCTAACACAAGATACCTGAAAGTGGACAATAATCAGCAAGGCACTATATAAAACACGTACTTTCATTATCGCAATGAAATTCCGGTCCGCAGCTATGGACAACCGCCGTTGCAACACATACGAAAAGTAAGATCGTGCTGGTACCACGAGGACCCGGCACGGCCATCTTCTATCTGCGTGTGGTTGTCTTTCAATTCGATAAGGACACTACGGTTGACTTTTTTCGGTTGCTACAACTCTTCCCGCAAGCCATGATTACAAGTGTGAACGCTCACTGGTGCACAGACTTTCGACTGATAAACACAGTTAATGGCACCGGAAGAAAGACAGAAGTGTGGTCGCGGTCAACACACTAACCATACGGTCGGCCATGGCGCTTTGCCAAGTATTGTCATTACAAAAAGGTAAAACCAAGAGCCAACTCACTACATAAATTTCTGGGTGCTCAGAACTTTTTTTGCGGATTCTGTTCAACACTTCTAACTGAGGGTACTTAGAGCGCTAACCACGAATCCGGGGTCCGTTTGTCGCTACCGGTTACGGCATACATAATGCCTTTTACCTGGCGTGACTTTGAAGGCAGTGTTCACGATGACTTCCGTTTCCGAGTTTCCCATTTGAAACAATGCGCTGGGCGCCACTTAATTCTAAAATCACGAAAAAGAACGCAAAACGTACTAGAACGCCTAAAAGCAGTGAAATAACTTTCCGGTCTGGTCTAGTTGTCTAGTTGGATGAAAAAGTTCTCGTTGATTGCGACCGGTAAATAATGAGGCCCATCAAGAGTGGAAGAATATATTACAGAAAACAACATTAGCCAGGCTACAAGAAGAATGAAGCAACAGAGGTTGAAAATCTCAAAGGACGAGCACACAAAGGATTCCGTCGTCACAACAAACAGTTCCACTAACCACAGGGTCAGGCGGGCGTTGTCCAGCTGGACAACAGGGGGAATGTGAAAAATTTCAAAATTTAGATTTTTAGGGGGAAGGACGTAAAACCTTCGGGCCAAAACTTCAAAAAATCAGGGGTGTTTTCAGTTGCGTTTCTCTTTCTGTGAAGACAACAGATCGTTTAACGAGGGGTTCGGACGTGGTTGTCTCACATATTGTAATAGCAACAAAAAGATAGAAAAGAAAAATAGTACAGCACCACAACAGTGAATGTGAGGAAAGTATCTTTACATAACGATGTAATAGACTTATTTTAGGCAGAATTCAAATTTTTAGAACATAAAACAAATTTCTAGACGAGTTACATTCATTAATCGAGCCTATTACCGCTCAAATTCTTGACATCGGGAATTGGACAACGTACATCCCCCCCCCCCAAAAAATTTCAGATTTCCGAAATTCTGAGAAAAAAGATTCAGACTCTCCATGAAATTACCCACAAATTGATACCTAAAACCCCTCCCACCACCTCAAAATCACAAAGAAAAACGCCTAAAACACGTTTTACCGTTGTCCAAAACAGCGCCTTCGGCCAAAATTAGACAACGCTATTATTTTCAAACAAGCAATCCTAAAATCCTGAAGGTAAAATTTTCATCCGTGGCCTATCGTCTACTAACTACCACCATGTCCCTCGGGAACTCCTCACTTTAGAGCATTCCGGAGCAAGGGGTTTAATTTATCACTGCGGCGAGCCGTCGAAAAATATCGCGCCCCAATGCCAAACCGCGTCTGCCACCGGCGATGGTTCTGCGAGCACTGTTGCGCAGTACAGTGTCCCCAAAACTACGGCCGGTGGCACACTCTATCCCACCCGCACTCGCACCCCTTCTGTTTGGACACTACTAGTTGGGAATCGAACTTTTTTTTTAAACTGTGAAGGTTTACGCGCCCACAAAAGGGCTCCACCCACCCGGAGGTCTCGATGCAAACCTATTCGGAGGTTTCTTATCTGTCAGAATGTAGACTTGTGCCGGTATCTGCCATTTGATAGTGCTATTAGTCACTGTTCTTACAGAAACCCCATCTAAATGCTTATGTTACCCACTGCAGACCCGCTGCATCTGCCACTTAGGGTGCCCAATACTAACTTGGCTCGGCGCGAGTAAGGTTCCGACGAAGACGATCTAGCCGAAACGTCAACCGAATAAATCTACTAACATCTTGGATTTGGCGCTACTATCATCTCACCTACGCTTATGTTAGTGTTTTGATAGTGTATCATTCATTCTTCCCTCGTATACTGAGTGATCCCATCCAATTCGGTTTGCACCCAGGTGTCGTAAAGCCTTGTGATTCGTGAGCCGTTATCGAGAATCCAAAACGTCCCCGAAGAATGCTCGGCATACGCAAGAGTTTTGCCCATTCCGAGGTTGGAAACCATTAAAAGTTAGGAAACGTTTTACATCCTCACCGTAACTTCCTCCATTACAGAAATTTTCTATCAGCCCAAGCTCGCCTATTACATCTATTTTTGAAGCATTCCTGGCTCTTTGCTACTGCACGATCACGATTAAGGCACAATCTAACGAAAGCAAGGAACAAGTATCCAGCGTTTTTTGATTTCTGCTTTAATTTGCCCGAATTTTACTTCATCGTTATGCCACCATGAGATTGTGAGGCTATCTGTGTCAGGGGTGTGCGGCAAAGAAATTTCAAATTTTGACAAACGGCAACGGCAAACCCCAAAAATGATCGGCAAACGGCAGAACAGCAAGTAGCAAAATCTGTTTTGTGTTATAATACGCCAACATTCGCGAACAAGGGAGGGTTACCAACTTCAGATGAAGTTTCGGAATGCAATTTTAATATGTTCTAGGGGGGGAGGACAGTCAGTCCCCCATGCTCAGAGTCTGCTAATAGCCTCAGGCAGTCCCTAAAAAGGTGAAAATCTGATCAAGGCCAGAACGGTTTGGCTGAAGCGAGTAGAGCCGTTTTAACGATTGAATTACCTTTAGGTGTGTTCAGAATAGATGTAGAAAATTTTGGTGCATTGATTCTGTTTAGATCAGAGATTATGCATTGTTGCCCAAATTCTGATCTATTCTGAACATACACCAGGTAAATCAATCGTTAAAGCAGTTCTACTCACTTCAGCCGAGCCGTTCTGGCCCTGTTCAAATTTGGACCTTTTTTAGGCACTGCCTGAGGCATTTAGCAGATTTTGAGTGGGGATATTGGAACACTGTCATCCCCCCAGAACATATTAAAAGTGCATCCCGAAACTCCATCTGATGTAGGCAACCCTTCCTTGTTAGTCATGTCGTATTCCATGCAATATCTGCCAGTTACTATGAGCCTGACGTTTCGAAGGCCTTTACAGGAAGAAAAATCCTTTATATCAGGAGCTACTTTGAAGCCCCAGGTTATCAATAGCCAGTATCAAGGCTGTAAGCAAGGCTGTAAGCTTCTCCATCGCCAGCGATCATTCTGTTGATTCCTCTCCATTTGAAGTTTCCGTACAAATCAACGCTAGAGATTCAAAAGATGGGCGTCTTCTTGAGCAGTGCAAAGTGTAACAGGCCCGCAAAGGATTTTCTAAAAGGGGCCTGCGGCCAGCGCGTCCCAGCCTAGACGATCCATGGGAGATCAGCAAACCGTAAGCAAGCTTGGTGCGATGGGAGTGTGCGCCGACCCGAAGACTGTGAACGATACTGGTACCACAATCAGGTGCGAATAGAAGGGTGAATACGGGATGATTGGTCAGGATTGATGGCGAAATACAGTTCACACCGCGATCAGCGGCGCGCGGTTTAGGCTATAACCGGAGTCACAATTATTACTGTTAGTAGCAAGTAGTAGTCTCAAGGAGAATGGTTACCCTTGTGAGGCTACAGGAATGGAGTGAGACCAGCCTAGTTGAATGCAGTGCTCACGGTGAAAGCAGCCTTCGAATTTTCAAACCAAGAGCTCCGAGGGGGCATGTTGATCGAATGCGCAGAATGAGTGGCGTTTGACTGGTACATGCGACGCGCACGACGGAAGTCCGCTGCGCTCACTTCGTCTCTGGAGCGCCGCACGTAGTGCGCTAGCCAGCTGGACTGCTCTTCGGCTCTTCTGTTTGCGCGTATTCGACCCACAAGCTAGCACGAGGCTAATTGCAGCAACAATGTCGGCTAGAAACAAGCAATAAATCGCTTCATACGGTCCCAAAACTTGAATGTGGTTTACCCGCCCAACTTACCTCCCCTGTGGCTACCGAGGAAGTGGGTGGAGCGAATACACTACGTTCAAGTTTCGGGCCGTATATTGCTATTGTTTGCTCGTTTTGAGCCGGTTTCCCACACTGTTGTTGCAATGGACCTCTAACCCTTCGATTTCTGGTGAAAAGTTGAATGCCGTTTTAATCGTTGCCTTCAACGATTTTTCATTTTTTCATCTTTACACCATTTCCTAGCAAACCCAGCTCTGCCATTAAGTCAACCTTTCATTTCAGCTTGTGATCTCGAAATCGAAGATTTCATTGACCACTGCCTTTAATGACCGCTGTGAATATTGATCAACTTTCAAAAAGCCGGACAAAGTCTTTATAGAATTAATAATTTTCCTGTCCCAGTTATTACCATCAGCCAACCAACCGACGATAAGCGGGCCTATATACACGAGTTCTCCACTGGTTCATATGTCTAAGTAAGGCTGCTTTTGCGCTACAGTTTTGATATGACTTGGTTTTGTAATCTTAGAACTTGCAGTAATCGGTATGCCTCTGAAATTTTTTTGCGATTTCGGCATTCTGAAAGGGTTAAGAATTTGATGATTAAAAAAGACATCTGGAGGCTCCCAAACAATTTAGAACTCTAACGAACTCCTCTGATTACCCAGACGAGATGTTTTCATAAGTTACTGATTGAAAGGGTAAAATTATACATTAAATGAACCAGAGCCAGAAGCTGGAACTAGTCAAAATGATTATTTATAGCAGCTCCGAATCGTTGACCAATACAGAGACTGCGGTTAGGGAAATTCTGTTGTTTCAACGAATTTTTGCCGAAAATTTGCCGTTTTAGACGACAATTTCGGCAGACGGCAACGGCAAACCCCAAAAATGGCCGGCAAACGGCAAACGGCAATCGGGAAACGGCAATTGCCGCGAACCCCCGATCTGTGTCACAATTTAAATTACTTCTTTCTCAATACCAATATTGTTGCTCAAGGGCAAGTCAAAACTACACTCCCCGTGGCTCATCAGTCGGTTAGGAAGTGCAAATTTTGTTTTAAAATTCAGGTTAAATATACTTTTTGAAATTCTTGACCACCAAAAATTCTGATCTCCAAGGGGGAGAGGGCGTAGCTTGCTCGAGGTCCTGGACAACAGCCTCCCTTACCCTGACTAACTATAAGAGTACGGAGCCGCAGTGAGAGTACAACATTTTGTGTACTTCTACTGCGTTTTTCTCAATTCCTTCGTCATTTCAGTACTACCCGGGGACCTAGTAATCAAGTCAGCGTGTAATCTCATAATTGAAAATTATCGTCAGCTTCGCCCTCAAAGTAACCCCTGCAGAGGAATATTGAGGCGAATCTGAGACTTCGACAGAACTACCGCATGCCCACCATAACATACGTAATCCACGAAGAGTCGGTAAACGTACGGAATATTTGTGTTTGGCTGTACAAATATTTCCTATAAAAAAGTTTTGGCGCAATTTTATGGTAGCACTCTAGAAATTGCCAGAAGTTGCGTTTGGCTAGCGGAATCTCTCCCAGTGGGGAAGTTTGTGACCAAGTCAGCACCCAAAACAACTTCTGGAGAATGCTTTGAGTCAAATCCTAAACGATTTTTCTGGAAACCCTGAGAACTGCATTTCGAGTAGCGCTTTTCTCTTCGCAAGACTATGAAGATCTCTTTCTAGAAACTCCTGAGGCATTTTGGGAAATTCGAACACGGATTATTCATACACAGGACTGTGTCTACAACATCCAGAACATAAGTTACTAATCATTTCACGCTGTGTGAGATCGAAGTAACAGGCAGCTAGACTCCAGTCCACGAGTCCAATCATTTTAGTCCTGTGAATGGACGGTTGCGAAGGTACAATACCCACCCTAAGTTTTGGCAAAAAGACGAAAAAAAAACGCGGAAAATCGCTTTTTTTGTCTTTTGATCATAACTCGCTCCGAAGTAGACAATTTTCAAACTTGAAGACATTTTTGGAATCAGCATCGAGCCCTCTTTCATTTTGATCAGTACATGGCTTACTCTCAAAGAAGGCATATAGGGTTAACACAATCAATCGAGTGGGTGAAAAGTGGGTCAATATGAGCTGCTGAAACGTGTGACTGGGTCTTCTTTAGCTTATTTGAATTTTTGATTTAGTTTTTCTCATTTTACAGAATTTATTTTTTATACTTTTAATTTTTGAGAATTTAATCTCTTTATTTCTCTAAGTATTATTTATTTGCTATTCATTCAGTTGTTTCCTTGATTTTTTTAGTTCTCAATTGTTTTGATTTTTCTAGTTGTTTTTAATATTCATGTTTATATACTTAATTACATTTTTTTTGCACGAATTTTCAGTAAAATTTGAATACTCATATACTTCAATTTGATTCATATAACTATCTCTTTATCTCAAAAATGGTTTCGATAACAGCAATAAATTATTATTTGGATATGAATAGCTGAAGTTGGATATTTGGATATACCTGTGTTTTCACTAAAACAACTCATAACAGTAAAAATCTCTAGCGTCTTCAATGTAGGAGGAGCTTCGAGTTTCAATTGTTTGTGTCAATACTGGAAATTTCTTGGAGTGTTTAACTTCAGATTCCGAAAATACCATACGCACGCCTTATCTCTAAATTAAATTAATTTCAAGTTTGTGAAAAAAGTCATTTTTGAAGTAGTCATGACATATTCCGCCCTTCAAAATGTTGAAGTTCTTCAGAATTTGTGAAACTTCAACCTGAAGAAAATCACCAATCAATTCTTGTTGTATTGCAAACTTCGAAACTGTCTCTGTACCCGGGCAACAGTGAAGAATTTCCCCTAATCTGGTCCAGTCTTAGATGAACCTCGTTCTGACGATGATCCCCCTTCGGCTTCCCCATATCTCCACTCCTTCCACTCTATCTCTTTCCCTTTCGATCTGGCGCACTCCTCGCTCGGAAACAGTCCCCGAAGTGGATTGAATTAGCGCAGCAGAAATGGACTGGAGAGTCGGACCACCCAGCAGCCAGCGCGCGCGGCCGCGGCGAGTCACCGTCCGCACCAGTCTCTTCCCATAGACCACCTTCTACCGCTCCTGCAGTCGCGGGCGTCGTTTGCAGGTTGAATGGCAGCAACATTGACGTTCAAGCTACCACCGTCGCGCGCCAGAGCGTCGATATACCTAGCACTGTCAACTGTGATAAGCACAAACACGTCACATTCCAGTGTAGCGTATACATTGGCAACATTGCGGACACCGCAGCAAGCTGCCACGAAAACTCCGCCAGATAAAAGACATTACCACGAAAACTCTGCCAGTTATGAATCATGCCGAAACCTCCGCCGATCAGCCATATCAGCGTTTTAACCTGCACCGACCCCCGCGACTACCTGAGTAGGAGAATAACGCAGGCTGCTTTGTGGTCCGCGACCAAGGATTTTATCACCGATGGTATGGATATTTTGAGAGGGAACTGTTAGTGGCCTTTTTTCTGCCACAGCTCAGATAACACAAAGAGTCTTCCTCACATTCCGATAAATCCGTGTTTTTTATTTAAGAAATCGGAAAAACAATACATTCCATATTCCGGCCCTATTCCTCGTATTTGATGATTCAACAGGTGGAGCCAGACCTTCCGCTTAGGAGATTAATCAATGCGATGACGCGCCGCGGCCGCGCGCGCTGGCTGCTGGATGGTCCGACTCCCCAGTCCATTCCTGCTCCGCGAATGCAATCCACTTCGAGGGACTGTTTTCGAGCGAGGAGTGGGCCAGATGGTCGAGAGAAAGGAAGAGAGATAGAGTGGAAGGAGTGGACATACGGGGAAGCCGAAGAGGGATCAAACGAAGTTCACCTAACAATAAGACTAGGCAAGATTAGAGAAAAGTCTTTACTGTTTCCCACAAGTATAGAGACAGTTTCGAAGTTCGCAATACAACAAGAATTGATTGGTGATGTTCTGCAGGTTGAAGTTTCATGAATTCTGAAGAACTTCAACATTTTGAAGGGCGGAATATGTCATGACTACTTCAAAAATGACTTTTTTCACAAAGTTGAAAACTTCGAGTTCTAAAAATAATCACTCCAAAAAAATTCCAGTATTGACACAAACAATTGAAACTCGAACTTCCTCGTACATTGAAGACGCTAGAGATTTTCACTGCTATGAACTGTTTGTGTGAAGACACAGGTGAAACGATTCATATTCGAATATTAATTTATATCGCTGTTATCGAAATCAATTTTCAGACAAAACTATAGTTATATGATTCAAATTGAAACATGTAAGTAATCAAATTACATCGAAAATTCGTATGAAGAACTGAATACAGTTAATAAAAACGACTAATAAAATCAACTAAAAAACCAAAATAACTAAGAACCAAATTATTTAAGCGAATAACTAATTGAATAGATAATAAATATAAATAAAATGCCTAAAAAAGCAAGATTATAAAAAAATGTAGAATAAACGAACTAAATAAAAAATACAAATAAACTAGAGTGGACTCAGTCGCTCACTTCAGCAGCTTTTATTGACCTTCTTTTCACCCACTCGATTGATTGTGTCAACCCTATATGCCTTGTTGGAGAGTAAGCCATCTTTCGATCAGAAAGAAAGAGGGCTCGATGATGATTCCAAAGATGTCTTCAAGTTCGAACGTTGCCTACTTTGAAGTGAGTTATGATCAAAAGACGAAAAAAGCGATTTTCTGCGTCTTTTTTTCGCCTTTTTGCTAAAACTTAGGGTGGGTATTGTAGTTGGCTGCGCGCCATTGAAGGCTAGTACGTCGCTGGTACCGCCAAGGCCGCAATCATCGCACATAGTCAATTCTCAAGACTAAATCTGATGCGGAAGCCATACAGCCCTCTCCGTTCACAAGCTAGGAGGCTAGGAGCCCTCCCTACTATACACCAGGGCTGGGATTCATGAACGCATTGGGTCCCGGCAGGGTTTGGTTTGGTTTGCTTTGGCTAGCTGGTCCAGCTGGGACCAAACCGAACCGAGCCACCACCTCGGAGGTGCGGTTACTTGCGACCCAAGCGTAACCCAGTCCTGGCCAAAACTAGCGATGATGAATCGCTGGTTTAGGAACGTTTCCAACCAAACCCTGCTGGGATCCCCGTCTTGGCGTACCTGAATACCAGACCAGGTACTCTGAGAGTTCTGGCCGAGAACTAGCCGTGAAATGCCTGCTCGCCGAGTAATAGCTGTGAAATAGCCGGCAATTAATGCTCGCCTTGAAATAGCCGCTAAATAATGCTCGCCGCTAAATAGCCGCCAAATATTTGGTCTGCTTAGGTCTAGTTTAGTTTAGCCTAGCTGAGCTACTCCGGAATGCTACGGGTAAAGTCGGGTTTCTCAATCGCCCGTTATTACTGCATCCCCTCACATGAACAAATTCTTGTAGGCAGAACGGCGCTTTGTAGTCACATACGACGTATTGAGTCGGCTGAAAGGACTGCTCAATACTTATTTTGATGGGATTTCAAAGCATCAAGAATCTATTCACAGTGGTACGCTAATAAGCTCGGATGGTAGCAGGATATCGGGGTATGTTGTAGTATGTACGCCTCGAAATTTTTTTATTCTCTCCTCTGACTACCAGAATGTTTCTTCTCAGCGGAACATGGAGTCAACTGCAGAATTCGGCATGAATATTATACTTGGGCACAGCGAATATTCGAATAATTTGAAATTTTGCCTCAATATCAGAATGTATTTGAACCGTTTCTACTTCCAAGTATTACTTCTGTGGGCAAGGTTCCCTCAGTTCATGAAAGAGTAGAAGCATACTTTTTCATAAAACTGAAACTCTTGGTTATTCCGAAATTACTCAAATATTCGAATAGTTTCCAATAAATTGTTAATTGCAATTCAACGGATTACAAGAAATCTGCTCTGTCGTTAATTGTGAAAGCGTTAGCCCTAGACCAACTTAAAGGCACAGTCCAAGCTCAGGATTTGGGATTCTGTGACGTGATTTCTCGAAATCTGTGATTTCTGCATAATTGTGAAGTAGACCAACCCCGTATACCACTTGCCAAGTGCGAGCCCTCAATTCCTCCGAATAAGCGGGATATAGGAGGAAGCCACCATGGGGTGCCCACCTCGGGAAGCCATTTTTGCACGCCCCTTTTACGATCTTTCGAGCTCATCAGTGGCAAGATGAGAGATGGTTTCCAATCAATAGCCCCGTTCTTCCCTTCAGTCTCAGCCTCTCTCTTTTTATTCAGGTCTGCTCGCATACATAGGCTGCAAAAGAAGGAAGTTACAAGCCTCGGACAACTCGACCACGATGCTTTCGCAGCTCAATTTTTTAGGGGCCATAACTCCGTTACCAGGGGGTCTTGAACGATTCCAGAGATATCATTGGAATCAGCGTAGGACCGTTTTCAAGATAGACAGAAAAAGAGAGAACCGATTCTGAGGTTGGACTGTGCCTTTGAGGAAACAGGAAAAGTGCAAAAATTTTGAGATTGCTGCGAATACTTTCAAATATCGTACTGGAATTGCCCAAGTATAATGAATATCCATAGTGAAGATTGGAGCTATTATCAATATTGGCTTCACGTTCAATTCCCAGACAAGGTACGGCATGACTAACTCACTACAATTATTTCCTACATCATTAGCATGTTCAGAGGTAATCTTCGGCCCAAAACAATAGCCCTGATGAACATAAGCCCTGCGTTGCGGTTCTTCCAGAATTGTCTTCTTATGTTTGGCCTTATTCGTGGGTTTGGGAACCGATGCGAAGAGACCTCAGTATTGTCTTTGGACGTCTTCTTATAGAGCACATCGCAATAGTAATGATTGACGGTAACGTTGTCTGTAATTGTGAATAAAGATCCCATTTACAGACTCATGTGTGTGTGTGTGTGTGTGTGTGTGAAGACCACCAGCTTCCGGGAAATAGCCCAGAAATAGCCGAGAAATAGCCAATCAGGCTCCGCAGCGGCTCCTGGTGAGCTGATTCTCGGCTATTTCGCGACTATTCCGCGGACAAGGCGCTTTCAGCCCAGCACGGGCCGCGAAATAGCCGAGAAATAACCAAAAGATAGCCGCGAAATAGCCCAAAAGGAGCCGCTGCGGAGCCTGGCGGGCTATTTCTCGGCTATATCTCGGTCAGAACTCTCAGAGAAGCCAGGAACCTTCCTGTCCATCCGCCAGGTACTTCGAGTGAACTTTGGAACTTCCCAGGAGGATCACGGTATTTCACGAATATGGCCACTGATAAACCTTCCCAGCTACAGCTAGGAGGAACCGTCGCGGCCTACTGCGATAGGGCCAGCTACGCTGGGGGCTGTGTGGAGTCCCATGGCGATGTAAAAATTTTTTCCAACACGGTGGAGGCATTCTGAGAGCTCATCCTCGCTCCGAGAGTAGGTTTGACAGCAGGCTGCAGCGCATCCGACGCAAGTTTTCTGGAATCGTTCATTACATCAACATCAACAAGCAGCACTTCTCGATCAAGACAAAGGATGATAGGTCGCTTACACTAGCGGCAAATAAACCTTTGCGCTGATTGTTATCCTCCGCTTCTACGAACCCACCCTTTACGCTTTTACGAGCCCACCCTTTACGCCTATGATGGTGCTCAAGATGAACTTGCTGCCTAAAGATAATAGTGGGGATATCAGGGAAGCGTTTGCGGACCGAACGCGATTGCGGAACAAGGTCATACTTGAAAACTGCTTGGGAAAAAACAAGAGAGCGGACAAGTGGTATACAAGGTCCTACTTCGTGGAAAAAGAAACGATTTTGGCTGACTGACTTTTTCCCCATGTTTTGAAGAACCACAGAGTATCATACTCCGGAGGATCCAAGCCTCCTCACCTGAACCGTTTGGTTTCAGCCGGATCGAGCGTTTCTATGAAGTTGTTCTGAGACAATTGTAATAATCGCCAGCTCTCAGCAGCATGATGATTCTCCAAAACAGACCGATCATTATAGAGAATAGCCTGCAAAGATTCTTTCTGAGTCCTCTTTCTCCGGTTTTCCAACCTCATGTGTGATCCAACGGACCTTCTTGTCCTCAGCCGCAACCAAAAACGCATTCGTCCGACCTGGATGGTCGTAGTCGTGCATTGCAGCTGCCGTGTACAGGGCCATCAGCTGAAGAAAGACTACCATTTATCATGAAACACTATTCGATGACCACAAAAACCGAGCAGACAACGTTGTTGCACAAGGCCCTAATTATACTTCGGCGTTTCGCTGTCGCTGACTATTGCGGTAAGTCTGCAACTGGTAAGATTTTGAAACTGTCCAATAGCAGGCCTGCCGCGGAAGTCAACGACAGCGAAACACTGCTGTATAACTAGAGCCTAAATGTCAATTCAGTATTCTTTCTCGGTTGGAGCTCAGCATCACCTAACAAGATTTTTCCTGAATCACGGATCGCACTGACTTACACTTCAATGAGCTCAAACCCTCAACCAAACTGCACAAGTTAAAATTGATAGTTTTTTCAGAGACCGAATTCGTCATTGCACAAACCCCGGCTGGAATTGTCGATTTAGGTCGAATTTAGCGCTTATACAGGAGCCAAACCAAATTGATAAACCCAGGGTTTCACAATAGCAAATTCATACTCGATTTCGATTGGGTCTTAGCATTGACTCATCAAGAAAAGCTCTACCATAAACTCCGCGAATGTCCGCTTATGCGGACGGCGTGAGTGCTCAGCGGGCGTTCCTGGACGAGTGTTTGCTAAGAGGAGATCTGCTGCCTGCAGCTGCATTTTTTCTTATGTTTACCAATTATTATTCCCTTCCTACAGTATTAGGGTGTTTTTTTCATCAAAAATTGTTCCAAATGTATAGTCAGTGCGGGGTTTCCATTACATTTTGGGTGCCTCTAGTGCACAGCATATCGGTTTTCAAATCAAAAAAATTCAAAAAGTGTCCTACAAGCAAAAGAGAACGATCGAACAAATTATCAAACTGCACGTCTATTAAAAAAAACGAAAAACAAATTAAACAAAACTTGATAAAAAAACGGATTTAAAAACTTTACACAAAAACGGGTTTGACTCCACAAAAAAATACCGAATTTCCTAGAGAATTATTATGAACCTTAAACATGGAAAGATCTCAACTAGTACAGAAAGGGAATAATAGATAATTACAGAAATTCAGCTGCAGTCAGTTTTTTTTCGACCGAGTGCACACTAGCCCAAAACAACCGACGCGGTGACCGCTCAGCAAGCATCCCGACCGCACGGGCGGACAATCGCATTCAGGCAGACTTCGCATAACCCTGGCTACACTCGGGCCAGGAGAACGCGGTATTTTCTTGTGATACACTAAAATGGCACGTTCGTTAACTCTTCAACGATCGTAGGTTAGCAAGTCTGCAAACAAAACAAAGTAGAAGAAGAGAAAACACAACAGACGGAAACAAGAGGGATCTTCCAACTCCAGTTTCGACCTTCCAGCTTTTCTTTTCACTTTTTATACCACAAAAAAACAAAAAATCTAAAGGTACGTTTTCTTTCAAAATTCCATATGACGATTAGTCTCACTCCCAAACATATAGTGTGGGGATAAGGAGTTATCCCGCCTTAGCGGCTCTAATTCCATTCGGGACCACTTTGCTTGAATAGAGTAGTGTGACATGTCGGACTGCAGAAACGGTACAACTCCTCCCTCATCGAGTAGAGCCCGTATCCCGAAAGATAATATGTAGCTGCATCGCTGCTTTCTTGGGATAGTGTATGAACCACATTCGAAATAACTCTGCTTTCCCAGTGTGTCTGCTAATTTCGACTGTCTTCCCCGTTCATTCCTCGGAACAAATCGGGTACTCGGTCAGCAGTTTCCGTCGAAACCCAGATGATTACTTTCAATGAATTGCAGCTCGGAGAAGTAAAAGAGTTGTGGAGACATCGCTACTCACCTCTAATGTGCTCATACTGGCGGAGATAGGTGCAACAAGAGTTAGAGGAGGAGGAAGGAGGGAGTCGGGGGACGCCGCCGGCCCGATCTGTGGACGAACCGGATGGCAGGTGAGGTAGTAGCAGCCATGTAGAACATCTGCGGCATGTATTCGATTATGGTCTGGAATAAATTTTCAATCAACTCATAAACATTTCATGAGGATAATCGTAAATCTTACACGGAATATCCCAATATCCTCGCTCCAAGGCGTGGAAGAAATTGAAAAATTTTATAGGCGACAGCTTGAATATCCGAAATAAATCCGCTTGTTTGAATACAGTATAAGTGAGCTGGAAATAGAAAAATTGAGATATACCGTATTTTCACTTCTAGAATTATGCACATGCACTTCTATTCTCCAGGAATCTCTTTCAGGGGCGGTAGTATTCTGGCTTAATATGCAACTTAAATCGTTGATTCGAATTGCATCTGAGCGACATCTGTGTGTGTAATAGCTTAAAAACTTTGTTTGATGCATGTTGATGCCCTAGGTACAATCCTGTCTCTTAATGAGCAAGTCAGCTCCAACTCAAATTTATCTTTATCTCAAATTTGAAGGTGTCGCTGATTGCGAAAATCAGCGACAGATGGCTGCCGCCGATTGAGTGGTGGTTAGAGCGCACGAGACAGTGCGGCAAAAGAGAGGGCGCAGAGCATTCAGATCAATCTTCGCTAAATGTCCTCTCGAGTAAATTTAGGACTCCTGTTGAAGCGATTCGCCGACCATGCCGGGAAGCATCGCGGACGGGGTGAGTCGCTCACACAGCGTGGTCGCAAACTCCAAGGCCGACGGAGTGATGCCTGCATGGGTAGCGCCGTCAACAACCCTACACCGAATGGAGCGGCTCCGAATTGAGAACAGCATCGAAGACGACACAGTGAACGGGGTGACCCCATCTGAAAGAAACCCTCGTGACTCCATCAACCTCAGGATCTGCACAGGAGGAAACGCTTCTCCTTGATCAATTTTGAAATCCTAGATGACTTCAACGTGTATTACGTAATACTATGCTCGTCTTTACCCTTCGTAGAAATTTTTACCATTTTCAGCATATGATTTGCTGATTTTCCATAATAATAATCTACTTATTCCAGCAACAATTCATCAGTCATGCAATACAAGAAATATCCTCCCTTTCTAACCAACGAGTTCTACAAAAAATATCTCAAATCAATAACAAACGGTCCTGAAAAGACGGTACCTAGGAAAAACAACAAAATAGTGTCTTCACCATCCAAACTGAAGTTCTAGGACTCAGACAAAAAGTGCGGAGGGCCGTTTAAAAACATCTCGTCGAGAGGAATCTCGAAAACAACGACAAACTTTAAACTAACAAGACTTTCAGGGCGAAATATATGGAAGCCCACCAGAAAGTTGTAATTGTGATAAAACAGCAATCTAGCATCAAATATCACTAGGAGGAAACCCTGGCAAAAAATCACCATACTCAAAGAATGTACCGACAACCGCAAAGAGATTTTTGCACCGACAACCGGAAAGGGAGAGAACAGACAACTACACATGGTATGGAGAAAAATTGAAAATTATCGCGAACGCTGCTTTAAAGGTGTGAGCCCCCGAAAAAATTCAAATTTATGCTAAGCTTCAAAATCACTCACTAACCATATTTCCCCTCCCCCCCCAAACTAGCTTCTCACCTATTTCTTGAACGAATTAGAATAAAGAGACAATCTGGCATAGGAATGGAAACCAAAGTCGTTCATGAGATCCATCCCTATATGTAGCCGCTAATGGGCTCGAAGGCCAAGAAAAGGGATGGCCCTTGATGGCCGCCTATCTCTTGCCTATTACGGGGAATTGAGATCTCGCCCTTGACAAGAGTCACAGAAGAGAATTCTTCTACACAATGAAATGAAAATGGAAAAAAAATCCATGTCTGAGTGTATTGTGCTATTGAGTACATTATGTGATGCAATAGTGAGCCTGATGGCTGCATTTTGCTTTAAAGGCAGTGTTCACGATAATTTTCGTCCCCGAATTTTTCACATAAAACAATGCGTTGGCCTCAAAGTGTTCCCAAAATTACGAAGAAACGGCGAGAAACGCATTAAAACGTCGTATTTCAGTGACATTATTCCATAACATGGACTAGTTATCCGGTTGGATGAACATGTTCGTGGTGGTTGTCACCGGTGGAAAATTGGGTCAGTTGAAAACAGAAGAATATTTTATGCAAAGCAGGATTAGTTAGGACCCTGAGAAAAGCAAGGAGCAATAGAGAGTAGAGAATTGCAAAGGATGGGTCCACAAAAGATTTCATTGTCACAACAAACACTTCCTGTGATACTTAAGTGGCGGGGTGATACTTACATTTTAGTTCCACCTGGGGGCCACTTAATCAATATAGCGAATAATCTCCGAATTGAAGATTATCGTGAACACTGCCTTTAATCAATGCGTTGCACCACTCCCACGTTGCACCACTGCCTGGTCTCCCACAAAGCAGCTAGCGCAATGGCGCAGTGCGATGCCGCGCTGCTCTCGCTACAGTCTTGTTGGCCTGGTTCGCTTCCCACAGGCGAGGTAAGTTTTGTTTACAGCGCTTCCGATCCTCATTCAACATAGGGCTGGCTCCTCATTATTATGGTTGTGTACTCCACATTAGTGGAAGATGTTCATTATCACTGATTCGCACTTTAATGCCTAATTTATTACCGCCCCAGGTGTACTTCTAATAAAGGTATACTACAAATAGAGAGTGTACTTCTATTTTCGAGCCTGGTTGTTTGAAACCCCCCTAGCGAAAAATTAAATAATAAAACTATGATTTTCGCGCTCAACAACCATAAAAAGTCAGCTATTCAAGTACGAGTGAGTCGGCGCTTGAACACTGGTTAAAGGCACAGTCCAACCACAGAATCGATTTTCCGTTTTCCTGCTTATCTTGGAGAAAATTTTACGCTGATCGCAAAAATGTCTTCAAAATCGCTCAGAACTCAGTACGAGCGAAGTTATGGCCCCTCAAACATCCTGAACTTGAACGGCGAGAAGTTCGCGGACGAGTTGTCTCGAGCCTGTTTTTTTCTCTTTATTCGCAGCTATCGTTTTGAAGCAAATCACAAAATAAGGCCAGACCGAAAACATATGGAAGAACATAGATTTGGAGCAAAATCGATCGCGCTTCTCTTCATTATTGAGACCGGAAGCTTGTCGATGGGCGTTACCGAATTTTCCTTCCTGGGGGGCAGGGTCGATTTTTTCCTAACTTTCTCTCGCTTATCTCAGCGAATTGAGATTTCGCGCTTAGCAGGGTTGCTGCACGCGGCGACCGGAGTATAATATAAAAAATTACCCGTGAGCTTAGACTGTGCCTTTAAAGGAAGTGTCCACGATAAAATTAGTCTCCGAGATTTCACCGGAAATCAAGAGGTTCGAGCCCCATTCAACCAGAAAGTTGAGAAAACGGCTAAGAACGAGCACGAACGAGCCTTATAAGGCCCTAATTTGAGTGTTCCGCTCACGCAACGCCCACTCCCTCAACGGCTACCGATAAAGTTATTCAACTCAAAATTTCAGTTTGAGAAGGTAATAGATCTTCTAATGGGGTAAGTTTAGTTAAGTGGAGTGGACTAAAATCTTCTGAATGTATGCTGTTTTCTTAAATGGGTTTTCCAGTTGTTAACGGATCAGAGGCAGTTGAAAGGAGTGGGCTTTGCGTGTTTACGACCCCAAGTTTACGACCGTATAGGGCTCTTCTGTGCTTATTCCAAGTCGTTTTTTCAACATTACTGGTGGAGTTGGACTCTTAGCTCTCGATTTCCGGTGAAAACTCGCAGACTGATTTTATCGTGGACACTGCCTTTAATATTATCGTGTTTTTCTAAGCCGTATCACTGTTTTGGAGTCTGAATTTGTGTTCCTCATCTTATTTAGAAATGTACTACTAATAGAGGTGTACTTCAAATAAGGGTTTACCTCTAATGGAGGAAATACTGTAAGTTTAATGGTTTTTACCAAAGTATGTAGCATATGTTTTACACAATTTTTTGCGACGTGGAAAAGGGAATTGGTGAATGTCACGGAACTAGAATATGAGAATCTTGATCAGAGTCGAAGAGAATCACTTCCAAAAGTTCAAAAACTAAAATGAATGTTTACAAAAATGAATGAAATCGAAAGGCTTCATGCGATCATAACTTCGCAGAGCACGTAACGATCTCAAACTTGGGGGGCGGTATTAAGAAGCAAGGAAGCGCGCGCCAGTTCAAGCGCAAACGCGCTACCAGGACTGCCCAGCGCTGTTACATTTAGGAATTGGCCAGGGGCGCGCCACAGCTGGCACAAACGCGCTTGAGATAGCGCAAACGCGCTATGGCTAATCACAACGGAATGCCCTCGTTGGCTAGCCCAAACGCGCCATGACCAGCGCGATAGCGCTTGGTCTAGCCCAATCGCGCTATGTTGGCGCTGTTTATTATCGAGTGTTCGTCAACCGCGATGACACTGGCCTTCACTTTGACATACTAGCATTTACCTTTTTTTTCTATTCAATGCATCACTCCGATTGCTTCAACAGTTTTACTTTAACGCTTGTATGAGCAACTACGAAGAATGTTACTATTCGCACTGTCTCTTATAACAGGGTTTTCGAATACCTGTCTATCACGGCTAGTTGTTTGTAGTGACTCGTGCTTATAATTAATAGAAAATCATAATATAATAATCAATAAAATTGTAAACTATATATATATATATATATATATATATATATATATATATATATATATATATATATATATATATGTATATATATATATATATATATATATATATATATATATATATATATATATATATACATATATAAATATATATATATATATATATATATATATATATATATATATATATATATATATATATATAAAAACAAAAAATATATATATATATTAAAAACAAAAAATATATATATATATAAATTCCTTGTGTGAGTGAAAAATTGGTTGCGTGAGCACACACACTGAGGAGAATCGCCACAATTCTCCCCCAATAACCCTACTAGTACCTGCCGCCTCGCTACATGAACGGAGCCGAAGCGACAGATTCCCAGTAGATTCGCGGAAGAACAAGGGTATTGCTTGGATTTCGTCAAAATCAGGCTGTTTCGAATAGGCGGAAATGCTTCAATGCAGTGATTCTGCCGCGATCTACCGTGATGCTTGCCGCTGCATCCCAAGATTCGAACCATCAACCCTTACCAATCCATCTCTTTATAGTATAGTTGTACACGAACGAAATTTTCGAATGATTTTTCGAAATTTTTTCCATTCGCTTAAAATTTCGTCGAACGAATGTTTTTCAAATTCCGTTCGTTTGAAATTTTGTCGAACGAAATTTTTTCAAATTTCGGTCGTTCGAGACTATGTCGAACGAAAAAAATTCGATTTTCGTTTGTTCGACATTTTTTTTCGAAATTGTACAACTATGCTTTATAGTTCGCCGCGTTTTCCAAGTTATTGCAGGACAAATTTATTTCGACCTTGGATAGATAAAAGCCGGGAGATTACACGAATCTATAAAACCCTAATCTCGGAAACGAGGAAAAAGTCGAGATGTAACGAACGAAAATCCTCCAGTCGAGCTGACTTGGTAGTTTAATTTATGTCAGTCAAGCCTTATGAGTATAGCTCTTCGAAATTACTATTTTGGCCCCATTAATACTACATTACATTGAAATCTGACAATTCTTCGATAATATCGTTGAAGAGAACTGATTGTGTCACTTTTGCTCTAATAACGGCATCGTACGCGCAAAAAACCGTATCTCATTTTTTCATGTTTTTGCGCAGGCAATTCTCTGACATACAGAATAAGAAGGGAAAGGCTCCACAAAACCATCGACTTTTTCGAAAAACCTCATCTTGGAATGTCTCGAATTATTCACTTCCCACCCCTCCGTCGATTTCGGTGTGTCTGGTGCAATACGTCTGAAGTTTTTTTTCGCAAACGTCGGATGTGTTTTTTGCTTCAAACTTATTAGGTGGGTGAATTCCTGTTGCCTCTTGTTCACTGGAACTTATTCTGAAAAATAAAGTATCCATTGGGCAAGTTTGGATGTTAGAATTCCCCGAATTAAAAATTTCAAATGCTGAATCATCCGCGCTTGTGGTGGCGCTTCTGTTCCTTGTGCTAGATGGTTGGTGAAAATTGGTGGCGGATCGTCATTTTGAACCACTCCAACTTCAGAACCTCATGTTTTTGACGCGCAAAACTTCACCAACGTGGTCCGCCGGGCTCAATCATGAAATTGAGCCTGAAAAATGGATATTGGTTTTCAGCGCGAACGATGCCTTTAAGTATTTATAACAAATCACTAGTAATGATCCAGATCAGAGAAATACTTCAAAGTTTGCCAAAATTAGGAAATACGATAGCACCGTTAATTTTTCCCAGTGCATGTAGAAAGGTAATAAGCTTTTTGAATGACGGAAATGATTTTTCGAATCTGAAAATGATGAGCATTCATTCCCGCGCCACTGGTGGCGCGGTACATGAAGAGCGCTAGCCGTAGCGCGAATTCTAAAGGATTGCCTCCGGTAGGGCGCTTGACGGATACTTGATAGCAAACAGCGCCACGATAGCGCGTTTGTGCTTGCCCAAGCGCGGTTGGGCTATCCATAGCGCGCTAAGGCTTGCGATAGCGCGTTTGGGCTGGCCGTCAAGTCAGCCAAAGCGCGTTTTCGCCAAAACTAGCGTGCGCCAGCATGAAGCATGATATTGCCCCTCATAGCGCGTTTGCGCTAGAACAAGCGCGCGCTTTCGAGATAGTTAATGCCGCCACGGAAAGGCGCCGGATGCGATCTCGTCGACTTTTATTCCACGGGATTCACGTCGGGACACAGGAGTACATTGCAGCTATTCAATGTTCAACTCTATCCAACGACAAATGCCCTCGAGCAGTTTTTTCACTCTACCGATGTCAAACCTTGCGCCGGAAAATGCTCTAACATTGTGTGAAATAAAGCAATTCCGTGAAAAATCCCGGATCAATATTTTCCATTCAGTGCTAGTGTACTACCAACACAGTGTTGCTGCACTCCCAAAAGCACCGTAACAATTGAAGAGTGAGCAGTTTTGTGGGACCTAGAATTGCTGCAGAACGAGCCGAACCGACTTCTACTCGTTATCCTTTTGAATGATGCATCTAAGGAAAAGTCGTTACAGGAAACTCCCCCGTGGTTATGAGAAGTCACTCACCCGACTTAGCACGGTTTTGCTGTGTTTCTCGGCTATTTCGAAGATCGGCAACGACCAGTCGGACACCATGGCCAACCACCGGTCATTGTCGAGGTCCTTCGTGTCGAACTTTTGCCCATCGACAGTGGTCACAACGGTGTCACACAGCGTACCACTGAAAACGATAAAAAACGGTATATGGGAGAAGAACAATGTGAAATCTAGAAATTCGCAGAAATTCTCATTACGTACGATTAGTCTATGTAAAGATAACGTTCTCAAATTTTCACGTAAATGTTGGAAGATCGGGATTTATTGCGACAACAACAACTACTTTACTCATTCTGCACCACTGCTTCGTCGTCTCAGCTCTGAACGCAGGCCAAGTAATCATTCAAGCGAATAATTTCAACTCATTGTCAGAAAACTATGTATCGTGCATAGTGGCTACGAAATAAGTCGGACTCGCTTCTTAACCCTTCATCTTGGCCTGAAACGTTTCTTGGGTACGCGCCTTTTTTCTATTCCTTCATGTCTCATGCTGAAAACTTGTTTTCTATTTCAAGATGATAGACAAATGTTTCTCCCTATAGGCAATTTCAACCCACACATCAAGCCAAAAAGTTCACATCAGAACACAGTTGCTGTACAGGTAGATTTATATAAGAATAAAGCTTTGGTTACGGAATTCTCAGTTGAACAAATGTCACTGGAAGAGCCAGATTTCGACAAGTGCAATATGCTACCATATGTGTGTGATCTGTTGCTAAACACGACTTCGGAATTGTTTGACCTTAGATTTCGGACAATGTATAGGGTATGTTAACACAAAGTGTTGAGTTGATCGCAAAACGCTTGGCCCCGGGCGAGATTTAACCAGCATATTCCCTTTCTGGGTGAGCGCATTATCGCACTGCACCACCGAAGCCCTAGCGCCGCTCTTACTCATCTGCTCGGTAATTCACCGAAGCGTGTAACTGTGTAAATCGCGTAATCGTGTAAGATCGTATATAAAAAATCGTGTAACACTTAACTAGGGAATCGTCCAGACAGGTCTACGACTGCTATATAGTCTATGACGTTAGGCGGGTGAGGAACGATTGCTTCGTTGTAGATTTACCGAGCAGTTGAGTGAGGGCGGTGTTGGGGCTCCGGTGGTGCAGTGCGATAAGGCGCCCCCCGGAAAGGGAACATGCTGGTTCGATTTCACCCAGAGCCAAGCGCTTAGCGACCAGCTCAACACTTTATGTAAACATACCATAACGTGCACTGCGACGTTAAACTGCAGTTACGGCAAGAAAACTTCCGAAAAATCGTGCAATATGTATATAGGGTGGCTGAAAAGTTCCCGCACTTTTTAGGTGCAATAGCAGGTTAAGAAAATCACCTGTTAATCAAGTAATCGACTCACACCAGAAGACCAAAAGCTTCATCAAAACGTCGAGATAGAAAATGTCTCTCAAAAACTGCTGGGAAAATGTCGCCGCATTTTCTTCCTAGTCGGCGCTGGTCGACTGCACCAGTTTTAGGAAATCTTTTTCTTACTAGGGAAAGTCTTGAAAGACCCGCGACGTTTCGGGAAACGTCCTACTAGAAGTTGTGAAGGAAGAATAGAGTAACAAACATTTACTGCGTTTTCCCAACTGACCCTGCGGCAGCTCAAGAAAGACGAAGAAGTACAAAAAATAGGGTGCAGCTTTCCTCCAAGTGACCACCATGGCTGCATTTTTATTTCTTACGAGCGAAAATTGGCTGTTATGTGGAGATAACAGCCCTCCTTTGAAAAACACCCCACCGGAAAAAAAATCTGGGAAAATTGTTTTTGTTAGAGTTCCCATGGGGTATGATGCCCTGAAAATCAAAAAAAATATTTTTCGATTGAAGCATGTTTAGTAGTTTTAGATAAAGGGCAGAGAGACATGAAAGTCAACCGAGTGTCGCCTCCTGAAAATGAAATATGGGGTTATAATGGCCACTCAAAAAAAGAAATCCCGTACCTTGCATATGATTGGAATTTTCTTTCATTTTGTTTGTATGCATACGAATGCTCCAATCCTCGACAATTCTTTATGGAGCAAAATTAATTCATAATGAGATAATAGTAACCATATGATACTTCATCATCAAAAGAAAAGACTAGCGACTGTGACTGCAATCTATGGAACAGCCGAACCAGAGGCGATATGTACGAGCGCCTCTGCCTCGGTTGCTTCATAAACGCAGTCACAGCTGCTAGCTTTTTCAGTTTATGATGAAGTACATATTATATAGTCAGTACTATATTATTCTGAATTTGTTTTGTTTCTTTGGAACAATATCCACCAATTCGCAATCATTAGAATGCACATGTCCGTCGTAGAGCAATGCCTAGGTAAGCGCAAAAAACATAAATGCTCAAAAAATGAAACGGAATGCGAAAAAGAGGCTTACTCAATTAACGAACAAACAGAGGAAAATAAAACAGAGCGGAAATTTCATTGCTGAATTCGAACCTATGATACCGCTCCATTCTCGCTGCTTTGTAATCCACTTAGTTATCCTCTCGTCTATCGCTGCTGATAACACTATGCTGCTTCAGTCGAGTGAAAAGAAGAGTGCAAATCATGCAATGATCTCGGAAACGGCTCATATCTCGAGAATATACTTGGGCAAAATGGTCAAAATTTTCGAATTTCGAATTTCGAATATTACTCGAAAACGAAAATTTTCGAATTTCGAATATTATTCGAAAACGAAAATTTTCGAATTTCGAATTTCAAATATTATTCGAAAACGAAAATTTTTGAGTTTCGAATTTCGAATATTATTCGAAAACAAAAATTTTCGAATTTCGAATATTATTCGAAAACGAAAATTTCCGAATTTCGAATATTATTCGAGAACGAACATTTTCGAATTTCGAATATTATTCGAAAATGAAAATTTTCGAATTTTCGAATATATTCGAAAATCCGAATTTTCGAATTTCGAATATATTCGAAAATCCAAATTTTCGAATTACCGAATATTTTTTTTCCGAATTTTCGAATAAATTGCAATTTTTTGACAGATTCTCGGGGTTTCCAAATAACATTCGACTTGTCATACACAACGACTGAACAAATAAGGAAGTGGATCAGCAAGCACCCGCCAAGAAAAGAAAAGCTAACAGGAAAACAATATTTTTATTCGTCTTCAACTTCTATTGTTAAAAAAAACAACTAGTGCATTGCACAAAATCAAAAAAACGACAAATAGTCGAGATCGTTGCATCTACGCGTTTTTATAAGTTTATTTTTTATCATGCACACTTTTCTGCTTGTTTACATTTTGAAGCACTTTATCATTACAGTCATATATCATATTTCAATCACTATTGTGGAATTTTTATTTTCTACAAATCATTGTTGTCATCAATTTACAAATCTGTCATTTTCTTCAATGCTTTCCCTTTACACTGCCTGCTCATATCTTGTGCCACTTTGCAATTACAGCAGCTGATAAAAAAACAATCTTTCAACTTCCTTTATGAAATCTCGAGTGGGTTAATTAACACTTAATCCGCTATTTGAACAATCAATATTGGGGCCTCGGTTGAGCGCCAGGACTCTTCTGCACGAGCTTTGCTGGCGTCATCAACGATGGAGGTGCGAGCGCAGATAATTAGGTGTGAACGAAGGTTCGAACCACGCTAATGACGGGCTCCCTAATTAGACTCGTACAGATGTATACGAATCCGTACTCTCCTCAGAAGACCACTTCTCAATGGATGTGGTTGAGCCACGAATTGTTGTCCGCTCAATTTATCCGAAATGACGAATAATTCGAATAAATCCATACCCAAGTATTCGAATTTCGAATATTATTCGAGAGCCTGTTTTTGAAATATTCGAATTTCGAATTTTATTCGATAGCCTGTTTTTGAAATATTCGAATTTCGAATTTTATTCGAGAGCCTCTTTTTGAACTATTCGAATTTCAAACATTATTCGAGAGCCTGTTTTTGAAATATTCGAATTTCGAATATTATTCGAGAGCCTGTTTTTGAAATTTTCGAATTTCGAATAATATTCGAGAGCCGGTTTTTGAAATATTCGAATTTCGAATATTATTCGAAAACGAAAATTTTCGAATTTCGAATTTTGAATGATTCGAAAAATCATTCGAATAATTTTCGAATAATATAATTCGGTCCGAAGTATACTCGAGAATGAGCCAAAATCGAGACACTCAACATTATAAATGAATTTTGTCATAACATATGGCGTACTTAGCACTTATTTTCAGTCCATTTGCTTTGACTGAAGAATTTCAGTAAGTTTTAATCAATTGTTGTCATTTTTTGCTCTACCGAAAATCCGTTGAGAAAACCCTGCATACATTTTTGTTACTTTATTCATTACTCACAACTTCCACTGGGACTTTTTCCGAAACGTGGCGGGGTCTGTAAATCAGTCCCAGTTAGATGAGGAGATTCTTACTATACATCAGCTCCATAATCGCCAGGTTTGTTACCTGCTTGAACATATCTAACACAAGATTATTATTGTAGGAGGACTGGGCACGGGATAAATTTGGCCAATTGATCACTGCTGTTCCGAGAATTTGCTTCCGAGATTTTGAGGCAAAGATGTTTGGTAACGGAGCTCGTCTGACTTGAATGAAATTTTGGATGAAATTTTGGTTTGATCCGCCGTGCGCCAAAAAATGTCTGGAAAACCATAGGCTACTTTTTATGTGCTGAAATTACGGCGGAAAGAAGAAAGTGAGTAAATTTTGACAAGGTGTCGCGTAAATGTTTATTGTAATTGATCTATGTGATGAAGCTTTTGATTTTTGGAATGGATTGATTCGATAATTTACAAGTGATGGGCACAGCTTTTCATGCCACCCAAAAAATGCGGGATCTTTTCAGCCACCCTGTGAATACACATATTAGTTTATGCATTAAACTTCCATTTTATACTTCCGACACCAAGCAGATGGCAATACTTTTGTGAGTTCCATTCTCAGCGATATTCGGCGACATGTGAGTGAATCGAGCGAAACTTGTTTTGAAATCCGGAAATGTTTTTCGTCGTCTATCGAATATGCAGCACAGCGCTTACCTCTCTTTCCGAGATGTCGGCTTTTTGGAACTAGGACTCTCGTTGTCGGACGAAGTCCCTGCAAATAATTCTAACTATATTGCTCTTTAACACTCTACATGTAATTCTCCAAAATGAGTAGCATACCTGGCGAGCTCTGCCGATGCGGAGAGTGAACATCTGTTGTTGGAGACGATTCAGGCTTCCAGTAGCTGAAACACGATGTCTAGCAGGGAAAAGATCGAAATTGTGATTAAAATGAAGAGAAAAGCCTTGGGATGGCCTGCTTTTCACTGCATCTACGGCAGAATGTTGAACAGCTTCCTCTGTTTATAGCTGCGTTCAACCATATCGAGTATGATCTGTTCCAGAGTTTGTGGTCTTCTCTTGCAAGGATTTGGGAAGCAAGAGTCGTAGATTTGATGGCTCTCTCATTTGATTTTCAAACACAGAAAAAGTCTGAATTAGCTATAGGCAGATGCCTGCAGTTTATTTTTCAGCCTGAGCTTCCAATGACAGCTGACGCTCCAGCCCTAAAGCAGGAAGGTAGCCCGTACTTCCACACAACACAAAATTTTCTCAAACCAGTACTCACGCTAGAGAACCGTATTTTAGTTCTCAATAAATTTTTGTGTACGTTCTTACGAAGAAGAGGTTAATAAGGAGAAGTTTCCACAAAGCTCTCAAACGCCGGAGAGAAACTGTTCAAAGAAACCTCTTAAATGTTTGATTCCGTCTGTTTTGGTGACTGCGAACAGAGCGTCAAAGCCAACGTTGGAAATGGTTGAGCGTTTCAAAATTTTTAGATATGTGGTTTTGTTTTCTGCTTTTTGCGATAAGATGAGCCACTGCATATTCTAGGATGTAAGCATCTCTCGCGATAAGAACATATTGAAAATTCGACGACTGTTCCTCGGGCGAGGCGAACGCAGGACAACTGCTATATGAGGTGGGCGGAGTGATCTAATGGGTCGGCTGGTCCACGAGATTTTCACCCACTTCATGGGGGTTTTTTGGCGTCCTTCCGTTCTCACTCTTCTTAGAGTGACCAAAAGCTTACGTTTTGCCAAAAAACTGGCAAATTTTTTCACAGTTAACGCTGCCTCTAAACTATTTGTGTGATTGTCAACTGCAAAAAAATGTTTGGAGGTAAATATGTAGAGGCTCAAAGTCTCTGGACAAGAGAGCAAAATAGCTTGTAATCAAGTAACCTCTAGAGGTCGTGGATTGACAAACCCCATGAAGATTTCTTGAAATCAAGAAGCCGTTGTTGGAGTATAGAGTGCTGCTGAAATCTTCATTAGTTTTCCCGCTTAGGATGCTCGAAAGTTCTGACCATTGGTGACCATCTGACCAAGGTCTGAGTCGATGGATCCAGTGGGAAGAAATGGAGCCAAAAAGAGTTGTTTCTTGTACGCCATCGGTGCGGACAGAGTTCTATTTCAATGTATACTGAAGGAGATTGCCTGATAAAGCCTTCCAATAAGAAAGTACTGTAAAAACCTAGGAATTCGCGGCGTCAGTGACCATGCGCGATGCGTCGTGCACGATGCCGAGCAATCCTTTGCAACGCAAGATTTCATAACACCTATTAAAAAAGTGGGCGCATGCAGCCCAATGAAGGGAGGCACCACTGTCACGCACACGGTCGAGTAATCAATTCTTGCCTGAGGCCAACAAACCCTTCAATTTCTCAGTGGTCGCTAAACTGATACCACACTTGTGTAGGAGAATAAACCACTGACTTGAATATCGGCTGCCCCCACAAGTAATAGTACTGTGCTTATCTGGGTCCAATTCCGGTCCGCAATTGCGTCTCGACACGCTTTGCGGCCGCGCGCTTTCGACTCGGAAGAGTCTCCAGCGCCGCTGCTGCCGATCTGTTAACTTTAGGTGGGTTTTAGAAACTGGAAACTAAACAAAATTGAAGAAAACTGTATAAAAAAGCCATATCGAGTCGGCTTTGGAGCTGGAAACTCGATTGACTCGAACGCGTGCGGTCGCAAAGCGTGTCGAGACGCGATTGCGGACCGGAATTTGACCCCGATAAGCACAGTATAGGCCTAATACAAATTAAAACGTCTGTACGATTCTTGATAAAAGCCGAATGTGTGGCGCATTCCCAGAAGGAATAACACTATGTAACGAAATTTCACTTTTTTCTGTTCCTGGGTAGAAATTGTGTATTCCTAACCCGTTCGGTCTAGAACAGATAGGAAATCGCTATTATCTCAGGAAAACTTCGCTTTTGTGACTGGGACAATGAAATTTGAAGACTTGCGTGTTTGTGTAAGACAATTTTTGTTCCTGGCTTCTAAGTGTTTAATTTCAATTGCTTATGTCTATTGTATGCGAAAAATGACTTCATTGAGCACAAATTTCGCTTACACGACGACAGCACGGAAAAAACTCGTTTTTCTGTGAAAATAGAAAGATTTTTGTTCATTTTCGGCTCTATGATAAGGTAAAAACAAAAAATGCACAAGGAATAGACAAAAACAGACGGAAAGCACTCAACAAGGCTCAGAAAAGTGTAGATTTTTCAGATTTACGATTGTACTGTGACTCAATCTTTCGAAGTTGCACCCAAATTTAGTCCCCCCTCATGGTTTCGTTTGACTGTCTTTGGTAACGACGTTGAAAGTCCAGTATATCTTGATGAAAGGGCTTGCTTTTTTCGTTGAATTTGTCAAGATGCGAATCACTTATATGGACTTTCACAGACGTTCTGCATCCCATTTTGGCGTAATTCTTTATGAGAGTGCACCAACTCCACATAGTTTTCAGCTCTGTGATCACCTAGGAAGCCGTGAACAACTGCAACGACATTGCTCCAAGCCGCTCTCTCCGTCCTGTTCAACAGCTTTGCGAAACCTGCACATTTTAAGGCCCTCTGAATCTGTAGTCCGACAAATATACCAGCCCTGACCCTAGCCTCGGACAGAGTCGTTACAAAGGACAGTATAACGAAACGTGAAAAGGGACTACATTTGTGTGCAACTTCGACAGAGTGATTCACAGTACAATCGTAAATGTAGAAAATCTACACATTTTCGAATCCTGTTGAGTGCTTTTCTTGGCCATCACATAAGTAAAAGTAAATGAAAAATCCCGGGAAATCGCGGGAAAAACGCTAAAAAACAAAGTATAACGGCTAATTACCGGTGTCGGCCGGCCCCCTAATTAAGGAGATTTTCATTAATGCTTGCTTATCTGACACATATTTTGCTGTTAAAGTAATCAGTAGTCTTCAGAAATGTTCAGAAATCACTTTAGAAGCAAAATAAAAGTTGAAAAAACAGGCTTTTACCGAAATCTCGATAATTGGGGCGGGATGACACCAAGACATAACTTTCTCCTGAGCATTTTTTCTCCAATTTTTTTTCTTATTTTCACTTTTGTGATGGCCAGATCCACCATTCCATGGGGATAGCACAACAACCGATTTTATCGAGAACACTGCCTTTAACACAACTAAGTCTAACAAATACAGGAATAAAATAAGCATATGTAGGAACACATTCACTTGAAAGAACACGAAAAAATTGTTGGCATAGCTACAAAAAAATTGCTGTAGTTTGTTTACGAGAAATTACGTACGTACGCAATCGCGCGTAGTAGCGCAGCTCATCGTTCCCACCTGAATACCTATTCGACACGATTTTCGCGTCGCCCTGACATGTGCCATCGCTCCGCCCCGCAAAAACTCTGAACGCCGCGTAAGGCGGCCGCCAGCTGATTAAAGGCAGCGGTCGCGAAGCATAAAAAGAAGTTTGGTTGGGAAACAGCTCGAAACTGTGAAGGTTTAGCGCCGAAAAACGCGCTAGAAATATATGTTATAGGGATCTAAAATTGTCTGTTCGTACACAGGTGAACGACACCGCCCGAAAAATCCGAGTTTCGTGCAATATGCAGTCAGTCTTTATCGACGCGCGCAGCCAGAAATGAAGCCGAAATTTGATTGAAAAACAACTCAAGGGTGAAAACAAACACCAGGTTATATTGGTAACCATGAGAGAACAAGAATATCCTAACGGACCGGATCGACAGCCTTTAGTCATTGATCCAAAGCTCATTCCGATCAAGCTAATGACCTCGAAACTGCAAATCATCGATGCCGATCATGAAAAGTGGTCTACTCCATCTTGGAAAAGCATGCAAAGCTGCAGCTGTCAATTCCACCCAGAATGGCCTTTTTTCCGCGGGTTTCCATGTAGGATCTACTACTCTGAATCCAGAGAAAGTTGTAGGAGAGAAACCAAATCTCATCGCGGCTACTGCCTTTCAAGGCAGTGTTCACGATAAATTTCACTTCCGATATCTCCACGGCTTACGGAAGGTCTGGTGCCCTATATAGCAGGTATACATTCCATCCGATGGCCAAAATGGCGTCGGATCGGATTTTCGGATATTGCCGATTTTGCAAAACCGACTCATCGGATAAATCGGATACTGTCCCGAACGAGAATTTCGGATAACGGATCCTATCCGAAACCAGAATTTTTGATCGGATCGGATATCGGATATCCGATCGGATAAAATCGGATTCACCGGATAATCCGGATGAAAAAACGGATAAGATTTTTTTTTAGTAGTACCTTGGATTCAACCCCGTGTATTCAAGCAAATACATTCTGTAGCCACGAGCATACGCGTCGCGGTCCGGTGTGTGTCGCGCTCGCGGCGAACACTAAAAAAAACCCCCACCGTTTAGAGTAGTCTTCAGCGCTTTAAAGGAGTAAATGGCTATCATCTATGACGAGAAATGAACGCAGGAAAGCAAATTATGCCTCTGGACATGTCAGTTTACTTGGTTTCACTCTGAAGCAGGGATGTCGCGTCGCCGCGCAACTGGTCGCGCGCGACGCTCGCCAACAACGACGCGGCACGCACGGGTGAGAAACTTCGCCCTCCCCTGCAACCGGTGAGAGCACATAACTGACCAAAAAGAAGACCTGCCACAGAATCATGGTTTAGCGGGGCGTTGCGATAATCCCGGTAGGGCTCCGACCCCTTACCTTGTTAAACGAAACCTTGGAAAAAATCCGAATTCGTTACGAACTTCCCCTTCTGGGTAAACATTGAGCTTGAAAATTATATGATCCCTGCAGAATTAACGCTGTCGCAGGAAGGGGGGCCACCGTGCGTGCAATCGTACATAGCCACGCGCATTTTCCCGTGCCGCCGCATCATGAGTACACCAACCGAGGGTTTCCCTACCCTCCTGAATTCAAGTCGTTTGATTACGACACGGAAAAAAAGGGTAGGGACAAGTGCGAAACCGAAGCAAGGCTAGTTCTTTTTTGCACACTTCCTCTGTTGTCTTCAACATAACTGAAGGACACAACATCAATTAATTTTAACACAAAACTACGGGTTGCGGATCGTGCCACATATTTCACGGTAGAGCGCGTCCCCGCCGTTGCACCGTCAACCCGTTTTCCACCGCCAAATAACCGTCTCCGTGTATTGAATCTCTCTTTATCTGCGGTACAACCAACAATTCGACTCCTCCCCGTTTTTGCTCCCGCCGTCGCACCGACAAGCCTTTTTACCCCGCTGAACAACCGTCAGCGTGTCTGAGTCCAACTTCAGAACGTCACCCGAGTTATGAACACAGATTCGCGTTGTAATAAAGCGTCCGAACAAAAGACATTCCTTCGATACCTGTCCGTGAAATTTGCGAATAAAACACTTGTTTGTCTTCCTGAGAGCTCAAAATCATTTGTGTGCCATCATCAGGAGCACACTTATTTCGCAGAATCATATAAAATGTCGAAACGCTTACACTTCCCTTTTACACTTAGTGTGGATGTCTTTTGATGGCAATAATGTATCATGAGATTGAACAAGTTGAATTAATACCGCAAATTGCAAGTTTTTCCCGCATCTAAGGCCCCCGTCAGACTTGGTCGAAAACCCGATCGAGTCCGACTAAGTCCGGGGCAGGAAAACCGACCTTCTCAAGCAATCGCGGGGGTCGGTGGCAGGTTAAAACGCCCCTTTTGCAATGAAATTGATCGGATCTGGCTGATCGGCGGAGGTTTCGGCATGACTCATAACTGCCGAAGTTTTCGTGATGATGTCTCATAAGTGGCGGAGTTTTCGGGTCAATGTGTTGCAGTGTCTGCACTGTTTTTCCCTGATATTCTCTCGTGTAGAGCGCGGAAATAGCAGCCCACAATGTATACGCTGCGCTTGGATGTGAGGTGTTTGTGCTTGTCATGGTTGACATTGTTCGGAATATCGACGCTCTGGCGGGATGTAGGTGGCAGGTTGAATCGCCAGTGCTGCCTCTCGACCTGCACGCGGAGTTTTCGGCATGAATGGGGGAGTTTTCAGGCTTAGCCTGCCCCTTTTTTCGTTTCGAGCGGCAGCACGCTACCTGTTCAACTCCCCTCAACCGGCCACCGACCCCAGCGAGTGTGTGAGTTGGTGCAATGGATCTGCGAACGTGAAACACCCGTACCGACTGGGTGGATTGCGGTTGCAATGAGTCGGTCGCATTCGGACTCAGTGGGTTGATTTTTCTGAACCCGACTGTCACTATTTCGGTGCGTATCGACTGGGTGGGACTCAGTTCATCGACCATCTCTGACGGCGGCCTAGGGACTTGCAAAACGAAATAAGGCCTCTCCGCTTCACGAAATACCCCTATCACATGTTATGCAGTTATTTTGTGATATTATGTCCCCTTCATCATAAAATATTTGTATTTGTTCAATATGCATGTAGTGAAGTGTCAAAATCCATTCCTTACACATGCTTAATCAGCGATTCTGCAACCGTCAATAGCGCGCTCTACTGCGAATTCGCGCGATCTCTACGCGACCGCGTTCGGAGCTGGCTGTTACGGCGTGCGCAATTCTATCCGTTTTTCATCCGAAATTATCCGATATTTATCCGATAATTATCCGAAAATCCGATTTTTATCCGATCGATTATCCGTTTTTTATCCGATTATCCGGTTTTCTGATCGGATCCTTCGATTTTCACTTTTCCGGATATCGGATAATTCGGATATCGTGTTTTTTCGTCTGATCGGATTTCGGATCAATCCGAAATCGCCACTTTGACGTCGGATCGGATTTCGGATAATTATCCGATCGGATTATCCGACCCGGATATCCGAAACCGACTCCGTCGGATGGAATGTATAATAGCAGGGCATGCTTAGAAAGGACTTGAAAGACGCGTTTCTGAGCAAAAATAGGCTCTCCCTGGTTTACGTTGATTTTTGAGCGTGGAGGAATTGGCCGCTAGAAGGATGATACCTACCACTGCAATGAAGCGATCAGCTCACTTATCAGCACTTCCCTGACTTGATCATTCCTGACTTGGCACAAAAACGCTTGTTCGCAGCCGTTATTTCGCCGCTCCTGGCTCGTTTTCTACGGTTCTTTCGACACTGGAAGCCTAGGATCCTTCTCGCCTATCATTTCACTGTGCCCAGTCAACGAGGATGATCATCGTGAACGCCGCCTTTAAGTAAAGTTAGACGTACAATTTGTAAGAAAATACCTTGGGAAAAATTTTCTTCATGATTTTAGTTTGTTCAAGCGAACATTTTCCGTTTAAAGTTCTTTCAAACGGACGTTGACTTTGGCAAGCATTCAAACAACTAATGCTGAAAAACGGAAAATTTTAAGGTTTAAATTCCTTAACTCCAATTTTTTGCCCAACTTTATTCCGTCGACTTCCAGAAAGAAGGTTCCTAAGCGCTGAAAATATTTCAAGGGGGAGACAGCTTGCACTTAATTGTAAGATCCGAAGCACAGGTGCAGTTTCACTTCATTCTTCCCTGATTCCACTCAGAATCACCTAATATTGACCTATTTACGACAAAAAGCTGTTTTGGCCAGTTTCTCATCCGCAGTACAACCTTAAGCGTCTTTCACAGTGTGCCGGACGACACCGTCCGATACGTTATAGGATAGGACTTCGGCGTCGGTGAGGCCCGCACTGCGGTATCGGCCGACCGACGTTGCATTGCTGTGAAATCATTGACACGACGGGTCAACACGTGCAGCTCGGGGTGCGTTCGGGGTGGGCCTAGGACCTGCTATCTTCTGAGACTTTTTGGTTTCGCCTTACATTTTGCACTGAAGAGTCTGAACAGACGGTTGTTCACCGCAGCTTCCCTCGCACTGAGGCACTCTTACAACGTGTCGGAAGGTCTCGTCCGGCAGACTGTGAAAGGCGCTTAAAACGTCAACCAAATCACCGACGGCGGACACCCGCTCGTGCCTGAGTCACGGCCAGTAACGCTCGCGTGCGGCGGAATGGGCTGCGAAGCGGAATTCTTCGCCTATGTAGCATGCAACTGCTCTAGTTTTCCAGGAGCATTCATCTGTTTCCTTGTTTCATCCCACTATAATAATTTATTGTATGTAGCTTATTCAACCCAGCAGACGTTTGAGTGTACACAGGGAACGTTCGAGCGATATAGCGTGCACAACTATATCGCGAAAGTATCCCGCACAATGCATAAAGGGGTCGCCGTCCGGCACGCCAAGGCCTCTGGTCCATAACACCTTAGGATCCGTACCTAGGGAGTTCATTGAGTCTTTGGTCACAAGCCACAGTTTCGCCACCCTGAACTGTCGATCGC
The DNA here is from genome assembly GCA_029168955.1 of Aplectana chamaeleonis. Classification (NCBI taxonomy): domain Eukaryota; kingdom Metazoa; phylum Nematoda; class Chromadorea; order Rhabditida; family Cosmocercidae; genus Aplectana; species Aplectana chamaeleonis. Next base: position 216,215 of record JAPDOI010000528.1, on the reverse strand, counting down.
TGTCGAGTGATATCCAAAAAACTGCGCTGTCCAGACTTCTGAGCTATTTCCATGCACCCTTTGCTGCTTTGCAGGAAACCCGCCTCAAGGATAGACCCGTCATCAGCGTCGGAGAGTACACCATCTACTGCGGTAACGCTGATGATAGGAGAGTGGGAGGCTGTTCAATAGCTGTAAGGAAGGATTTCAATGGTATGGTCAAGGAGTTTGGCTCAACGTCGTGCCGGAATGCATTCGTACGACTGCGGGATCACAGAGGATTCAATCTGTGGATAGTGAGTGGTCAAGCGCCCACTGAAACCGCCGAAGACAATTCGAAGGATGCGTTTTATGAGGAACTCAATACGTTGCTGGCCAGGATACCTTGTCAACATGCTGTTGTCGTGGGGATTGACGCAAATGCGAAGATGGGACTTGATCAGGAATCCGAAGTACTCGGTAAATGGTTCTACGCAGTGGAGCAAACATCGGACAATGGCTACCGCCTTGTCGACTTTTGTGAACGCAGTAGTCTGATTATTGCATCGACATTCAAGAGGAATCATCGCCGCCATCAGCTTACGTGGCAGGGACCAACCCAGCTATCTCTAGAAGAGCAGCGGAAGCGGAAGATGACAACTTTGAAACTACAGCTTGACTATGTCCTGACGAGGAATATTCCAGTATCGGACATTCGAAGATCTAGAGCTGTGTGGGATGTCGCATTCGATTCGGATCACCGTCCTGTTCTGTTGCACTTCACTGCGAGGATTCATAAGAGAAAGCGAGGGGCGCAGCCTCTCCAGAGGATTGACATGACAAGTCTCAGAGATAAAGAGTGCAGGAGGAATTTTTGACAACGCGTTTCTATTCACATCGGAGTACGGACTAAGAAGAAACTTTGCGACGCGGATTCTTTTGTCAAGTGCACGCTTCGAAAGGGGCACTCCCGGTTGTAAAGCCTAAGAAGAAGTTCGCCTACGTCTCAGAAGAAACAACATCTACCTACAACAGAGTATGTGCTCTCCGAACTGCAGGAAACTTCGTGGAAGAGAAGCGTCTGAGGAGGAAGTTGCGTCGGCAGCTTCAAAATGACCGCGAACGAGAGTGGACGTGTACAGCTAAGGAGTTCGAGATGGCTTGGGAGGAGAAGAATCCAAGGAAAGCCTACACGTTGCTGCGACAGTATAGCGGGAAGATGAAGAGATGTTCTCCTGTCTTGAACACTACCAATGGAGTTGAAGTTGGTGATGCGACGCTGCCAATATGGAAGGATTACTTCAGTTCACTACTGAATCGTCCAGCGCCATCAGTACCTGAGCTCCCGCATGTTCAGAGAGCACATTACGATGTCAGTGAGGAACCGCCGACTGAGTCTGAAGTTTTGGATTGTGTCCGGAAAATGAAGAATGGAAAGGCAGGTGGAGATGACAACATCACTGCTGAAATGCTGAAAGCTCTTCCTCCGTCTGGGATTCGTGAAATGACCAACACCATCCGTGCTACATGGATGAGCGAAAGGATACTCGATTCGTAGAGACATGCGATCATCGTACCTCTTCACAAGAAGCTATCCGTCACGGATCCTAAGAGCTACAGAGGAATCTCTCTACATCGTGTCATGTACAAGGTTTTAGAACGTATCATTCTCGAGCGACTTATCAAACATCGTAAAAGAACGACCAGAGATGAGCAAGCCGGTTTTCGACCTGGAAGATATACCATCAACCAAGTGTTCGTCGTGAGAAGAGTAATTGAATGGTGGCAGCGGTATTCGAAGCCATTACAGCTTGCTTTTTTGAACTTTGATGCCGCGTTCGACTCTCCTCATCGTGATCGATTGCTCAATGCTCTGCGAGCAGATGGAGTCCCGGAAAAGTATGTCCGGTTAATCGAGGACATGAACAAAGGAACAACAGCAGCAGTTCGTACACCTGTCAGATTTACGTCAGCTTTCGAAATGAAAACAGGAGCAAGGCAAGGAGCCGTTGCAGGACCTTTTCTTTTCAACTTCGCCGTTGATGACATCATGCGTAGAGTTGCAGAACAGTTTCCTGCGGATGTGGTCCTAGCACCATCAGGACGCTCCCTTGTCGACCTGGAGTACGCTGACGACATTGTGTTATTCGCTGAAAACAACGCAAAACTGCAAAGTATTGTGAACCTCGTTTCGAAGTATGCCGCAGCCTATGGACTTCGTCTTCGTCCCGACAAATGCAAGCAGATGTGGGTCTCTCAGAGGCCTTCAACGGGAGTTTGTGTGGACGGACAACGTATCGAACTGGTAGACGATTTCTGTTATTTGGGCTGTTTTCTGAAGAACGATGGTAGTTATGCAGCGGATATTCGACAACGATGTGCGAAAGCTACGTCTGCATTTAATTCTCTAACCAAGTGTTTGTGGTCTACCACCATCGCGAAGGAAGTCAAGTTGCGCGTCTACCTATCCGTTATTCGCCCTATCATGATGTACGGATCGGAGACGTGGGCAGCACCGAAGACGCAGATGGAAAGGTTGGATCGCACGCAGAGGAAGCTTTTTAGGCGTTTGCTTGGATATTTTTGGCCGCGCATATGCCATAACGAAGACCTTTACAAGGAAATCGACGCAGTACATCAACGCTTGACACGAGGGAGGTGCCAGCATCTCCTAAAGCCATCTCAAGCAGCAATGGAAAGTCGACTTGAACTGCTCGGGCATATACTAAGAAGAACGCCGGATCGTCTCGTACAACACGCTTTAAAAATGCTACCAAATCCTGGCTGGAAACGGCCACCTGGACGTAGGAGGAAGTTCTGAACGGATGTAGTTAAAGAGGATTTGAAGTCACTCGGCATCGAAAGACAGTTCAGGCGCGATGTTCCGTTTCGTAGGAAATGGAATAGTGACAGCTGGATGGTTCAAATTGTGGCTGAAGACCGTGAAAAATGGACACGGCTGGCTACTAGGACGGCACACCTCGGTGAAGATGCGGAATGACCGCGTCAGGCGAAAGCCAACCGATAAGGTCAAGTAAGTCAAGCTTATTCAACGTAAAGTCGATGCCAGCGACTCATTCACATGAGGTTGGGTTCACCGTTTTTTCCACACGCGCAGCATTCACTGGATCGCTGCGCGCACACACGCGCGGGAGGTTCGTCATAGAAACGCATATATGAGAACGGCAAGAAATAGCTTTGCCGCGCCTTAACGCGTTTCTTGAAAAATGCCCTGATTCAGTAATTCGAGAAAAAACTAGGTACACATAAAATTTCAAAGGTCGGAAAATGGCAAATTTTTATTTGAAACGCTGAGGCAAAGTAATTTTGGATAACTGGTCCTCGGGTGATTCTTTCGAATGATCACCGCCTTCAGATATTCAAAATAAATCAAAAAAGGTCGTTTAGAGGGTAAGGCAAACTAAGATGTTATTTTGCACAGAGTCTAAGGGCAGGAACGAAACTGTGTTGTTTCATTAACATTCAACTTACACCTTTAGCCCTGTACGAAAATTTAACAATAATATTTTTCCTTTTATTAAGATATTCTCGTAATAATCCTAGTCTGATGAGTGTACGGGGCTGCGGCGGTAGATCATCTTGCGCGAATCGAAACTCCATTCTCCAGTGAGGCCGAAAACATCGCACCGCCAGCGGCCTGGTCCATGGGACAGACTAAATCGAAAACGGAAACCATACAAGGCCATAGGACGAGTTTTGAAGTAGGAGAGTCGCCAACACCTGTTACTGGTGGGGTTGAAATCTTAACTATACTCTGTCCCAAACGAGATGGCAAGCGAAGAGTCCAAGACGAAGCGCTCCCTCTGCGTCTCTGACGTTTTTGGATTGAGGTAAGACGTCGCGTACGCAATTCACGTACGCGACGGAGCCCCAGTCTTACTGTAATCCGAAAACAGAATGAGCTGCTATCCACATCCTGTAACACCCTAACTGTCACGTAAAAAGAGTATATTCATCAAGAGTGAGATCACAGGCATTTTCAGCGAAAATAGCGCAAAAAAATGAAGTATACAGAAAAAAGAAATGAGAACGTGAAAAACTCGATGAATTCTGTTTTTGGATTACGGTAAGGCCTAGTTCATACAGGCCGCGACGCGCGACAGCGACAGCGCATCTGAGCCATGTCAATTTTCTGTTAATATCTATCCCAAACACGATGTCGCATCGCCCGTCGCGGAGAGCATGCACTAGGCCTAAGACAGAGGCTCCTTTGCGTACGTGATTTGCGTACGCGACGTCTTGCCGTAATCCAAGAACGTCAGAGACGCGAAGGGAGCGCTGCTTCTTTCAGCTTCGAATAATAGTGAAAAAGAAGGCGAAAAAATCTATTTCAGAACGTATGCAATCTGAGATGCTTTGGTCAATGAAATTTTCGAACGATAAGAAAATTTTCGAACTTCACCTCAGAAACTTCTCGAAAATTCGTTTATGTGCAAAACCTACTTGCTGATGTTTCTAGATGCAGGACAAAATATTTAATTGAACTTGTCCTTGGCTTTTGAGGTTACATCCCGTTAGAAGCCTCCAATGCCTATGATTTGGTATACAGAAATGCTCAGATAGAAAGGGGAAACCCAACCAACTACATATACCCAAGACTTTCCTAGATTTAAACATGAACAGGTAAGAGTTGTAGTACTGACAATCAGGAAAGAAGTGCTGGTAAATGAGATAAAAAATTATTCGTAACCTACACATAGTTTAAGTTGTTTGGTCACTACTACTCGTTATGCAAAACTTTACAGGTGATAATCTGCTCTTTCTAAGTTGGAATCCCACCTTGCAAATGCCTCGATAGCGTTCGGAATGCGGGTGAGATCGCGATGAGCACCACGAATTCGACGACGAACGAAAACTCCGAACGGCTGGATCTCGGTCGCTCCGCCCTTGTCCATGAAGCTCAGTAGTAGAAATCGGATCAGCTCACATCATGTGCGCGATGATAGCTGTCAACTCAAAGAGTTCTCAGAAAGACACAAAGAGCTGTGCACAAGAAAAATGAACGGGAGAACGGGACGAAGTGGAAAACAGGCGAGGAAAACGAGCCGAAGTCGATACGGAGGCGAGAACGAGCGACTACGAGATTAGAAGCACCAGCAGCAGCAGCAGCTGGTCATTGGTTGTCTCGCGCGCCGAGCCTTAGGAAAAGGGTCTTGGGGTGGGATGGGGGGGGGGGGGGGGGAAGACGAAGGTCCCTATTCGATTATCCATCCACCCCCACCGTCTCACACACAAACACACGTCCGCTGCAACACTCACTCTTGCTTGGTAACTGAGAATGCCGAAAAAGGTGTTTCCGTTGCAAAGGGTTTGAGTTTATGGTCGAAAAAAAAACAACAAAATAAGCTGGATTGGCCCGGTGACCCACTCTACTGTAAACCAGGAATCATAGAAGGAATTCCTAAAAGTTTAGCTCCCTCGCAAAAGTAAAGATTTCACAATTTCATATTTCCGGAAAACCGGAATTTAAAAAAAATTAAAAAATGTCTTGATGTATCGTATATGTCTGATGTATTTTAGAACTTGATTTGGCAAGGTAATGAAAAAGCTGGGAAAAGTAGTGAAATGACTAAGAATACGCTCTGCCTTTCACTCACAGATCATCTACAATATCAATGAATAGTGACAAACTAGGGATAGCTAAATCATTTTCTAAAAAATTCCAATTTTTTTTTGATTTGTTCATCTCTAATTTCTTGGAAATAGGACACTGTCAAATCGTTATTTTTGCCAGGAAGCTAAACTATTAGGGATTTCATACATTTCTCCGAAGGTTTCCCTCCTGACTTAAATTTTGCTTAGCGATTACTGTTTTAGAATAGCGGAACCTAAAAGGTTCTGACGTCGGTGAGTCATCAAATTGGTGCCGTTCGATACTGTGGGATGAGTACTATTCCTAAACCCTACGCCCAACAACCATCAAAAATCACGGCAGATTGCCGCATTTTGAGAAAAAGGCCATGAATTAATATTATTGATCAGTATTAATTGATATTGTGTGTTGGGGCCGTAGGGCTCTTTACAAATGCACAAACCGTTGGAAGTGCAAAATCATGTCAAAACTTTCGTATTTCAGCCATTCTGAACCGCCAAAACACCCAGTCTCCGCCCATTTCTCATGGCCCAAAATACAAGCACCCTCAGATTTATTGATCAAAGGCCGTCATTTTGGGTCGTTTTTGATGCTTGCAACTGCACAGGCGCTCAAGCTTAGTCCGTAAGAGTCTATTAGCTTCGTCATGATAATCACTTTGCTTCGCTATCTCGACTGATGTTGCGGTGTAACTCGTTCACTTCGAATCCAATACAAAACAGGGTCAGGCGTGGCACTGGGGTCATTCGGTGGAGAGTAAGGCCCCCTCCCGGCGGTGGCTCGTCATTGCGTCCTCCATCCCTTCCGGTGTGCAATTAGATTTTTCCTTTCTTTTTTTTCTTCTTTGCTATATTTTTCATTTCTCCAAAATATATAAGAACAAGTTTACCATTTTTTCTCTTCTCGGCTGATATGTCGTAACTAAAAATGTGTTCGTTTAAAAAAGTTACAAGCATCTTACGTTTTTTCTGCCGGGTTTGGCAAATGCTCCCCGTTTTCACAAAACTTAGCACGGGTATTGTAGCTGCACCCGCTTTTCGTGTGTTATCTAAGAAATGTTTAGGACTGGACGAATTAGACTCCAAGAAAAGTTTTCTTTGTTTTTTAACTCCTAACAAGGTTACGGCCTATTCACTTCGTCTGCTGATGAATCTCGTCGTCATCGCATCAGCTGTCATCACCCTATCCATATCACGTGAAAGAAGCCAGTAAGGATAGTCGTTATAGCCTTGATAACTTCGACGCCGAAGGAGTTCTGACAAGGGAAGGATCATTACATGCCGTGGTCATTTCAAATGAAATCTATCAAAAAGGGGTCTTCCAAGCGAAAGAGGTTTGGTTGGCGTCAGGAACGTTTCAACAAAAAGGGAACAATAGGCAAGTAGGATGAGGAGAGTCTACAAAAACTGAAAAATATTTTGTGAGACTGATTTTCTGGGCCGATACTTCTTAACAGCGGAAACAAACCGTTGCGGTGTTCCACACGGAAGCACTTTGTGGTTCCAAATAGACTCCGATTATGCGAGTAACGATAAAAATGTACATTTATGTGCACCTATTAGTTATCATTAAAAAAGAAGATGATGCCAACTTCACCTACATAGACGGCTAGCTCCAGCTGCTACGAGAAGCAAACCAAAAGTGCAGCATCAAATGAGAGAATTTCCTTATTATATCGTCAACGAATAGAAGTCCATTTTCGGAAACCATTGAACTCTTCCTCGTGAAATGCCACAACGGTTTGTTTCCGCTGTTAAGAAGTATCGGCCAAGAAAATCAGTCTCAGAAAATATTGTTCAATTTTTGTAGACTCTCCTCATCCTACTTGCCTATTGTTCCCTTTTTGTTGGAACGTTTCTGACGCCAACCAAACCCCTTTCGCTTGGAAGACCCCCTTTTGATAGAATTGTTCACTTTTTTTTGATATTACGAAGTAATATCTCTGGAAAATCTTCAATATTTTTCAATAGGATGGATTGATATGATAATCAGTAAGTAATCGACTTGTGCCGCACGCTACAAGTGACGCGCGACTCACTTTACGACGTTCTGATGACGTCATAAGACGCTCTCTGTACTTTACATGACATCATCAGATGCCCTGTGAACTTTACACGACATTCTGATGGCTTCATCAGATGCCGTGTGTACTTTACACGACATCCTTATGACGTCATCAGATGCCCTGTGTACTTGGCACGACGTCCTGCTGATGTCATCAGATGCCCTATGTACTTTGCACGACGTCCTGATGACGTCATCAGATGCCGTATGCACTTGGCACGACCTTGGTACGACAACCTGATGACGTCAGCAGATGCCCTATGTACTTGGCACGACCTGGGCACGACGTCCTGATGACGTCAGCAGATGTCCTATGTACTTGGCACGACGTCCTGATGACGTCGGCAGATGCCCTATGTACTTGGCACGACGTCCTGATGACGTCATCAGATGCCCTATGCACTTTGATGATGTCATCGGAAAGTAACAAACTTTTAAGTCACTTCCCCTGTCCCTTCCCATTCAAAAGTACATCATACGACGTGTTTTAGCGATTTGATCTACCAACTGATAATATCACTTGATATGATAAGCAGTAAGAAGTAAAGCAGTTAATGTGAAACAGTAGGTAACAAACTTGTTAGTCACTTCCCCTGTCCCTTCCCATGGAAAAGTACAGCCTACGACGTGTTTTAGCGATTTGATCTACCAACTGATAATATCATTTGATATGATAAGCAGTAAGAAGTAAAGCAGTTAATGTGAAACAGTAGGTAACAAACTTGTTAGTCACTTCCCCTGCCCCTTCCATCGAAAAGTACAGCCTACGACGTGTTTTAGCGATTTGGTCTACCAACTGATAATATCACTTGATATGATAAGCAGTAAGAAGTAAAGCAGTTAATGTGAAACAGTAGGTAACAAACTTGTTAGTCACTTCCCCTGTCCCTTCCCATCGAAAAGTACAGCCTACGACGTGTTTTAGCGATTTGATCTACCAACTGATAATATCACTTGATATGATAAGCAGTAAGAAGTAAAGCAGTTAATGTGAAACAGTGGGTAACAAACTTGTTAGTCACTTCCCCTGTCCCTTCCCATCGAAAAGTACAGCCTACGACGTGTTTTAGCGATTTGATCTACCAACTGATAATATCACTTGATATGATAAGCAGTAAGAAGTAAAGCAGTTAATGTGAAACAGTAGGTAACAAACTTGTTAGTCACTTCCCTGTCCCTTCCCATCGAAAAGTACAGCCTACGACGTGTTTTAGCGATTTGATCTACCAACTGATAATATCACTTGATATGATAAGCAGTAAGAAGTAAAGCAGTTAATGTGAAACAGTAGGTAACAAACTTGTTAGTCACTTCCCCAGTCCCTTCCCATCGAAAAGTACAGCCTACGACGTGTTTTAGCGATTTGATCTACCAACTGATAATATCACTTGATATGATAAGCAGTAAGAAGTAAAGCAGTTAATGTGAAACAGTAGGTAACAAACTTGTTAGTCCCTTTCCCTGTCCCTTCCCATCGAAGAATACAGCCTACGACGTGTTTTAGCGATTTGATCTACCAACTGATAATATCACTTGATATGATAAGCAGTAAGAAGTAAAGCAGTTAATGTGAAACAGTAGGTAACAAACTTGTTAGTCACTTCCCCTGTCCCTTCCCATCGAAAAGTACAGCCTACGACGTGTTTTAGCGATTTGATCTACCAACTGATAATATCACTTGATATGATAAGCAGTAAGAAGTAAAGCAGTTAATGTGAAACAGTAGGTAACAAACTTGTTAGTCACTTTCCCTGTCCCTTCCCATCGAAAAGTACAGCCTACGACGTGTTTTAGTGATTTGATCTACCAACTGATAATATCACTTGATATGATAAGCAGTAAGAAGTAAAGCAGTTAATGTGAAACAGTAGGTAACAAACTTGTTAGTCACTTCCCCTGTCCTTTCCCATGGAAAAGTACAGCCTACGACGTGTTTTAGCGATTTGATCTACCAACTGATAATATCACTTGATATGATAAGCAGTAAGAAGTAAAGCAGTTAATGTGAAACAGTAGGTAACGAACTTGTTAGTCACTTCCCGTGTCCCTTCCCATCGAAAAGTACAGACTACGACGTGTTTTAGCGATTTGATCTACCAACTGATAATATCACTTGATATGATAAGCAGTAAGAAGTAAAGCAGTTAATGTGAAACAGTAGGTAACAAACTTGTTAGTCACTTCCCTGTCCCTTCCCATCGAAAAGTACAGCCTACGACGTGTTTTAGCGATTTGATCTACCAACTGATAATATCACTTGATATGATAAGCAGTAAGAAGTAAAGCAGTTAATGTGAAACAGTAGGTAACAAACTTGTTAGTCACTTCCCTGTCCCTTCCCATCGAAAAGTACAGCCTACGACGTGTTTTAGCGATTTGATCTACCAACTGATAATATCACTTGATATGATAAGCAGTAAGAAGTAAAGCAGTTAATGTGAAACAGTAGGTAACAAACTTGTTAGTCACTTCCCTGTCACTTCCCATCGAAAAGTACAGCCTACGACGTGTTTTAGCGATTTGATCTACCAACTGATAATATCACTTGATATGATAAGCAGTAAGAAGTAAAGCAGTTAATGTGAAACAGTAGGTAACAAACTTGTTAGTCACTTCCCTGTCCCTTCCCATCGAAAAGTACAGCCTACGACGTGTTTTAGCGATTTGATCTACCAACTGATAATATCACTTGATATGATAAGCAGTAAGAAGTAAAGCAGTTAATGTGAAACAGTAGGTAACAAACTTGTTAGTCACTTCCCTGTCCCTTCCCATCGAAAAGTACAGCCTACGACGTGTTTTAGCGATTTGATCTACCAACTGATAATATCACTTGATATGATAAGCAGTAAGAAGTAAAGCAGTTAATGTGAAACAGTAGGTAACAAACTTGTTAGTCACTTCCCTGTCCCTTCCCATCGAAAAGTACAGCCTACGACGTGTTTTAGCGATTTGATCTACCAACTGATAATATCACTTGATATGATAAGCAGTAAGAAGTAAAGCAGTTAATGTGAAACAGTAGGTAACAAACTTGTTAGTCACTTCCCTGTCCCTTCCCATCGAAAAGTACAGCCTACGACGTGTTTTAGCGATTTGATCTACCAACTGATAATATCACTTGATATGATAAGCAGTAAGAAGTAAAGCAGTTAATGTGAAACAGTAGGTAACAAACTTGTTAGTCACTTCCCCTGTCCCTTCCCATCGAAAAGTACAGCCTACGACGTGTTTTAGCGATTTGATCTACCAACTGATAATATCACTTGATATGATAAGCAGTAAGAAGTAAAGCAGTTAATGTGAAACAGTAGGTAACAAACTTGTTAGTCACTTCCCTGTCCCTTCCCATCGAAAAGTACAGCCTACGACGTGTTTTAGCGATTTGATCTACCAACTGATAATATCACTTGATATGATAAGCAGTAAGAAGTAAAGCAGTTAATGTGAAACAGTAGGTAACAAACTTGTTAGTCACTTCCCTGTCCCTTCCCATCGAAAAGTACAGCCTACGACGTGTTTTAGCGATTTGATCTACCAACTGATAATATCACTTGATATGATAAGCAGTAAGAAGTAAAGCAGTTAATGTGAAACAGTAGGTAACAAACTTGTTAGTCACTTCCCCTGTCCCTTCCCATCGAAAAGTACAGCCTACGACGTGTTTTAGCGATTTGATCTACCAACTGATAATATCACTTGATATGATAAGCAGTAAGAAGTAAAGCAGTTAATGTGAAACAGTAGGTAACAAACTTGTTAGTCACTTCCCTGTCCCTTCCCATCGAAAAGTACAGCCTACGACGTGTTTTAGCGATTTGATCTACCAACTGATAATATCACTTGATATGATAAGCAGTAAGAAGTAAAGCAGTTAATGTGAAACAGTAGGTAACAAACTTGTTAGTCACTTCCCTGTCCCTTCCCATCGAAAAGTACAGCCTACGACGTGTTTTAGCGATTTGATCTACCAACTGATAATATCACTTGATATGATAAGCAGTAAGAAGTAAAGCAGTTAATGTGAAACAGTAGGTAACAAACTTGTTAGTCACTTCCCCTGTCCCTTCCCATCGAAAAGTACAGCCTACGACGTGTTTTAGCGATTTGATCTACCAACTGATAATATCACTTGATATGATAAGCAGTAAGAAGTAAAGCAGTTAATGTGAAACAGTAGGTAACAAACTTGTTAGTCACTTCCCTGTCCCTTCCCATCGAAAAGTACAGCCTACGACGTGTTTTAGCGATTTGATCTACCAACTGATAATATCACTTGATATGATAAGCAGTAAGAAGTAAAGCAGTTAATGTGAAACAGTAGGTAACAAACTTGTTAGTCACTTCCCCTGTCCCTTCCCATCGAAAAGTACAGCCTACGACGTGTTTTAGCGATTTGATCTACCAACTGATAATATCACTTGATATGATAAGCAGTAAGAAGTAAAGCAGTTAATGTGAAACAGTAGGTAACAAACTTGTTAGTCACTTCCCTGTCCCTTCCCATCGAAAAGTACAGCCTACGACGTGTTTTAGCGATTTGATCTACCAACTGATAATATCACTTGATATGATAAGCAGTAAGAAGTAAAGCAGTTAATGTGAAACAGTAGGTAACAAACTTGTTAGTCACTTCCCCTGTCCCTTCCCATCGAAAAGTACAGCCTACGACGTGTTTTAGCGATTTGATCTACCAACTGATAATATCACTTGATATGATAAGCAGTAAGAAGTAAAGCAGTTAATGTGAAACAGTAGGTAACAAACTTGTTAGTCACTTCCCTGTCCCTTCCCATCGAAAAGTACAGCCTACGACGTGTTTTAGCGATTTGATCTACCAACTGATAATATCACTTGATATGATAAGCAGTAAGAAGTAAAGCAGTTAATGTGAAACAGTAGGTAACAAACTTGTTAGTCACTTCCCTGTCCCTTCCCATCGAAAAGTACAGCCTACGACGTGTTTTAGCGATTTGATCTACCAACTGATAATATCACTTGATATGATAAGCAGTAAGAAGTAAAGCAGTTAATGTGAAACAGTAGGTAACAAACTTGTTAGTCACTTCCCTGTCCCTTCCCATCGAAAAGTACAGCCTACGACGTGTTTTAGCGATTTGATCTACCAACTGATAATATCACTTGATATGATAAGCAGTAAGAAGTAAAGCAGTTAATGTGAAACAGTAGGTAACAAACTTGTTAGTCACTTCCCTGTCCCTTCCCATCGAAAAGTACAGCCTACGACGTGTTTTAGCGATTTGATCTACCAACTGATAATATCACTTGATATGATAAGCAGTAAGAAGTAAAGCAGTTAATGTGAAACAGTAGGTAACAAACTTGTTAGTCACTTCCCTGTCCCTTCCCATCGAAAAGTACAGCCTACGACGTGTTTTAGCGATTTGATCTACCAACTGATAATATCACTTGATATGATAAGCAGTAAGAAGTAAAGCAGTTAATGTGAAACAGTAGGTAACGAACTTGTTAGTCACTTCCCTGTCCCTTCCCATCGAAAAGTACAGCCTACGACGTGTTTTAGCGATTTGATCTACCAACTGATAATATCACTTGATATGATAAGCAGTAAGAAGTAAAGCAGTTAATGTGAAACAGTAGGTAACAAACTTGTTAGTCACTTCCCTGTCCCTTCCCATCGAAAAGTACAGCCTACGACGTGTTTTAGCGATTTGATCTACCAACTGATAATATCACTTGATATGATAAGCAGTAAGAAGTAAAGCAGTTAATGTGAAACAGTAGGTAACAAACTTGTTAGTCACTTCCCTGTCCCTTCCCATCGAAAAGTACAGCCTACGACGTGTTTTAGCGATTTGATCTACCAACTGATAATATCACTTGATATGATAAGCAGTAAGAAGTAAAGCAGTTATTGTGAAACAGTAGGTAACAAACTTGTTAGTCACTTCCCTGTCCCTTCCCATCGAAAAGTACAGCCTACGACGTGTTTTAGCAATTTGATCTACCAACTGATAATATCACTTGATATGATAAGCAGTAAGAAGTAAAGCAGTTAATGTGAAACAGTAGGTAACAAACTTGTTAGTCACTTCCCTGTCCCTTCCCATCGAAAAGTACAGCCTACGACGTGTTTTAGCGATTTGATCTACCAACTGATAATATCACTTGATATGATAAGCAGTAAGAAGTAAAGCAGTTAATGTGAAACAGTAGGTAACAAACTTGTTAGTCACTTCCCTGTCCCTTCCCATCGAAAAGTACAGCCTACGACGTGTTTTAGCGATTTGATCTACCAACTGATAATATCACTTGATATGATAAGCAGTAAGAAGTAAAGCAGTTAATGTGAAACAGTAGGTAACAAACTTGTTAGTCACTTCCCTGTCCCTTTCCCATCGAAAAGTACAGCCTACGACGTGTTTTAGCGATTTGATCTACCAACTGATAATATCACTTGATATGATAAGCAGTAAGAAGTAAAGCAGTTAATGTGAAACAGTAGGTAACAAACTTGTTAGTCACTTCCTGTCCCTTCCCATCGAAAAGTACAGCCTACGACGTGTTTTAGCGATTTGATCTACCAACTGATAATATCACTTGATATGATAAGCAGTAAGAAGGAAAGCAGTTAATGTGAAACAGTAGGTAACAAACTTGTTAGTCACTTCCCTGTCCCTTCCCATCGAAAAGTACAGCCTACGACGTGTTTTAGCGATTTGATCTACCAACTGATAATATCACTTGATATGATAAGCAGTAAGAAGTAAAGCAGTTAATGTGAAACAGTAGGTAACAAACTTGTTAGTCACTTCCCTGTCCCTTCCCATCGAAAAGTACAGCCTACGACGTGTTTTAGCGATTTGATCTACCAACTGATAATATCACTTGATATGATAAGCAGTAAGAAGTAAAGCAGTTAATGTGAAACAGTAGGTAACAAACTTGTTAGTCACTTCCCTGTCCCTTCCCATCGAAAAGTACAGCCTACGACGTGTTTTAGCGATTTGATCTACCAACTGATAATATCACTTGATATGATAAGCAGTAAGAAGTAAAGCAGTTAATGTGAAACAGTAGGTAACAAACTTGTTAGTCACTTCCTGTCCCTTCCCATCGAAAAGTACAGCCTACGACGTGTTTTAGCGATTTGATCTACCAACTGATAATATCACTTGATATGATAAGCAGTAAGAAGTAAAGCAGTTAATGTGAAACAGTAGGTAACAAACTCGTTAGTCACTTCCCTGTCCCTTCCCATCGAAAAGTACAGCCTACGACGTGTTTTAGCGATTTGATCTACCAACTGATAATATCACTTGATATGATAAGCAGTAAGAAGTAAGGCAGTTAATGTGAAACAGTAGGTAACAAACTTGTTAGTCACTTCCCTGTCCCTTCCCATCGAAAAGTACAGCCTACGACGTGTTTTAGCGATTTGATCTACCAACTGATAATATCACTTGATATGATAAGCAGTAAGAAGTAAAGCAGTTAATGTGAAACAGTAGGTAACAAACTTGTTAGTCACTTCCCTGTCCCTTCCCATCGAAAAGTACAGCCTACGACGTGTTTTAGCGATTTGATCTACCAACTGATAATATCACTTGATATGATAAGCAGTAAGAAGTAAGGCAGTTAATGTGAAACAGTAGGTAACAAACTTGTTAGTCACTTCCCTGTCCCTTCCCATCGAAAAGTACAGCCTACGACGTGTTTTAGCGATTTGATCTACCAACTGATAATATCACTTGATATGATAAGCAGTAAGAAGTAAAGCAGTTAATGTGAAACAGTAGGTAACAAACTTGTTAGTCACTTCCCCTGTCCCTTCCCATCGAAAAGTACAGCCTACGACGTGTTTTAGCGATTTGATCTACCAACTGATAATATCACTTGATATGATAAGCAGTAAGAAGTAAAGCAGTTAATGTGAAACAGTAGGTAACAAACTTGTTAGTCACTTCCCTGTCCCTTCCCATCGAAAAGTACAGCCTACGACGTGTTTTAGCGATTTGATCTACCAACTGATAATATCACTTGATATGATAAGCAGTAAGAAGTAAAGCAGTTAATGTGAAACAGTAGGTAACAAACTTGTTAGTCACTTTACCTGTCCCTTCCCATCGAAAAGTACAGCCTACGACGTGTTTTAGCGATTTGATCTACCAACTGATAATATCACTTGATATGATAAGCAGTAAGAAGTAAAGTAGTTAATGTGAAACAGTAGGTAACAAACTTGTTAGTCACTTCCCTGTCCCTTCCCATCGAAAAGTACAGCCTACGACGTGTTTTAGCGATTTGATCTACCAACTGATAATATCACTTGATATGATAAGCAGTAAGAAGTAAAGCAGTTAATGTGAAACAGTAGGTAACAAACTTGTTAGTCACTTCCCCTGTCCCTTCCCATCGAAAAGTACAGCCTACGACGTGTTTAGCGATTTGATCTACCAACTGATAATATCACTTGATATGATAAGCAGTAAGAAGTAAAGCAGTTAATGTGAAACAGTAGGTAACAAACTTGTTAGTCACTTCCCCTGTCCCTTCCCATCGAAAAGTACAGCCTACGACGTGTTTTAGCGATTTGATCTACCAACTGATAATATCACTTGATATGATAAGCAGTAAGAAGTAAAGCAGTTAATGTGAAACAGTAGGTAACAAACTTGTTAGTCACTTCCCTGTCCCTTCCCATCGAAAAGTACAGCCTACGACGTGTTTTAGCGATTTGATCTACCAACTGATAATATCACTTGATATGATAAGCAGTAAGAAGTAAAGCAGTTAATGTGAAACAGTAGGTAACAAACTTGTTAGTCACTTCCCTGTCCCTTCCCATCGAAAAGTACAGCCTACGACGTGTTTTAGCGATTTGATCTACCAACTGATAATATCACTTGATATGATAAGCAGTAAGAAGTAAAGCAGTTAATGTGAAACAGTAGGTAACAAACTTGTTAGTCACTTCCCTGTCCCTTCCCATCGAAAAGTACAGCCTACGACGTGTTTTAGCGATTTGATCTACCAACTGATAATATCACTTGATATGATAAGCAGTAAGAAGTAAAGCAGTTAATGTGAAACAGTAGGTAACAAACTTGTTAGTCACTTCCCCTGTCCCTTCCCATCGAAAAGTACAGCCTACGACGTGTTTTAGCGATTTGATCTACCAACTGATAATATCACTTGATATGATAAGCAGTAAGAAGTAAAGCAGTTAATGTGAAACAGTAGGTAACAAACTTGTTAGTCACTTCCCTGTCCCTTCCCATCGAAAAGTACAGCCTACGACGTGTTTTAGCGATTTGATCTACCAACTGATAATATCACTTGATATGATAAGCAGTAAGAAGTAAAGCAGTTAATGTGAAACAGTAGGTAACAAACTTGTTAGTCACTTCCCTGTCCCTTCCCATCGAAAAGTACAGCCTACGACGTGTTTTAGCGATTTGATCTACCAACTGATAATATCACTTGATATGATAAGCAGTAAGAAGTAAAGCAGTTAATGTGAAACAGTAGGTAACAAACTTGTTAGTCACTTCCCTGTCCCTTCCCATCGAAAAGTACAGCCTACGACGTGTTTTAGCGATTTGATCTACCAACTGATAATATCACTTGATATGATAAGCAGTAAGAAGTAAAGCAGTTAATGTGAAACAGTAGGTAACAAACTTGTTAGTCACTTCCCTGTCCCTTCCCATCGAAAAGTACAGCCTACGACGTGTTTTAGCGATTTGATCTACCAACTGATAATATCACTTGATATGATAAGCAGTAAGAAGTAAAGCAGTTAATGTGAAACAGTAGGTAACAAACTTGTTAGTCACTTCCCTGTCCCTTCCCATCGAAAAGTACAGCCTACGACGTGTTTTAGCGATTTGATCTACCAACTGATAATATCACTTGATATGATAAGCAGTAAGAAGTAAAGCAGTTAATGTGAAACAGTAGGTAACAAACTTGTTAGTCACTTCCCTGTCCCTTCCCATCGAAAAGTACAGCCTACGACGTGTTTTAGCGATTTGATCTACCAACTGATAATATCACTTGATATGATAAGCAGTAAGAAGTAAAGCAGTTAATGTGAAACAGTAGGTAACAAACTTGTTAGTCACTTCCCTGTCCCTTCCCATCGAAAAGTACAGCCTACGACGTGTTTTAGCGATTTGATCTACCAACTGATAATATCACTTGATATGATAAGCAGTAAGAAGTAAAGCAGTTAATGTGAAACAGTAAGTAACAAACTTGTTAGTCCCTTCCCATCGAAAAGTACAGCCTACGACGTGTTTTAGCGATTTGATCTACCAACTGATAATATCACCTGATATGATAAGCAGTAAGAAGTAAAGCAGCTAATGTCAAACAGTAGGTAACAAACTTGTTAGTCACTTCCCTGTCCCTTCCCATCGAAAAGTACAGCCTACGACGTGTTTTAGCGATTTGATCTACCAACTGATAATATCACTTGATATGATAAGCAGTAAGAAGTAAAGCAGTTAATGTGAAACAGTAGGTAACAAACTTGTTAGTCACTTCCCCTGTCCCTTCCCATCGAAAAGTACAGCCTACGACGTGTTTTAGCGATTTGATCTACCAACTGATAATATCACTTGATATGATAAGCAGTAAGAAGTAAAGCAGTTAATGTGAAACAGTAGGTAACAAACTTGTTAGTCACTTCCCTGTCCCTTCCCATCGAAAAGTACAGCCTACGACGTGTTTTAGCGATTTGATCTACCAACTGATAATATCACTTGATATGATAAGCAGTAAGAAGTAAAGCAGTTAATGTGGAAACAGTAGGTAACGAACTTGTTAGTCACTTCCCTGTCCCTTCCCATCGAAAAGTACAGCCTACGACGTGTTTTAGCGATTTGATCTACCAACTGATAATATCACTTGATATGATAAGCAGTAAGAAGTAAAGCAGTTAATGTGAAACAGTAGGTAACAAACTTGTTAGTCACTTCCCTGTCCCTTCCCATCGAAAAGTACAGCCTACGACGTGTTTTAGCGATTTGATCTACCAACTGATAATATCACTTGATATGATAAGCAGTAAGAAGTAAAGCAGTTAATGTGAAACAGTAGGTAACAAACTTGTTAGTCACTTCCCTGTCCCTTCCCATCGAAAAGTACAGCCTACGACGTGTTTTAGCGATTTGATCTACCAACTGATAATATCACTTGATATGATAAGCAGTAAGAAGTAAAGCAGTTAATGTGAAACAGTAGGTAACAAACTTGTTAGTCACTTCCCCTGTCCCTTCCCATCGAAAAGTACAGCCTACGACGTGTTTTAGCGATTTGATCTACCAACTGATAATATCACTTGATATGATAAGCAGTAAGAAGTAAAGCAGTTAATGTGAAACAGTAGGTAACGAACTTGTTAGTCACTTCCCCTGTCCCTTCCCATCGAAAAGTACAGCCTACGACGTGTTTTAGCGATTTGATCTACCAACTGATAATATCACTTGATATGATAAGCAGTAAGAAGTAAAGCAGTTAATGTGAAACAGTAGGTAACAAACTTGTTAGTCACTTCCCCTGTCCCTTCCCATCGAAAAGTACAGCCTACGACGTGTTTTAGCGATTTGATCTACCAACTGATAATATCACTTGATATGATAAGCAGTAAGAAGTAAAGCAGTTAATGTGAAACAGTAGGTAACAAACTTGTTAGTCACTTCCCTGTCCCTTCCCATCGAAAAGTACAGCCTACGACGTGTTTTAGCGATTTGATCTACCAACTGATAATATCACTTGATATGATAAGCAGTAAGAAGTAAAGCAGTTAATGTGAAACAGTAGGTAACAAACTTGTTAGTCACTTCCCTGTCCCTTCCCATCGAAAAGTACAGCCTACGACGTGTTTTAGCGATTTGATCTACCAACTGATAATATCACTTGATATGATAAGCAGTAAGAAGTAAAGCAGTTAATGTGAAACAGTAGGTAACAAACTTGTTAGTCACTTCCCTGTCCCTTCCCATCGAAAAGTACAGCCTACGACGTGTTTTAGCGATTTGATCTACCAACTGATAATATCACTTGATATGATAAGCAGTAAGAAGTAAAGCAGTTAATGTGAAACAGTAGGTAACAAACTTGTTAGTCACTTCCCTGTCCCTTCACATCGAAAAGTACAGCCTACGACGTGTTTTAGAGATTTGATCAACCAACTGATAACATCACTTGATATGAGAAGCAGGAAGAAGTAAAGCAGTTAATGTGAAACAGTAGGTAACAAACTTGTTAGTCACTTCCTGTCCCTTCCCATCGAAAAGTACAGCCTACGACGTGTTTTAGCGATTTGATCTACCAACTGATAATATCACTTGATATGATAAGCAGTAAGAAGTAAAGCAGTTAATGTGAAACAGTAGGTAACAAACTTGTTAGTCACTTCCCTGTCCCTTCCCATCGAAAAGTACAGCCTACGACGTGTTTTAGCGATTTGATCTACCAACTGATAATATCACTTGATATGATAAGCAGTAAGAAGTAAAGCAGTTAATGTGAAACAGTAGGTAACAAACTCGTTAGTCACTTCCCTGTCCCTTCCCATCGAAAAGTACAGCCTACGACGTGTTTTAGCGATTTGATCTACCAACTGATAATATCACTTGATATGATAAGCAGTAAGAAGTAAAGCAGTTAATGTGAAACAGTAGGTAACAAACTTGTTAGTCACTTCCCTGTCCCTTCCCATCGAAAAGTACAGCCTACGACGTGTTTTAGCGATTTGATCTACCAACTGATAATATCAATTGATATGATAAGCAGTAAGAAGTAAAGCAGTTAATGTGAAACAGTAGGTAACAAACTTGTTAGTCACTTCCCCTGTCCCTTCCCATCGAAAAGTACAGCCTACGACGTGTTTTAGCGATTTGATCTACCAACTGATAATATCACTTGATATGATAAGCAGTAAGAAGTAAAGCAGTTAATGTGAAACAGTAGGTAACAAACTTGTTAGTCACTTCCCCTGTCCCTTCCCATCGAAAAGTACAGCCTACGACGTGTTTTAGCGATTTGATCTACCAACTGATAATATCACTTGATATGATAAGCAGTAAGAAGTAAAGCAGTTAATGTGAAACAGTAGGTAACAAACTTGTTAGTCACTTCCCTGTCCCTTCCCATCGAAAAGTACAGCCTACGACGTGTTTTAGCGATTTGATCTACCAACTGATAATATCACTTGATATGATAAGCAGTAAGAAGTAAAGCAGTTAATGTGAAACAGTAGGTAACAAACTTGTTAGTCACTTCCCCTGTCCCTTCCCATCGAAAAGTACAGCCTACGACGTGTTTTAGCGATTTGATCTACCAACTGATAATATCGCTTGATATGATAAGCAGTAAGAAGTAAAGTAGTTAATGTGAAACAGTAGGCAACAAACTTGTTAGTCACTTCCCCTGTCCCTTCCCATGGAAAAGTACAGCCTACGACGTGTTTTAGCGATTTGATCTACCAACTGATAATATCACTTGATATGATAAGCAGTAAGAAGTAAAGCAGTTAATGTGAAACAGTAGGTAACAAACTTGTTAGTCACTTCCCCTGTCCCTTCCCATCGAAAAGTACAGCCTACGACGTGTTTTAGCGATTTGATCTACCAACTGATAATATCAATTGATATGATAAGCAGTAAGAAGTAAAGCAGTTAATGTGAAACAGTAGGTAACAAACTTGTTAGTCCCCTCCCCTGTCCCTTCCCATCGAAAAATACAACCTACGACTTGTTTTAGCGATTTGGTCTACCAACTGATAATATCACTTGATATGATAAGCAGTAAGAAGTAAAGCAGTTAATGTGAAACAGTAGGTAACGAACTTGTTAGTCACTTCCCCTGTCCCTTCCCATCGAAAAGTACAGCCTACGACGTGTTTTAGCGATTTGATCTACCAACTGATAATATCACTTGATATGATAAGCAGTAAGAAGTAAAGCAGTTAATGTGAAACAGTAGGTAACAAACTTGTTAGTCACTTCCCCTGTCCCTTCCCATCGAAAAGTACAGCCTACGACGTGTTTTAGCGATTTGATCTACCAACTGATAATATCACTTGATATGATAAGCAGTAAGAAGTAAAGCAGTTAATGTGAAACAGTAGGTAACAAACTTGTTAGTCCCCTCCCCTGTCCCTTCCCATAGAAAAATACAGCCTACGACGTGTTTTAGCGATTTGGTCTACCAACTGATAATATCACTTGGTATGATAAGCAGTAAGAAGTAAAGTAGTTAATGTGAAACAGCAGGTAACAAACTTGTTAGTCACTTCCCCTGTCCCTTCCCATCGAAAAGTACAGCCAACGACGTGTTTTAGCGATTTGATCTACCAACTGATAATATCACTTGATATGATAAGCAGTAAGAAGTAAAGTAGTTAATGTGAAACAGTAGGCAACAAACTTGTTAGTCACTTCCCCTGTCCCTTCCCATCGAAAAGTACAGCCTACGACGTGTTTTAGCGATTTGATCTACCAACTGATAATATCACTTGATATGATAAGCAGTAAGAAGTAAAGCAGTTAATGTGAAACAGTAGGTAACAAACTTGTTAGTCACTTCCCCTGTCCCTTCCCATCGAAAAGTACAGCCTACGACGTGTTTTAGCGATTTGATCTACCAACTGATAATATCAATTGATATGATAAGCAGTAAGAAGTAAAGCAGTTAATGTGAAACAGTAGGTAACAAACTTGTTAGTCCCCTCCCCTGTCCCTTCCCATCGAAAAATACAGCCTACGACGTGTTTTAGCGATTTGGTCTACCAACTGATAATATCACTTGATATGATAAGCAGTAAGAAGTAAAGCAGTTAATGTGAAACAGTAGGTAACGAACTTGTTAGTCACTTCCCCTGTCCCTTCCCATCGAAAAGTACAGCCTACGACGTGTTTTAGCGATTTGATCTACCAACTGATAATATCACTTGATATGATAAGCAGTAAGAAGTAAAGCAGTTAATGTGAAACAGTAGGTAACAAACTTGTTAGTCACTTCTTCTGTCCCTTCCCATCGAAAAGTACAGCCTACGACGTGTTTTAGCGATTTGATCTACCAACTGATAATATCACTTGATATGATAAGCAGTAAGAAGTAAAGCAGTTAATGTGAAACAGTAGCTAACAAACTTGTTAGTCCCCTCCCCTGTCCCTTCCCATAGAAAAATACAGCCTACGACGTGTTTTAGCGATTTGGTCCACCAACTGATAATATCACTTGGTATGATAAGCAGTAAGAAGTAAAGTAGTTAATGTGAAACAGCAGGTAACAAACTTGTTAGTCACTTCCCCTGTCCCTTCCCATAGAAAAATACAGCCTACGACGTGTTTTAGCGATTTGGTCCACCAACTGATAATATCACTTGGTATGATAAGCAGTAAGAAGTAAAGTAGTTAATGTGAAACAGCAGGTAACAAACTTGTTAGTCCCCTCCCCTGTCCCTTCCCATAGAAAAATACAGCCTACGACGTGTTTTAGCGATTTGGTCCACCAACTGATAATATCACTTGGTATGATAAGCAGTAAGAAGTAAAGTAGTTAATGTGAAACAGCAGGTAACAAACTTGTTAGTCACTTCCCCTGTCCCTTCCCATCGAAAAGTACAGCCTACGACGTGTTTTAGCGATTTGGTCTACCAACTGATAATATCACTCGGTATGATAAGCAGTAAGAAGTAAAGTAGTTAATGTGAAACAGCAGGTAACAAACTTGTTAGTCACTTTCCCTGTCCCTTCCCATCGAAAAGTACAGCCAACGACGTGTTTTAGCGATTTGATCTACCAACTGATAATATCACATGATATGATAAGCAGTAAGAAGTAAAGTAGTTAATGTGAAACAGTAGGCAACAAACTTGTTAGTCACTTCCCCTGTCCCTTCCCATCGAAAAGTACAGCCTACGACGTGTTTTAGCGATTTGATCTACCAACTGATAATATCACTTGATATGATAAGCAGTAAGAAGTAAAGCAGTTAATGTGAAACAGTAGGTAACGAACTTTTTAGTCACTTCCCCTGTCCCTTCCCATTGAAAAGTACAGCCTACGACGTGTTTTGGCGATTTGATCTACCAACTGATAATATCACTTGATATGATAAGCAGTAAGAAGTAAAGCAGTTAATGTGAAACAGTAGGTAACGAACTTGTTAGTCACTTCCCCTGTCCCTTCCCATTCAAAAGTACAGCCTACGACGTGTTTTAGCGATTTGATCTACCAACTGATAATATCACTTGATACGATAAGCAGTAAGAAGTAAAGCACTTAATGTGAAACAGTAGGTAACACACTTGCTAGTCACTTCCGTTGTCCCTTCCCATCGAAAAGTACAGCCTACGACGTGTTTTAGCGATTTGATCTACCAACTGATAATATCACTTGATATGATAAGCAGTAAGAAGTAAAGCAGTTAATGTGAAACAGTAGGTAACAAACTTGTTAGTCACTTCCCCTGCCCCTTCCCATCGAAAAGTACAGCCTACGACGTGTTTTAGCGATTTGATCTACCAACTGATAATATCACTTGATATGATAAGCAGTAAGAAGTAAAGCAGTTAATGTGAAACAGTAGGTAACAAACTTGTTAGTCACTTCCCCTGTCCCTTCCCATCGAAAAATACAGCCTACGACGTGTTTTAGCGATTTGGCCTACCAAGTGATAATATCACTTGATATGATAAGTAGTAAAAGGTGAAGTAGTTAATGTTAAACAGTAAGTACTCATTGTCTACCTACTCACCAGCCCGCTTATCTGTCCACATACCAACTTACCTGCCTGCCCAACTGATCGCCTGCGACCATTGCCAGTGGCCACTACTAAGGGTGCGTAACGCACGAGGAGGAGCGAAGCACGAAGCGCGAAGCAGGAAGCAGGAAGCACGAAGCACGAAGCAGCAGCGAGTTGCACGCACAACAAGAATTTTTGCTACGGTATCGCCGATCTAACTCTGTTAGTTTTGAACCGATTGGGCTCAAATTTTGCCAGCACGTGTCTCCTGGACCCTCTCACCTATATCCCGATGGAAATCTCTAGGGAATTTGTTTAACAGGTTTTATTAACTACTTTACAAAATTCGAAGTGATCACAAGTCCCGGGCAAAACCAAATCTCGACTGGTGCGACCGAAGCGGCTGGAGCGATATGCTTTTTTAGGTTCTATTTTCGACGCACATTTCGAATTTTAACATAGCAGCTGCGAATCGTTTCTCTGAAGGGTGTTGAATGCGTTTCATAGGCTCATCATAACGTGTGTTCCATGAGTTTCCGTCGCCTCCTGAAATACACCGATGTGATTTCTACACCTGGAATACTCCCATAGTGTTTTGTAACGCCGAAATATGTTGCTATGATGGACGAGGCGACACTCCGTCGTATACGAAGCCAGCGCCACTCCGCCGTGACCAGTTGACGCAGTGAAAGTGCGTGCTGCAGTGAGGAATGAGGTCACGGTTTCGGACTCCTGCCGCAGTCGTAGTTTGCACTCCTGTGAAACACGCGTTCATCTCGTAAAGTGTAGAGGACTAGCAGATTTATCGTGCGACAGCTTTTTTGTAGGAATGTGAAGCGTCGCATCGTGAATGTCTGATTCCCGCCACTGGTGTTTTACTGTGAAAATAATTGGATTTCCAACAAATTTATAGCTGCGAGCACATGTGGGCACAAAATGTTCAGGACAAAGGACTGTCTCACAATGAGAATAAAGAATGGAGTGGACTTCCGAACAATCATAAAAACCGCACAGGCCTACCAATTGAGGAAGGAAACAGTACCGAACCAGACTTTACTTAACTTGACTTAATCGGTTGGCTTTCGCCTGACGCGGTCATTCCGCACCTTCACCGAGGTGTGCCGTCCTAGTAGTAACCCGTGTCCATTTTTCACGGTCTTCAGCCACAACTTGAACACATTCCATCCAGCTGTCACTATTCCATTTCCTACGGAACGAAACATCGCGCCTGAACTGTCTTTGGATGCCGAGTGACTTCAAATCCTCTTTAACTACATGCGTTCAAAACTTCCTCCTACGTCTAGGTGGCCGTTTCCAGCCAGGATTTGGAAGCATTCTTAAAGCGTGTTGTACGAGACGATCCGGCGTGCTTCTTAGTATATGCCCGAGCAGTCGAAGTCGACTTTCCATTGCTGCTTGAGATGGCGTTAGGAGATGCTGGCACCTCCCTCGTGTCAAGCGTTGATGTACTGCGTCCATTTCCTTGTAAAGGTCTTCGTTATGGCATACATGCGGCCAGAAATATCCAAGCAAACGCCTAAAAAGCTTCCTCTCCGTGCAATCCAACCTTTCCATCTGCGTCTTCGGTGCTGCCCACGTCTCCGATCCGTACATCATGATAGGGCGAATAGCGGATAGGTAGACGCGCAACTTGACTTCCTTCGCGATGGTGGTAGACCACAAACACTTGGTTAGAGAATTAAATGCAGACGTAGCTTTCGCACATCGTTGTCGAATATCCGCTGCATAACTACCACCGTTCTTCAGAAAACAGCCCAAATAACAGAAATCGTCCACCAGTTCGATACGTTGTCCGTCCACACAAACTCCCGTTGAAGGCCTCTGAGAAACCTACATCTGCTTGCATTTGTCGGGACGAAGACGAAGTCCATGGGCTGCGGCATACTTCGAAACGAGGTTCACAATCCTTTGCAGTTTTGCGTTGTTTTCAGCGAATAACACAATGTCATCGGCGTACTCCAGGTCGACAAGGGAGCGTCCTGATGGTGTTAAGATCACATCCGCAGAAAACTGTTCTGCAACTACGCATGACGTCATCAACGGCGAAGTTGAAAAGAAAAGGTCCTGCAACGGCTCCTTGCCTTACTCCTGTTTTCACCTCGAAAGCTGACGTAAATCCGACAGGTGTACGAACTGCTGCTGTTGTTCCTTTGTTCATGTCCTCGATTAACCGGACATACTTTTCCGGGACTCCATCTGCTCGCAGAGCATTGAGCAATCGATCACGATGAGGAGAGTCAAACGCGGCTTCAAAGTCCAAAAAGGCAAGCTGTAATGGCTTCGGATACCGCTGCCACGATTCAATTACTCTTCTCACGACGAACACTTGGTCGATGGTCAACCTTCCAGGTCGAAAATCGGCTTGCTCATCTCTGGTCGTTCTTTCACGATGTTTGATAAGTCGCTCGAGAATGATACGTTCTAAAACCTTGTACATGACATGAAGTAGAGAAATTCCTCTGTAGTTCTTAGGATCCGTGACGGATAGCTTCTTGTGAAGAGGTACGATGATCGCATGTCTCCACGAATCGGGTATCCTTTCGCTCATCCATATAGCACGGATGGTGTTGGTCATTTCACGAATCCCAGACGGAGGAAGAGCTTTCAGCATTTCAGCAGTGATGTTGTCATCTCCACCTGCCTTTCCATTCTTCATTTTCCGGACACAATCCAAAACTTCAGACTCAGTCGGCGGTTCCTCACTGACATCGTAATGTGCTCTCTGAACATGCGGGAGCTCAGGTACTGATGGCGCTGGACGATTCAGTAGTGAACTGAAGTAATCCTTCCATATTGGCAGCGTCGCATCACCAACTTCAACTCCATGTGTAGTGTTCAAGACAGGAGAACATCTCTTAATCTTCCCGCTATACTGTCGCAGCAACGTGAAGGCTTTCCTCGGATTCTTCTCCTCCCAAGCCTTCTCGAACTCCTTAGCTCTACACGTCCACTCTCGCTCGCGGTCACTTTGAAGCTGCCGACGCAACTTCTTCCTCAGACGCTTCTCCTCCACGAAGTTTCCTGCAGTTCGGAGAGCACATACTCTGTTGTAGGTAGATGTTGTTTCTCCTGAGACGTAGGCGAACTTCTTCTTAGGCTTTACAACCGGGAGTGCCCCTTTCGAAGCGTGCACTTGACAAAAGAATCCGCGTCGCAAAGTTTCTTCTTAGTCCGTACTCCGATGTGAATAGAAACGCGTTGTCAAAAATTCCTCCTGCACTCTTTATCTCTGAGACTTGCCATGTCAATCTTCTGGAGAGGCTGCGCCCCTCGCTTTCTCTTATGAATCCTCGCAGTGAAGTTCAACAGAACAGGACGATGATCCGAATCGAATGCGACATCCCACACAGCTCTAGATCTTCGAATGTCCGATACTGGAATATTCCTCGTCAGGACATAGTCAAGCTGTAGTTTCAAAGTTGTCATCTTCCGCTTCCGCTGCTCTTCTAGAGATAGCTGGGTTGGTCCCTGCCACGTAAGCTGATGGCGGCGATGATTCCTCTTGAATGTCGATGCAATAATCAGACTACTGCGTTCACAAAAGTCGACAAGGCGGTAGCCATTGTCCGATGTTTGCTCCACTGAGTAGAACCATTTACCGACTACTTCGGATTCCTGATCAAGTCCCATCTTCGCATTTGCGTCAATCCCCACGACAACAGCATGTTGACAAGGTATCCTGGCCAGCAACGTATTGAGTTCCTCATAAAACGCATCCTTCGAATTGTCTTCGGCGGTTTCAGTGGGCGCATGAGCACTCACTATCCACAGATTGAATCCTCTGTGATCCCGCAGTCGTACGAATGCATTCCGGCACGACGTTGAGCCAAACTCCTTGACCATACCATTGAAATACTTCCTTACAGCTATTGCACAGCCTCCCACTCTCCTATCGTCAGCGTTACCGCAGTAGATGGTGTACTCTCCGACGCTGATGACGGGTCTATCCTTGAGGCGGGCTTCCTGTAAAGCAGCAAAGGGTGCATGGAAATAGCTCAGAAATCTGGATAGCGCAGTTTTTTTGGATATCACTCGACAGCGATCGACAGTTCAGGGTGGCGAAACTGTGGCTTGTGACCAAAGACTCCATGAACTCCCTAGGTACGGATCCTAAGGTGTTATGGACCAGAGGCCTTGGTGTGCCGGACGGCGACACCTTTATGCAATGTGCGGGATACGTTCGCGATATAGTTGTGCACGCTATATCGCTCAGACTTTACTAGACGAGCTAATACAAGCTGCGTGCAGAGTATTACAAGAGAAATCGCTTGAGGAGTCAGGTTGGAGCGAGCGAGGACGGGCGGATAAAATTGATTGCGAGATTACGGCGTCGAAAAAATTGGACTGATCTGACGCAAATGTCACAAAAACATAGCTTCTCAAAAAAGGCTCTTTTTTTCTGTAGAACTACTCTAGGTTGTAGTAGCTAAAATACCATCGTAACCTACAATAATCAACTTGAGTATCAAAAACGAACCTCATATTCAAGTTCAGCGCCCCAAATAGTCCCCCTAGACGACATTTGGGCGAAAAAAAAACCGCCTACGCAGTCCACGTACCCACTTTTGGGAGTCCAAAAGTCGAGGAAATTTTTGCTCTGAAATTGTCGAAGGGGGTTATTTGGGGAGCTGAACGCGAATATAGAGCCCGTTTCCATTTTTTTTTTCTGAAGATCTCTGTAGGTTACGGCAGGTGTAATGTCATTTTGCTTATAGAAGTCTATATAAAAAAGCTCACAACTCCGTTCAGAGAAACGTTTCGCAGCTGCAGTATGAAAACTCGAGTTCTCCGTCAAAAATTGATTCTAGAAACGCTATCTTCATCTAGATTGGCCACGGCATTTAATGATCCTTCCCCTGTAAGGTCCAGGCTGATTACGCGCCGATAGAGCAATACATTAATTAAACTCTCACAAAGGCTAATCCACCCAAAAATCTAATTAGGAACAGTTTATCGAATAAGCCACATGCCATAAATATGTACATAAAAGCGAGTTCTAGGATGGAATTCTCTGATGTGGTAAGTGATCAAGAACCGAACCAATTTTGAACAATAAGCCTATAGTTAGAAAAAAATTAAAAGACAGTCTGCATCAAAGAGACATTCACTCTGTTCCTTGCGCGGAGCGAAGGTCAGAGGACAACAGAAAAGGGACCGAAACAAAGAGATACGCAATGAGTGACAGGGAGTCCGTTTAGGCCTAGACTGTACCACAGAATGCCTGCTAAAAAAGATCGCATAAAGGGGACACTACGTAGTTAGGAAACAGTTGCTTGCCATTTAGCTCCGGACCACGAATGGAACAAATTGGAACGCCGTGCTTATGCCGCCGGAAGAAAACTATTAGGCCGGTGTTATCATCCGTGTCCTATAGTGCAGAGTAGCGACTAATGAGGAATCGAGTTGTCTTCGTGTTCAGAAAGGTCAGTGTATGCTCATATTTTCGCAACACAAACATATGGGACAAATGCGCGGACTCATGGTGAGGGAACAGGATCGGACGGGGAGTCAAATACTGTCAATCCGCTTCTTTTTAAGCGGTTAGGTCTAAATAAGATCGTGGTTGAGCGCTCTCAGAAAAAGGTGGACTTGTAGCGAGGAACTCGATAAAACTGAATTATTAATTAGAGTGATTGACTACAATTGAATGGGGTCTATACGCAAAATCAGGAACCTCACTAGTTCAATTAAGGCGGTACCTCAAGCCTCGATAATTGAAACGGCGAAGAGCTCATCTCAAAGGCAGCTTACACGATAGAATTCGCTACAGTGTTTTTCACAGATTATGAAAACTCCAGAACTCTAAACAACAATGAGAAAAGCCGAAAAAAAATCGGGAATCGATTTTCTGGGTCCGAAAATTTCCAATATTCTTACAGCTGACTGATGAGAATGGAGAAATTGGTCATTATAAGAAGATATGACCTCTC
Source organism: Aplectana chamaeleonis (assembly GCA_029168955.1). Lineage (NCBI taxonomy): Eukaryota > Metazoa > Nematoda > Chromadorea > Rhabditida > Cosmocercidae > Aplectana > Aplectana chamaeleonis. Next base: position 185,885 of record JAPDOI010000528.1, on the reverse strand, counting down.
AAGCAAACCGGCCGATCTCTTCCGCGTCGAATCCAACTTGGTACACATAGTTCCTTGAGATTGGTGAGTCAATGTATTCCCAGTGGGAGGGAGGTGAAATACCCTCTATAAGACGTCCTACTTCACATCATTAGAAGCGCGAGCGGCGCGCGCGACACCTAGGCCTCCGTCTGCCCACCGCTCTCTCACTGCCTCTAACCTCCGCTCCGCACCAGCACACGTAGGAACAATTTAAATTTTGCCGTTTTATAGCCTGCACAGTTGGAGCGAGCAATTACAGGGCTTGGACTCGGTTATTACTCGTGTAAAATAGTTGTGGCTCGTTTTCGACGCTTCCAAATGCGCGAGCATTGTGGTGCAAACCGTAAAGTCCGGTTTACGTTGCTATCTCAACCGCGTCTACGATGCCGCCTTAAAGGCAGTGTTCACGATGATTTTCATTTCCGAGTTTTTCATATGAAGCGAAGCGTTGGCCTCCAAGTGTTACCAAAATTACGAAGAAACGGCGAGAAACCCTGTAAAATGTCGTTTTTCAGTGACATTATTCTCTGGCCTGGACTAGTTGTCCAATTGGATGAACATATTCCCAATGGTTGGGACCGGTGAAAATGGGGTCAGTCGAAAATGGAAAAATATTTTATGCAAAACAGTATTAGTTAGGGTCCGAAGGAAGGGACGGAGCAACAGAAAGCAGAAAATGGCAAAGGACGGGTCCACAAAATATTTCTTCGTCACAACGAACAGTTCCTGTGAGAGTAAAGTGGCGGGGTGAGAGTAATGGATTTCGTGCTCTTCTGGTCCGTTTTTCTCAGTTTCTCCGTCATTTTAGTACTACCCTGGGGTCAATTGATCGATATTGCGAACAATCTCAAAATTGAAGATTATCATGAACACTGCCTTTGAAGCCCAAGATAGAGAGGGCCCTCTTGTTGACGATGGCTCGGTGAAGCATTCAACAACCATGCACGCGGTCAGTCCCTTATGTGCACGATGAATCAGATCACGAAGCATTCATCTTCGCGGTCAGATTGTTGATCGAATACACAGAAAGGCTTGGATCACTTTGGCTGTCCGAATGCGATGCACGCGGCTCTCCAGCTACAACGTGAATGCAGCAGCTTTCCGCAGCCGCATTTAGTCGGGCAAACTGCTTCGAGGCTCCTACTTCTCTGTGTATTCGATCATCAAGCGGGGTCAGTTCTCGATGAACAATTTCGCGGTAGAAACGATTTTTAAGGCCGCCAAATTCTTGTCGACAATTTCTGCGACCGCTAAGTTCGAGCTTATTTCAGTGATATAACAAGCCTAACATACAGTAGCGGTCATAAATCTATTGAAATGGCTTTTTCGCGAATACTGTTTTATACATGTCTCGGCCAGGGCTTACTGAAACTTGATAAAACTTAAGTATGTTATGGGACATCACAAACCTTGCTTTACACATACACAAGCTTAGGTTTTGAGGGTGCAGTTTTCAAATATGGAATTTACTTATAAATTCGTGGTAATAATTCAAAGTAGGACTATTGCCTCAAATATGGCTGTAAAATTTCCTAACCCGTAGGTTTTTATTTGCCATTGGAAAATCTTTAGAATCGATGCATAACATTGTGAGAAAACTATCTTTATCGGATTGTTTTTTGGAAATGAATTCGGAATAAAATCATGCAATATTGCACCTATTAAGTATCTCTCTTCGACGTTAACGAAAAAAAAACAAAAGTTTATGTACCAGTTGTGCTTTGTCAAAGCTAAAACAGTACATATCTTAAAATGATTCTGAAGCGAATAATTTAATAAAGGTGAATTTTAAAAAATATGCCCCAATCTGTTCAATCTTCGGTCTTCAAAAAAATTCTGAGAGACTATTTTCTTTCACGCCTATACAAATGTTGTGAAGATCTTTAAATGGTTACTAACTGGTACAGGCTTGGAATTTTGATAGTCATGGTTTCAGGCAACAATCCTGATTTGAAATTTCAGCACGAAATTAGAAATGATTTAAATATTAGAAAATTGCAAACTCAAAAACTATGTTTGTGTACATATGTGTGAGGTGAGGTTTGTGATGCCTTATAGCATACTGAAAGCTCATCAGGTTTCGCTTGACCCAGGCCGAAATAAGTATACAGTATCCGCAAAAAGGCCATTTCAGTAGATTTATGACGGCTACTGTATGTATGTTGTGAAAGGGAGGCACTGATTCAGATTCCGCAACTATGTACACACATACAACGCAAGGAGATTCTATGGAAGGAGAGGATTTGGAAGGGCGGTCAGAACCAAACTGCGAATTATGGCAGGAAGACGCTTTAGTTGCGCACTTCTGCAATTTCGCCCCTTTTTTCCCTTGGATGGCTGCGGTATTGTGCCTACCAGGTTGTTCAATAAGTTTTGTCCTTCGATAAGAGAGGGCGTTGCTACTAGCCCATTTTTTTTGTTGGTACACTCTTCATATGAACGTATGTGAAATTTTATTTCAATCTGTCAATTCATTCTTTGTTTACACACCAACAGAAATTCACGAGCGAATGTTAAAAGTATATAATTATTGCTCACCTACAATTAGAACAGTAGAAAGAAGGGTTGCGGAATTTAAACGTGGTCGTACAAGCCTTGAAGACGATCCACGTGAAGGACGTCCAAAAAGCGCATCAACACCAGAAATCATAGCCAAAATACAGAATATGGTTTTGAAAGATCGTCGATTGACTGAGAGAGATTTAGTAGAGGCTCTACACATCTCATTAGGCAGTGTGAGCCATATTTTAGGATAAATTTTGGATTTTAGAAAGCTGTGTGCACAATGGGTGCCGCATTCGCCAACAATGGAACAAAAACACATTCGAATGCGACGTTCTCAGCAACATTTCGGGCGTTTTAAAAAGAAGAAAGTGGATTTTTGCGTCAATTCCTCACCATGGATGAGATTTGGGTCTATCACCACGATCCTGAATCAAAACAAGAGGGTAAAGAGTGGTGTGAACCTGGTGGTTCGGCTTCGAAACGAGTTTGTGTCCGGAAATCGCCCAAGAAGGTTATGGCATCAGTTTTTTGGGACGCGAAAAGAATTTCGTTCGTGGATTACTTGCAAACTGGTAAATCAATTAATTCTGAATATTATTGCAACCTTTTGGACCAGTTGAAGGAAAAAATTCGTGAAAAAAAGACCCAGCTTGCAGAAGAAAAAATCTTTTTTCATCAGGACAAGGCACCGTGTCACAAGAGCATTTTGAAAATGGCTAAAATACCTACATGAATACCTAAAGTACCTAAAGTACCTAAAGTTCGAATTGTTGGAGCATTCACCGCATTCACCAGATTTGCCCCCCCCCCCCCAGCAACTTCCATTTGTTTCCAGAACTCAAAAGATTTATGCGTGGCAAGCGTTTTTCATCAAATGAAGAGCTCATAACGGCTGTTGGAGCGTATTTTGCAGACCTTCCGGATTCTCACTTCAGGGATGGGATCCACAGATTGAAGGATCGTTGGAGCAAGTGTTTTAATGTTCAGGGAGATTATACTGAATAATAAAGTGTATTTTGAACCATAAAATTATGTTTTTCTTATCGAACGACAAAGCTTATTGAACAACCTGATATATTATCTTCGAAACTGCAGGACTCCTTTCAGCGAAGCACTTATAATGCTAACAAGAACAACTGCCCCCGGCGCTCAGCAACGTTTTCGAGATGACTGTTCCAAGCATTAGATTTCAGCAAGAGAAAGTGGTGGAAACCTCAAAAAGCTTCGGCATGAGACGTGGACAGGAAATTTCTCGTGCGCGGCTAAAAGGCGTGCTATGAGGGGAGTATGCCTGCGTGGTATATTGCGAGTCAATGACAATCAATAAGCTCCCGTTTTGGTTTCCCATCTCATGGAATGAAATTAGACTCAGTGCAAGTAAATAGTGGGGCACTAGATCAAGCACGGCTAGTACGTGAGGTTTCGGATTACATCGTGGGAAAATTCAGAGAATAAAAAAACAATATTTCAATACCCAGCTGCATTTTTGCTGCACTACAAAAGGTCAAGAAATGGCTAGGAGGAGAACTGCTGAAAATGGAAGATTCTCATAAAAACGCTGTATTCCATCCGAAACCTTCTGAATTTGAATCTGTTAACAGTGGTATAACAGACCCGCAGATTCTGATCGGTTTTTGTTATGAATTGCTAGGCTCGACATTTCTCTCCCTTAACCTCTCATAGTAAATTACAGGTACTTTGCCTTCCGTGTAGGTTTTCAAGGGCAGAGAAAATAATAAAGGATGTAGTCCGCGTGAAGTAGACGAAAATGCTAGTTGTGGAGCACACTTTTGAGAGAAGAGAAACCACTTTTAATCTTTTCAACCCGCAAAGCTCGTGAATGCCCTTTCGATTTCGAACTACTGCAATTTGAGCGAGTTTTAATTAGAAATAGTGCCACGAATACGAATCAGAGATAATAATGGTGGGGCCTTTCATGCGGGATACGAAGTAAAAGATGAGACTACGAATGTCTGAAGCTAGTGGAAAGTCCTTTGGATTCCACTTGAAACCCTTCAAATCCACATCTGTAGTCAGCGCCATCGACCAGAATTCAGTGGTTAATCTACCGCAGTAGTTCTTTTACATGCATCTAGGCTGACGAAACGATTCGAGGCGAATGTCGGCATCTTGAGTCTCATTTCATCTCCAACTCTGACCAGTATGTACTGGCTATGGCTCTCCTGCTCACGTCTTCCACATTATCTTCAATCGCTCCGCCCATTCCATATTTTGTTATGTACATGTATAACAAAGTTACAAAATCGAATACACCAAGAAATCGATGATTTCGAGGAAATCTTATTGTTGCAGTCCCACGCAAAGTAAAAACGGTAAACGTAAGAAGGTGGCACAGTTTAGGCAGAAAATCACTTTCAGGTATTCGGATTCAAATCAACATTGACAGCCCGGCTGAGATCACTCACAAAAATTGAAGCCCGAAAATTGTGCATCCAAAAAGTTATGGTTTTCTGAAAATTGCTGCGGTGAGAGGTCATCTATGTAGCACTTCTGTGTCAATCAACTACCACTTGCAACTTTTTGCATTTCCTCCTCTACTCTGAAGATTTCAGAAATGTTGCGAACACTAATTTCAACAACTTACCGAAGTCTTCCGTAAGTTGTTGAAATCGTGATCGTAAGTTGCGCAGCCTCATGCCCTAATGTGTTCGCAACATTTTCGGAACTGTTCTGTAACTCTCTAAAATGTTGATTCCAACTATTAGTGTGTCGCCGCGATGGACTGATCGCGACGCGAACCCTTCGCCGCGGCCATTAGGTCGCGGCGCCGCGGGGTTCGCGTTGCGACAACGGGCGATCGGGGCTTGGGGTTACACCCACGTATAAGTTATTTGCATGTGCATATATATATATATATATATATTGGTAGCGGTTAAAACCGATCATAGGAGCATAAAGGTGTTGAAACCTGACTGAATCACCACCCAAGGTGAGCACAGTGAACACTTAAAGGCAGTGGTCGCGATCAAATATGCTTGTCGTCTTTTTCTCTCCAGATCCTTTCCTGGGTCTCGAGTAGTAGGACCTATAAGAAAAAATCGCGAAAAAACCACTGTTTTGGGCCGAATTTGAAACCTGAACTTTCTTGTCTTTTGATGGTGGACGAGCCCTCTCCACATCATCGGCATCGATGACCTCTTATATCAAGAACATCAGCTAGCTTGAAATTGAATGTCAATCAATGAACCTTCGAATTTATGTACACATCTAGTCAAAAACATTGACTGAAGTGATGCTTTCATTATTCAACCGTTTTTATTCGTTAAATTTGCATTTATTTCGTTCTCTGAATGTCGATGATTTTTGACTGCTCGGCAAGAGACTGCGATCTGTTTCGTCATCGCTGTGCACGTGTGCACGAACTAGCTTCTTTGGGCCCTAGAAACTCTATTTGTAGACCGTTTTTCACCGCGCTACCTTCATAGTTTTTCAGCTGTTTTTGATCTAAGCTGATTTTTGTAGTTTTTTCGATAGCGTTTTTCATCGTGACCACTGCCTTTAATGCAGAAATAACTGCGGTTTTCGAAAAAAAAATTCTTCTCTGTTCACGCTGCTTTGGCAAGACGTAATATTATATTCGGTTTCTCCTACTAATCCAGGCTCTTTATTGCTTCCCGTAAAACTTTTTATTTTTAGAAGTTTGCTTTTGAATGAATAGTGCAATAGCAGTAGTGAATAATCATATCTGTCGATACTCGTCTCCTTTAGAATCGCCCAATCTACAATACCCGCGCTAAGTTTTGTAAAAACGGGGAGCATCTGCCAAACTTGGCAAAAAAAGCGTCCGATGCATGTATCTTTTTTGAATGAAGACTTTTTCGAATTCTGAAAACGCTATCATTTTCACAGATCAAATTGCTACATAATTATGTGATTTTTGTGACAAAGTCCTCTAAAATTGTTTTGTTTGTGAAGGAAATCGTTTTCGCAATAGTTTTTCAAAAACGTCGCGCGCGACGAGGTGCGGCGAAATTTAGAGCAGTAATTGTACAAGTAATAGAGGAGCAATCTGTATGTTTTCTTCATAAATTAGGTGCAGGTGAGAGAATCTCAACGTCTATGAGTCCGACTTTTCAGGTAGTCCTCAAGCGTGTTTAATGAAGGATTTCGAAAATTCAACCAATACCAACCTTGAGACTTTCTCACCTGCACCTAATTTAAGAAGAAAACATACAGATTGCTCTTCTACTACTTGTACAAATACTGCTCAAAATTTCGCCGCACTTCGCGCGCGCGACGTTTTTGAAAAACCATTGCAAAAACTATTTTCTTCAAAAAAAAACAAATCGATTTTAGGGAATCTCGGTTTAAAAAACGTATGTTTAGGTAGCATTTTGATCTGTGAATATGAAAGCGTTTTCAAAATTCAAAAAAGTCTTCATTCAAAAAAGTTACATGCATCATCGCACGCTTTTTTTGCCAAGTTTGACAGATGCTCCCCGTTAAGCATAACTTAGCGTGGGTATTGTACCTCGAATGAAAGAACATTCGGCTTCTATTCGCACTAGATGATGACACCCACAAGGACTCTCGGGATTCCTTCATTAGAGCAAATATAGCAATTTTTTCACAAACTTTGATTCTTAAAATTTTTTCTTTGTGCGATAAACTTGAGACGCCTATTTGGCTAGTTGAAAACTCAAAACAAACCACTAATCAGCAATATTTATTTTGCAAAGTATTGATTTTGTTTTCAAAAACTGAAAAAAAAACTTAGGATCGGTCGTTTGATAAAGTAATAAATAATCGTGAAGATGAATTGTGCATTTTTGTTTTTACCTGTTCATAATGCCGAAAAGAATAGAAATCTTTCAATTTTCGCAAAAAACATGAGAAGCTAGGAACGAAAATCGTGTTACATAGTGTGATCATTCTCTACTGCTACCACATTATTTATTCAAATGCAAATTTCTACAGAGAACAAGCTTTACGGGCAGTGATAAGGAGCTTTGTTCAAAGGGCGAAATCGAGTTCTATATCACGCCTTGTCAAAATAACTAAATAGATAGGGAAATTCTTTTTCAAGAAACCTCAGTTAATCTAGCATCAACTTTGTAAAAATTAACCCATCTCATTTAGTCACCAAAAGCTGTTATAAACTGTGAATTGGACCATTATTGCTTCATCGTACATATATTCTTCATTCAGATGCTAACCATTTGTTCCCATTTGAATTAACACAGTCACAGGAGAGCAGAAGTTTGCTTAGAAGTGTGATTTCTACGGTATTACGCAGCATTCTGCAGAACATGCAATTCACATCTTCTCCATCCGCTGACGCGGACCGCGGCTATTTTGGCAATAAACCTTGGCTGTAGCTGTGAGCACGGCTCTCTGTTCCTCGTATATTCTACGACTGCTCCATCTCCAAAAGGGGATTTTGTGGCAGTGAAGAACAACTTCGATCTTTTACTAATGCCGTTGTTTTATCACTTGGAAACATCGTTAGTCCGCCACCAAGAGAAGGTCGTGGAAAACTATTCGAAACCTTTTTGCAAAGCATGAAAGCTTACAATATCGCCCGAAAACTTCTTTGTAAAACCAAAATAGCCATAAGGTACAAGAATTGTATTGTAGTAACTCTAATCTTCATGCGAATTGTTTTTGATAAAGATATTCGGATTGTCTATCTAATATAAAACAATATCACCGGTTAATTTCTTAAAATTTAGCTTCCTGGCAAAAGTAACGATTTGGTAATGATAGAAAAAAAGTTTTAAAAATGTCTTGAAATATCTTAAAAGAGATTTGGCAAAATAGCCTGAAATAAAGCGTAGGAAATTAAGTGAAATAGTCAAAAATGTGATTTGGTGGTCGATCATTATTAAAGCTTCTCCGTTAAACTTATCAAAACGAAATCAAGCACGATATGGAAAGGAGCTTTGCGTTCACCTAGCTTGACCTATGCTGATTCCCTTATTGCAGCTTTCAAAAATGGCTTAAGGTTTCCGTTGCGCGCTTGATTTTGTTTTGATAAGTTTAACGGAGAAGCTTGTGAAATGATCGACCACCAAATCACATTTTTGGTTATTTCACTTAATTTCCTACCTTTTTTATTTTCCAGGCTATTTTAGGCCAAATCTCTTTTTTAAAGGCAGTGGTCGCGATCAAATATGTTTGTCGTCTTTTTCTCTTTAAATCCTTCTCTGGGTCTCGAGTAGTAGGACCTATAAGAAAAAATCGCGAAAAAACGATTGTTTTGGGCCAAATTTGAAGCCTGAACTTTCTTGTCTTTTGATGGTGGACGAGCCCACTCCACAGCATCGGCATCCATGACCTCTTATATCAAGAACATCAGCTGACTTGAAATTGAATTTCAATCAATGAACCTTCGAATTTATGTTCACAGTTAGTCAGAAACATTGACTAAAGTGCTTTCTTTCATTGCTCAACTGTTTCTATTAGGTAAACTTTCATTAATTTCTTGCTCTGAATGTCAATGATTTTTGACAGCTCGACATGAGACTGTGATCTTTTTTGTCGGCGCTGTGCACCTGTGCACGAACTGGATTCTCTGGGCCCTAGAAACTCTAATTCTAGCCCGTTTTTCACCGCGCTACCTTCATAGTTTTTCAGCTGTTTTTGATCTAAGCTGATTTTTGTAGTTTTTCTGATAACGTTTTTCATCGCGACCACTGCCTTTAAGATATTTCAAGACATTTTCAAAACTATTTTTTTATCATTACCAAATCGTTACTTTTGCCAGGAAGCTAAATTTTCAGAAATTTCACATATTTTTCCCGAAGGTTCCCTTTCTGACTCCAACTTTGCTCCACGATTTCCATTTTGGAATGATGAAACATCTGACAACCGATATTGTCGTATGAGTACAATTTTTGTAACTTATGACCCAAAACCATAAAAAATACCACTCATTGCTGCATTTCGAGCAACATGTGATAACTCGATATTATTGATAATTAATATTTGATCTTGCATGGTGAGAAGAATTTCCCGAACAAGTGACTTAAAGGCACAGTCCAAGCTCAGGGACGAATTTTGATATTTCCGCATAATTGTGAAGTAGACCCAACCTTTATAGCACCTGCCAAGTGCGAGCCCTCAACTTCTCCGAATAAGCGAGATATAGGAGGAAGCCACCCTGGGGCGCCCACCTCCGGAAGCCACTTTGGCACGCCCCTTTTACGATCTTTCGAGCTCAACCGTCGCGAGATGAGCGATGGTTTCAGATCGTTTTCCCCGTTCTTCCCTACATTCTCAACCTCTCTTTGTTCAGGTCGGCTCGTATACGTCGGCTGCAAAAGACGGAAGTTACAAGCCTCGGACAACTCGTCCACTATGCTTTCCTTGCTGAATTTCGAGTAGCCATAACTCCGTTCCCAGAAGGTCGTCTACGATTTCAGAGACATCGTTGGGATCGGCGTGGGAGCGTTTTCAAGATAGGCTGTAAACAAAAAATCGATTCTGAGGTTAGACTGTGCCTTTAAAGCCATCAACAATCAAAAATCAGTAACAGTAACAGGCGAAAAAAATCAATATTATTGATTTTTATTTATCGATAATGACTGATGAGCAAAATTTCCCAACCAAGAAAACCTATCCCATCAGCAATCACCACTCCACGCCGCATTTTGTGCAAAAAGCTCGAAAATCGATAATATTGATTATCGATCGATTTCGTGTCACGAGTACGAATTCTGACAAGTTCCGTACTTACCTCCGTCGACCTGTGTTAGCTGGCTGCAGATCCACCCCACACCTTGGCCTCCACAGCCGTCTCATGTCCAAGCAGTTTTCGTGCTCCACGGCTAATTTAGTATGTAAACCCACTATCTTGAGGTACCCTTGAAAGTTAAGGTATCAAGTTCAAAATAGAATAGGAGCGACCTGCACCCATTTCCAGTCTCCAGTCCGAAAATGAGCTTCCTAGCTCAATTTTAAGTGTACCCGCAAGATCGTGAACGCCGTCTGAAAAAAAGGAGATTAACAACAAAAACGAGCGGGTTTTCATTTTTTTCTCGAAAACTGGTAAGCCGTTCCAAACCATTTTTGGGGTGTATACCCAACTTTTTACGCTCTTTTCAATGCAGCTTAGCCCTAATTTCTGCGTTCACTCTGAACTGAGATTTCGAAAAAGGGGTTGCGCGCGTGGCCGATTCAAAACCAAATCTGGTGCGCGCTTCGCGCGCACCACAATAACTATATCATAAGTATAATATAATATCATCAATTAGAAAAACGCCACATAGTTTTCCAATAGAGTTTTTGCTGTTATTCTTTTCGAAGTTGATAGACATTCGCACGGATTATCGACCCAGATGTGCTAGATTATCAATCCCAAAATCATTTTTGGGTGGTCATAGCACTCAGGGAGCGCATTTTTAGAGTCTCATTGATGATCTCAGCTAGCCCCAAACTAGAGATTATGCCTAAGAATTGAGTCATTTTGAGAGCGCACGATGTCTTAGGTACTTAGCAAGGGTTCCAGAAGGGATTCTTATTTTGCTATCCTTTTTTAGTCCTGGATTTCTTCAATTTTTTCACGTTCACCTGAACGGAAAAACCATAAATGGGATGTAGCATATATATTGTGGCCACAAGTCCAACGAGGCAGTCCAATATGACTATACCTCTCCAGCCGCTTCGCGGCTGGAGAGGTTTGGTTCTACCTACACCTTGTGATCACTTGGAATTTTTCGCTAATAGTTTTGTATATTTGAGATTTCTGTTAATCAAGTGCCACAAAACCGTCAAAATCCGACTTCTGAACACGCTGCTTTATTTTTTTGACTCGTGCTTGCTACCTATCCTCGAAATTAGCGCAAACAATAACAGGTTTCTAGCAAGAAATTTGATAAGCAGTGAAGAAAAAAATGAGAAAGGATATGTAACGCACGAGCAAAGTGAAGGGTGGAAAACGATGAAACTGATCAATAAAGGAAGAGGTTGCAAAAGCCTTTCAGTTAGTTGTTCCTGCAAATATATGTCACGCTTCCGACGTCTACTAGGTTGCCTTCCGAATAGCGCTATTTGTAACTAACAATAACTAAACTGCAAGTTTCTGTAAGCTCATAAGTCTCATCGAAACATGATTTTAGCATTTTAACCTGCTCGTAACGTTATCGAAAACTTCAGAGTATGCGAAGTACTCATGACACCAAACTCAGTAGTCAGTACTATTACATAGATATGAGATATAAAAAGATATTTATTTTGCGATTTATCGACTACTTTTTTAAAATTCGATTTTGGCTTATTTTTCGACTTAAAAAAGAGTAGTCGGTAATTCACAAAATTTTCTTGAATGGAGAATACTTCACGGTACTTATATATGAAGTTTCGGAGTTCGATGTCTTCGCATAAAGGAGGAATCGCAAAAATTGCAATCTTTTGTGAAAAAAAATACAGAAATCACCCCATTAAAAAATTTCCTCAAACCTGTTTGAATCCTATCATTCATTCCTCAACAAGGATCAAATGTTAAGCCAATCATGGAATATAAACCTTTTTGAATTTTCAGACCCAAACCACAAATCGTATTTGAATGTGGGATTCGAAGGTGATTGAGTGTTGCGGAATGCGGCAATTAAAGGCAGTGTCCACGATAAAAATCGTTTTTCTGTTTTTCAACCTATCTTGACAACGGTCTCATGCTGATTCCAACGAGCTTTTTGGAATCGTACAAGACCTTCTAGGAACGAAGTCATGGTCCCTCAAAAATTGAGCTAGGGAAGCATGATGGACGAGTTTTCCGAGGCTTGTAACTTCCGCCTTTGCCGCCAATGTATGCGAGCTGACCTGAGTAAGGAGAGAAGTCGAGAATGAAGGGAAGAACGGGGCTATTGACCGGAAACCATCCCACATCTCACGATTTCAAGCTTTCATTCGTCCACGTCGGTGGGCGGGCAATGCGCTTTTGGGGTTTGCTTTGCGCTCAAATGGGAACTTCGGGCTCTTTTGGGGCTCTTCCTAGCTCGTTTTAATGCGTTCTTTCGACGTTCACGTTACAGAGTGTCCCTCCACTACCCATTCCTAGTGGAATTTCAAACACTTTTTTCATCGTGAACACTGCCTTTAACACTAGATAGGCGAAGAATTGCGCTTTCAAATGCTATACGACGCTTTGCTGACCGACGCAGAAAGGAACGAGAAAAAAATGAAACGAAAAAACACGAGAGCTTGTTCCTCATCCTATTTTCATTACAAATGAACCCTTTCTAGGACCCTTTCGACATTTTTGCCGACTGGGTTGGTGCAGCTATACAAAAACATGGTAAGAAACTAAATGATATTACGTGCGTAGGATGCCTTTGAGGAACACAAAATCTACCGCGTTCAGACCAAATACGGCTTTCAAAAATGCCCGAGTTAGATTTGAGAGAAAAAGAGTTTCGAAGATCTTCTTCATTAAGTAATGGGGGGGGTACAACTGGCCTTATTAGGCTAATGAGCATACATTTATCAGGGCTGAGCAGGGTTGCAACTCAGCGCAACGGGGGGTCGTTAAAAATTAAATAACTTTTGAAAAAAAAAGAAGTTTGGGAGGATGAGGGCTCGCAAAATCTTTGGGAAAAAAAGCATTTTCTCCAAACCACTGGGTAAGCCGAACTGAGGTATATACTAATAGTTGTCTTTTATTACCGCAAGTTTGAAATTTTCCGGACTTTTCACTCCAAAAAGCTGAAGCAATTTTGCATCTTGGGAGGGGGGGGTCGTGAAATTTTTTTCAAAATTATGATCAACGGGGGGGGTCGTAGCTATGCCGAGAAATGGCGCAACGGCCTGCTCAATCCTAGCATATATCTCCGGTGTTTCTAACCCACAGAAAACTATAGGAGAAATATCTCCGGAATTACACTGGAATAAAGTTATAAGGACAGAGTTTCTAAAGCATATCAAAAAACTTTTCTATATATGGCCAGTGTTCCCCCATGGCTTGAATCGTCACTTCGCTGAATCCCACCTTACGAATAAAAGGGAAACTCTAGAAAATATGCGATGATTTAGAGAGCTAACATTTTCAGATAAAAGTCTGCTAGATAAACAGACTGATTGATTGCGATATAACCTTATATTTGAGCGTCGTTTGGATGGGGTTCAGCAGGCTGGCGCTTCCGTAGTGCTCAAGCAGGAACACGATTGTCGCGAAAGCGCGATGCTATCGCTCCTCAAGGAGGCCTGGGCGCGGTCGGTCCCGCGACGAATGCCGACGCACGGTAGAGACGCCGTCGGACTGGCTCGGGCGGCGCGGTCTGAATCATCAGTCTTCGCCCCTGCCGCGACCAAGCGTGGTCCACCTTCCAGCAGCTCTATGCTGCTCTTTATTCCTACCTGTGCTGTGCATCGTCTCGGGGCCTCTGGCCTTTAGAACACTACTATTCCACCTGCTGTACGGCTGGCTCACGAAGAGCATATTCGATGAACAGGTTTTAGACCTGAACCTGTATTATTGATCGTGATGCAATACTTCAGTGGTGCGTTTCTTCTCTTGTAATGTTGTTCTTTATTCCTGTCTATCTCCTCCTCTAAGATCTCTCCATATTATCCTTGTAGTATAAACTAATCGATATTAGCTTGTGTTCTGTTGTGTATGCAAGAGGGACATATATTTCGCAATCTACATTACAGTCGGGATCTGTATTGATTAGTCCAGGGAAGTCCAGGTGTGTGGCACCTGGTTGTCAATGGTACCTATGTGGTGTGTCATTATCCTTATTGCAGTATACAGCTTGCCGGGGTTAATTAGTACAGTCAGTTATGTTATCGGTAGGGAGTCTGTAGGTTGGATCTCCCGGGACTGACGTCTGGTGTCGGACCCGGGGGAGAAAACCACCGATTCGCCACATGGTGCATACGGCTAAAATATCCTGCTAATTTTCCCTTGGGTAACCCTTAGCCCCTTGTGGTGGGACCAAAATGTGGGCTTCCCCATTCCCCCCCCCCCACTTTTGACGGGAATAATTTCATCTAGGGTTGCCACGGCAAGCCAAGGTGCACAACTTGCTTGTTCCGTAGACAACTTATAGACCCTGCTGGCGGTTCGTTTGGGGTACGTGGAAGCCGACTGTGACAGTGGCTAGCAGTTCGGTGAAAGCGTATTCATCTCGAGCGGGCGGACGCGCACCCTGTAAAGGCTCAGGGGAACGCACCAGAGGGGATGGAGGCGAATGGTGAGTAGTGAAGAGCGTTGCTGCTTCCCGGTTTCTGGCCAGGCTGGATATGTTCCCTGGTCATGATGGACGGTATACGACTTGGATCGCCAGTGGTCGCCGGGTGACCCACTCCCATTTTGCCTGAACCTGACTCATCTGGTTGCGCTACTTATATTTAATGCACTATTGCAGTCTCGGTTCTATTACAGGTTGTTGCACTTGTATACCTTAGTACGTTCTACGTAAATACTACAGCACCAGGTGCCGGTTGGAAGGACTTCTCTGGACACGTTAACGCATATCCCTACTATACCAAAATTTCTCTATCACCACTTAATTTCCCTCTTGCGTAAACATATATCTCTCTCTTCTACCACTGTTCTCCCTACCTCTCTACCTATATCCTTGTATATTTAATGTTTTTCGTATATATCGTAGTTTTTCCCTTCTCTTTTAGTCGCACCACTATCACGGCCCTTCGTGGGTCATTGTATTTCAGGTCATACCATCAGTAGTTTGTTCAAACGGGCACAGTCAGCAAGGATGGAGCGGCACGGACTCGCATCGGCGGCCAGGCTTGGGTTGTCAGGTAAGTGAGGACTCTAAAATTACTCCAGAGCGCCTTTAGCGCTTGTTTTAATCATTTTTACGCGCTCTAGCGCAGTAGTTTAGTTTTTTACGCGCTCTTTAGCGCTTAGTTTTAGTCGTTTTACGCCTTTCTAAAAGGCTAATCCAGTTTTTTGTCCATTTGGACATATTCGAGAATTCTTGCCCTCAGGCAATTTTCTAGTTGGTGTTTGGTCAGTTCGCCCCACCCTCTGGTTCTCCCCGGTGTGGACGAAAGTTCTCCTGGGGATAGAATATTGCAGGGAGGTGCGTGGACCGAGCACCACATTTTTGTACGTTTTCATATTTCAGGTTTAACTTGGTCCGCTTCTCCGATTCTTTATGGCCACCACCTTCTCGTGGAACACTCCACGGCGGTGGCTACTCGAATCGCAAGACGTGTCAAGTCATGGCGCCAGGGCTAAAGACAGTTCTCGCGGAGATTCAGTTCCAGACCTTCAATATGAAAATCCAAATTCAAACTGGACGACGGGAGCCCACGACTAATGCAGGTAAGTACGGGTCAATTAGTTCATTCAGGTCGTCTCATCTGCTGGTTGATCCAATGGCAACCTCCATCGATGACGGTTCTCGGTCTGAGACTATTACCTGCGGTATCAACACACCTCCAGATGGATCGCAAGGTCAACCTGGAGAACGGCGGATGGACGTCAGCTACTAATATTCATCCCCTAGTAGCAGTTAGTTTCCCTATTCCGTTCTAGATTAGTTTCCCCTTCTTTTATTTCTCTCCCCGTAGTTCAAAAATTTTCTTTCTGTATTAATACTGCATTATATCGCTCCTCCTTAGTAAATTCTCCTAGTTAAATCTCTCTTATATATTATTTTTCCCTTTCTAAACACCTCTAGTTCACTAGATCAACAAATTTCCTCATTTAGTTTTCATTCGGTAGCTATAATAGACCCTATTTTATTCATATAATCCTCCCTCTCTATTAGTTTCTCCTCTTTTAGAACTCTCTTCCTTCAAAATTTCATATTTCTCCCTCTAACTGTAGTATCTGTAGTTATTTCTGGTAGTAGTTCCGTAGTTTTGACTCGTGCTTACTGGTGTTATTGTCTGGATTCCTGTCTATTCCAGTCAATAAAGTCAAAATAGTTTGGATTCATTCCAAACTTAATCCAGTTTTCACCGGTGTTAATCGAGTTAAAACCTGTATTATCACCTTATTCCAGTTATCAGGGCCAACAACCTTCTAGTAAGGTTCATTTCTCTGCTTCCTGTGGTGGTAGACGGCTTCTATTGGTAAATTACCTTCAATTCCGTCTCCTCTGTCAACGTTTCCTTCAAAAACCCTCTTTCAACATCCTACAGTACTTTCGTAGTTCGTGTCGTTTGACCGATGGGTCCTACCACGATGGCGCATAGTCACGTGGGAGACATCGATCGGTGACGTCACAAATGCGAAATTCTGATTTCCGCGTCACTCCGACGCATTCACTCCTCTTAACCTGCTTTACATATAGTTTATTTCATTTCCATGTATTATTTCTTCTTCTAATAACTTCCTCTACCATCACACTTATTCCATGTTGGTCCTTACTTCAGTTTCTTTGCATTATATGTTGTATTACTTCAGCGTTGAATTCTCGCATCATTCCAGTCCCCCTTCCTTCCCTTCTTTGCGAGATTCATATTATTTCATTTGTCCCTTTTTTCTCCCCAATCTTTCTCATTCTTCTCTCTTTTTCTTTTTCGTCATCTTCCTCATTCTTCCTTTCTCTATCATTCATCGTCCTAAATTTCTATTTCATTACCCCCTTTTTTCCTTCATTTTTTACTTCTAGAACCTTCTGTTCGCCTCTCACCCCACTCGACCTTCGGTCATCTCCCATTGGTTTTCACCCTCTTTTTTAGTCAATTCCTTTCGTAGTTTATCTCCTTTTATTCTAATACAATAAAAACAGTAATTTCTTTCTCCTAGTTGTTCCCCCCTTTCTTTTTCGCTTCAAAATAGAAGCATATCTTTCGTCATTTTTTTTCTCTCTTTTCTCTCTCAAAATTCTCTTTCTATTACAATTTTTTTTTCTCGTCAATTCTCCTTTTACCCTACATCTTCTAGCTCCACCCTTTATCATGTATTTTCCCCTATACCCTTTCTTTCTCCTTTCCTTCTTCCTTTTTTCTTGGCAGTAAAAACACAAAACTCCTTTTCTTCTGACGTTAATTATTTTTATTCCTTCCATAATCTGCCCCATATTTATTCAAAAAAAAAATCCAAAATCTCTCCAATTTTTAATTTACCTCACATATACCTTCTCTATTATTATATTTCATCAAACCCGTTTTTATCCTTTCCCCTCGTCGACCTTCAATTTACCCTCATTTCCCCTTCCTTCTGCTCTTAATCCCTATCTCTATTCCACTCCCCTCTCATTCCTTCCTTTCCTTCTCTCATATCTTCTACTTCCATTACACCCTTTTTTTCTTCTCCTTTTTTTCCCTTCCCCTCTCTTTTTTCTCTCTTTTCATTTTCCATTCTGTTCTCATTTTTCTTGCCTCTTTCTCTTTTACATCTTCACATTTTTCCTTTTTCTCTTCCTTTTTTCTGTCACCCCCGTATTTCAGTTACCTTTTCTACCGCTGTTCGTGTTCATAGTTCCTGCCTCGCACGTTTTCGCTTACCAAAGCATTATTTTCAGTGCTTCGGTATTCTTACTGTGCGACTTCATCAACAACGATGGCGAACGACGACACGGACAAGCCCGTGGAACGCGGACGTAATACGCAACGCGGATATCGAGGGAGAGGACCCTCTCGAGGAGGGAGAGGTATGCCACGCGGTCAGCGTGGAGTTAGTAATTCACTTTCTCCTTCGTTTGATTCGTTGCGCCTTACCCCGCCTAATTCAGTTCATGGCGATAGCCATAATCCAGTTCAGCCACGGGAGCATCAGGTTGGGCAATCGCGGCCCGAGCGCGATCATCATGATCGCGCCCGCACCCGCGACGTCCAGCCACTGCCTACCATCTCTGCTCCAATTATTGCAGCGAGTGTTCTCCGCGATAGTTCAATCCTTAATCAGACTGCGCGGGAGCACAGCAGGGTCCGTGGCAGAGGGCCGGCTTGTTATGCCCCCGAAGCTTCGTTGGCACCTGCTGCGGCTCCCCAGCGGGATGAAGCGATGGACACCGCAGAGAATCCTCGCCCTAATTCAGCTGCAGCTTCTGTCGGTTCAGCTTTGTGGACACCGTCGGAGGACGGTGTCGGCCAGTCGCGCCCGATCCAGGCCGCCGTCACGGACGGGGACCTCCGGGACGCGATTGACCGTCGCGGTCAGCCGACGGCGGAGGCCATTCAGCGTCGAGACGAACGCGCTGCGCGCATCGCCAACATGCTGGTGACCTACCGCCAGAGCTTGCAGTTTCTTCCATCAGCCACGACCCCTATGGGTCCTAATCCAGCTGTCACGGCAATTCCATTGCCACAAGTGACAGACAGTAGTACACTCCTTATCGAAACACGGACGGTGGAAGAGCTAACAGCTCATCAACTACGGTCCGTTTTCGATTATATTACACGCAACAACGCCTTGCGTTAGAGCGTTCGTTCCTTGGTAATCCCGCCTCGTGAGGAAGTGCCAAGCCAGGACCGCGATTACCAAGACGCTGCTAAAGCAGTCCTTTTATTGCAGGAGGTGCAACTCGTAGCCCAGCACCTCACCCGCACGTTCCATCACTTGGCCGTTCTCCTTGTTAGGAGACAGCCCATGCACTTTAGGTACACTCAGCTCACGGCTTTTCTTAATGAGCTGACCCATGGCATCACGTCCGTGACGGTTCTACGAGATCAGCTCCAAGAGCTCATTGTCCCTAGAGTGATGGATTGGAACGCGGAGCTTAATTATTTTAGGGTTACGCTCAGGCTTTTTAATATTTCAGGCGATCTAATTCGCGAAGTATTGCAGTTTTCGTCTGCGGTCGTGGCGCACGCAACGCGTATGCAGCGCGTCCTAGAGTCTCATCAATTGGTGCAAGTAATGTACCAGCGTGGCATCCAAGTCACGTCAGAGGATGAGGATTATAGGATGCGCACGACGCCTGCGTCGCCCCCCGAATTCGCAGCAACCCCTACTACATACATGGAGGCGTTGCGTTGGTGGCGCGACAACTACTCTAACGCTATGTTTGTGACGGCTACAGACGAGTATCTGTGCCCCGTCTCTAGGATCCCTCGCCCTACTGAGGGGTCCCAGGCCGGCGTGCAGCCTCCTGCAGCCCAACAACCCACAATACAGCCACCACCTACTACTACATCAGTACCGCCTTCGGCTTCCTCGCAAGTTCCTGCGCCGCTTTTCGCTGTGGCCCGGGAGGCTGGACGTCCGTCCACACCCAATTCTCAGGGTGGTCGGGCCACTGGGTCTCGGAGAACTGTGGAACAGCCTACTACATCTAAGAGGAAGCACGAAGACGCTACTACAGGCGTGAGCCGAGGGCAGCCGCCGCGGAAGGTCGCGAGCGCCGTTCCGCCGCAGGCCAATCCCCAGTCGGGGGCTGGTGGCCGTGGTGGATCGGGGCTTGGAGTACGAGAAGTGTCGGTGTCCCCCGACCCACGCCCACGTAATCCAGAACCTGTCGCTACACGGCCTATTGCAGAGCCAGCGGCACAGCCCGCTAGGCCACCTCGTAATGCAGGTCCAGCGCGAGCAGAGGACAGAAGAATTATCCCGTTGGGACGTCAACTGACTCCTCCACCGAGGGTAACACACTGTGTCTTCTGCTCTGGCCCCGGGCACTACTCATCGGACTCCACGGAGGTGCACCGCTTGTGCGAAAGGGCCAAGTTGGCGGAATTTCGCGGGATTTGTGCCATTTGTGCCAAATGGCATCACAGCCAGTGTATCCGCCGCGACCCCTGTAGCTTGTGTGGTGTCTTTGGGCACCATCGTGCGTTCTGTATGCGTAACCCGAGGGCAACGCAGGACGTGGATATGATCCCAGCAGACTTCTACGAACGTCTGCAGGACTCCAGATACTGCCCTCCTCCTCGCGGCGCAACGTCTCGTGAGCCTTACCCTCAAACACGTAGGCAGGCTGCCGAGAGCGCGCGCCGGCGCGAGGAGCGTCCAGCTCCAGCCCCGTCTCAGCCCCCTCATAGGGCTGAGCGGGATCGCAGCCCCAATCGTCGGTGGGACGAATGCCCGAATTATCCAAGGGAGGAGAACCTCGACGATACGTGGTGAGGAGGCAGGTTGACACAATACTACAGTCATCATCCTAATACAATTGCTTAAATTTAATGCGCGTTTTTTATCGTGTTCTTGAATCAGGGCCACTCTTTTGCTTTTTCCGCGCGCGTCTAAATTCTTTCTTTTGTAAGGTCCATACTCGCTTCCCTTTCTGCGCCGCTTTTACATCGCAGCGTGCTAGCAGCTGTCGGCGCATACACTAATACAGATCACTGTCAAGACAATCGCAGGTTAGTTGTTTGTTGGGTCCTGTCTTTAGTAACCGGTTGCTTCAGATAGGCCCATGCAGCTTCTAGCTTTTCCATCGCCGTTGTCCTGTCAAGATCCATCGCCAGACAGCATCGACCAGCGTCGGTGCCGATACTACAGGTAAGTTTGATCGCACATGTTTTTGCGGGCTAGCTTTTACTGGGTTTGTCGGGCGTCTTTCTTGTGCCTAATACATACTCTAGACTCGCCAGTGAGATCGAGTAACTGTCAGTCCGGCTGCAGCGGGTTGAGGTTAGTGAGCGATCGGTCAGGTAGGTTTAAGGTAACCCATGAACTGTGCCGGACGCTCCGCCGCTTCCGTGAGCTTGTCTAGTGCAGAAAGACGCATTATGTTACAGACCTGGTCGTGCTAGCAGTGGTGTGTGGAGTGTGCGTGTTGCTGGTGTAGTGGATGGTCGCCTGGTGGTTGATGGTTGCTTGATATTGCAGTGATCTACATCTTTTACATATCTGTATGTAATTTTTATTGTGTTGTGTTCGTTTCTTTTGTATGCTCATTTTTTACTGGTATATTACTCACTTACTCGCCATATGATACTCGCATGTACTCCGGTAGTTAGCTCTCATTTACCTCGGTATTTACTCACTTGTGTTTTGCGGTAATGACCGCATATATACTACAGGGATCTTGGAGGATCTACTATTTTACTTTGGGAACAGATATTGCAGAGAAGGAAAACGCCACTTTCTAAAAATCTACCCCCTTCTTTATAAACTATTTCAATTCAATATACGGCTGGGAGCTGTTCATCGCCACCGCGCTCGTGTTCCAGCCGTATCTAGGGGCACTAGGCCCAATAGGTTGGGGACAGCACCGACCGCACAGCTAGGCAGGCTTCTCCCCGCCGCTAGCCTACGCCCATATGGGAATCCTTGAAATACATTCTTTTTCGGGGCGGGAGTGTCGCGAAAGCGCGATGCTATCGCTCCTCAAGGAGGCCTGGGCGCGGTCGGTCCCGCGACGAATGCCGACGCACGGTAGAGACGCCGTCGGACTGGCTCGGGCGGCGCGGTCTGAATCATCAGTCTTCGCCCCTGCCGCGACCAAGCGTGGTCCACCTTCCAGCTGCTCTATGCTGCTCTTTATTCCTACCTGTGCTGTGCATCGTCTCGGGGCCTCTGGCCTTTAGAACACTACTATTCCACCTGCTGTACGGCTGGCTCACGAAGAGCATATTCGATGAACAGGTTTTAGGCCTGAACCTGTATTATTGATCGTGATGCAATACTTCAGTGGTGCGTTTCTTCTCTTGTAATGTTGTTCTTTATTCCTGCCTATCTCCTCCTCTAAGATCTCTCCATATTATCCTTGTAGTATAAACTAATCGATATTAGCTTGTGTTCTGTTGTGTATGCAAGAGGGACATATATTTCGCAATCTACATTACAGTCGGGATCTGTATTGATTAGTCCAGGGAAGTCCAGGTGTGTGGCACCTGGTTGTCAATGGTACCTATGTGGTGTTATCGTGGTCATCCTACTATATATATTTTGGTAAATTTGTGTGTGCGTGTGTGTGTTTATGTATGTGTGCGTTTCTCTGTGTGTTTGTTTGACCGTTTATTCGGCTTGACTTTCAAGACGGGCTACCTTACGGGTACGGGCTCAAGAGCGCGCAGAACGCCGTAGAAAGTGTGTGGGACCCAAGTGGAAGTGCGTAGGACGCCGTAGAAAGTGTGCGGGACCCAAGGTAGAGTGCGCCGGACGCCGAAAAAGTGTGTGGGACCCAAGTGCAAGTGCGTAGGACGCCGTAGAAGTGTGGGGGACCGACGGTAGAAGGCGCCGGACGCCGTATAAAGTGTGCGGGACCGTAGGTAGAGGGCGCCGACCGACGTAGAAAGTGTGCGGGACCCAAGGTAGAGTGCGCCGGACGCCATAGAAAGTGTGCGGGATCAAAGTGGGAGTGCGCAGGACGCCGAAGAAAGTGTGCGGGACCCATGGAAGTGCGTAGGACGCGGTAGAAAGTGTCCGGGACCCAAGTGGGAGTGCGCAAGACGCCGAAGAATGTGTGCGGGACCCAAGTGGGAGTGCGCAGGACGCCGAAAAAGTGTGCGGGACCCAAGTGGGAGTGCGCAGGACGCCGAAGAAAGTGTGCGGGACCCAAGTGGAAGTGCGTAGGACGCCGTAGAAATGTGCGGGACCCAAGTGGAAGTGCGTAGGACGCCGTAGAAAGTATGCGGGACCCAAGTTGGAGTGCTGAGGACGCCTAAATAAGTCTGCGGGACCCAAGGTAGAGTGCGCCGGACGCCGTAGAAAGAGTGCGGGACCGAAGTGGGGTAGCGCAGAGCTTCAAAAACGTTTTGTGCATCTATAAGAGAGTGTATACCACCCCTTTCTCCACGTACCCTCCCCCAACCACTCATTTCAACTGCTTAGCTGTTTATATGCACCAACCTTTCTAAATCGGGTTTATATACGATGGAAATGTGAGTTAATCAAAATATGCATCCAGAAAACACAAACATCATTATACTTCATTTGGCAATAAAGGTAGCAGGGTGTCGGTTGGTCATGGAGGCGTTTACTAAATCTCAAACAGCGGTTGTCTTTATCTTTACAGAATTGAATATAAATGAACTACCACTTTAGGACCTCTTAAAGCTAGGTAAGGGTCGGTGTGCAACTGCATAAGAAAGGAGGTTAGCAGGGTTTGCATGGTTTGAAATAGTTTGTAATTTCTGATTCCTCGAGCGTTTTCGTCGAAACCAGCTCACGTGCTGGCGCAACCGTACTCCAGCAACAGAGGCCGGCGATGGCCGGCAAGCGTGAGAACTTCGAACGCCATCTCACATAGAATTAGCGGAGTTCGATTCATTCGCCTTATACTTAAGATGCCGGCAAATGGGCCGGCGTAGCCGGACCCCAGCGGCAGAGGCCGGCGTCAGCCGGCGACGCCGCTGGTTATCCTTATTGCAGTATACAGCTTGCCTGGGTTAATTAGTACAGTCAGTTATGTTATCGGTAGGGAGTCTGTAGGTTGGATCTCCCGGGACTGACGTCTGGTGTCGGACCCGGGGGAGAAAACCACCGATTCGCCACAACGATTGTTTTCGGCGTTCCCGACGGCATCGGTGTTAGTTTAGGAGCTGCACGGACAAATTGACGCAGTTATTTCAACCATACATATTTGCTAGAGTGTGAGCTGCCATTGAGCACAAATAAATGTTTTCTTTTTCACTCGAATAAAACTTTTAATCAAGCGCAAAAATTACTCAAAAATATTCGACTCATCTCTGTTAAGCTCAAACCAGCAGGTAAGTAATTCTAAATGAATAGTGGAGGATTCTGTATGATTGCACGACTAGAAATAGATTATGTGCTGCGACACATGACTGAAATGAATTCCCCCCTCCCACTCCTCTTCCACATCTGGCGGCGCTCGTTTCATTTCAATGAAATCGATTAAGAGGGATGGGAGGTGAATTGAAAATGTGTTCTGTTGATGACGAAAAACCATCATGTACAAGTAATCAGAATAATATAGCAGAACAGTCGAGAAAAATTGAAGGCAATGATGGCAGAGCCTACTAGGGAACCTCGCATGGTGTACCCTCCGGATCGGAGTGCTGATAAATGTTTTCTAGTCAACCCTGGCACGTCCTTCTCGAATCTGAACTCGGATTTTGCTACAGACATCTGCGAAAAAGAATATAGCTTGTCAAAATTCGTATTCCCGCCTTTTATCTATCAAGAACGCGCATTAGTGTCTGCGAAATCCGGAAACGGACCTCATGCTAGTGTTCAGCGCCCAAAACTGCCCCACTGAGCAAATTTTGAATGAAAGCAGATTTTCCAAACTGCGCAGACTGATAGCGTTTTGGACTTGTTCAAATTTTCAGTTCGGCGCTTATTTATACCCCTTAAAGCGTTAAAAATGTTGCAGATTTCACTCAAAATCCTTCCAGGCAGGTTATTTAGGGCGCTGATAACGAATTCGGGGTTTATTTGACGATTTTCCAAGCTTTTCCACTTGATTCGTTCAAAAGTTCCCATCAGGGGTAAATCTGATGGCAAATCGCGACGTTTGCCGATTTCCAGAGCGCTAGGATAGATATGGCTCAAATTGTTGCTCTGGGGGTTATTTGCAGCTCTCAACACGATTCTGCAATCTGTTCATCGATCTTTGATGGATTACGGTAGGTTACGGTGTGTATATGGTAGCTTGGCGAGAGTATTGACTCCAAATTTCTCTGTGGGTATATTTAGGACGCCTAACACGAATTTTAGGCCCATTTTTTGATTTTCGAAATTTTAAGGTACGTAAAGCCAGCTAAAAGGCATTATGTCTACCGTAACCTACAGTAACCATAAGTCTAGCGACAAACAGACACCAGATTCGCGTTCAGCGCCCTAAATAACCCGCAGTTGGAAGTTTTGAGCCGAATCCGAATTTTTTTTAAACCTTAAAAATTGGCTGATGGGTAGGTACCCTTATCTTCTCACGAAGCTTCAAACACGCTTATAACTCCAATCAGAGGTGTCCGTAGCAAAATCCGATGTCAGATTCGGAGACAGCGGAGCAGAGTTGACCAGAAAACATTCATCATCTTTTCAATGGTGGGGTTGGCCATGCGAGGTTCCCTAGTTAGATCGCTAGCGAAGAAAGTGAGAAGATTGGTGTTTCTGATACTGTTTCCTGGCTGGTCTAGTCAAAGTTACATATTTCTCGAAGAAAAAAAACCAATGAAAGTATTTCCGAAAATTTTTCGCAGTATCATTAGCTTTAGCCCCCTCCCCATGCCTTGCAAGACACGTTTCCAGGCTCAAACTTAAAGGCAGTGTTCGCGATGAGATTCTTTTTTTCTGTTCTTCCGCCTATCTTGAAAAGGGCCCCATGCTGATTCCAATGATGTCTCTGAAGTCGTACGAAACCATCTGGGAACGGAGTTATGGTCCCTCAAAGATTAAGCTAAGGAAACATGGTGGACGAGTTGTCCTAGGCTTGCAACTTCCGTCTTTTGCAGCCGATGTGTGCGAGCTGACCTGAGTAAAGAGAGAATCTGAGAATGAAGGGAAGAACGGGGCTAATGATTGGAAATCATCGCTCATCTCACAATCTCGAGCATTCATTTGTTCACGTCGGTGGGCGTGTGTTGCGCTTTTGGGGTTTGCCTTGCGCTCGGAGTGGCAACTTCGAGCTCTTTTGGAGCTTTTTCCTGGCTCGTTTTCATGCGTTCTTTCAACGTCAACGTTATACAGTGTGCCCCTCCACTACCCTTTTCTAGTGGAACCGAAATACATTTTTCATCGTGAACACTGCCTTTAGGGTTTTCATGGACAAGGGTAGATAGAAGTACGTGGCGGTATCGCTTCCTCAGACGGTGGAGGTCTCTGCACCGAGAGGCTTAGGCAAATGGCTAACGAAGGGAGTAACCCCGCACTGTATGACTTCTGTGACGGTTTTCATTCTGAGTTCACCCAACCTGATCAAACCTCAACTTTCAACCAAAGGTACAAAACCCCACAAAAAAAAAACTTCTCCGCAACATCGCACTAATGCAAGCATATAATTACATACATGCTCATTCCGTGCCTGTCGTTCGCCTTGATTATTATCACATCTGTCACTGTGTCCGCCTCGATAAATGGCTTCAAACCAAACAGTCGTTGCTATAACCATTTCGGAAGTGTTGAGTTTTCGCATAACTCGGTCCAAACTTGAGATTTTCCGCATCTGGCTTGCCCTCGACTGGTTGCGGTACCGTTGACAACCAAGCATGCCTCGCCCACTTTCCCTCGCGCTTGCTGCGCTCTCCACCCGACATCTTGCGCCGGAGACACAACGAAGAAGACGCTACTACTGTGCCATCGACTGGCATCTCTCGAATGATTGAGGTTTCTATGTATATTCTGGCAAACAGCCACAAACGCTTCGTCTATGTGGATGCTGGGGCGGCATGCACGTACGCGGCGGGTTAGGTTGGGGCTAGGCAGGGTTTGAAGTGTCGGCGCGTTTGATGATAGCGACGCGAGAGCTGAAAGGGGGTTAGGCTCGCACTGACAAATCTTTCCTTCGCAAACCCTACCTAGGAGGGTGGGGCAGCCGAAACCCCGTTGAGACCCCAACTATTGATTATCTCCAGCACTCGCACAGCAATCATGAAACGCGCCGACGCCCCAAGTCCTGCCTAACCCCAACCTAACCCGCCGCGTACGTGCATGCCGCGCCTGAAGCTGTAATCACAATTACGCCTGTAAATGCATTTTCTATAGAACAACTTCATAGAGTTCTATCAACATTTTCCATTCCGATTGATCGGTAACAATTCTAACGGTCGTTTTTTATAGTACTACACAGTTACCTCAACAAAATCGCTTAATTCTTGGCTAGCGCTGCTGGTGACGCATGTGATAAAAAAGAAAAAGCAAAGCAGTTTTACTAGAAAGGGGATCTACCGAGCAAATGTGGTTTGGTGCTGTCAGAAACGTTCCAACAGAAAAAAATTAGGAATCGGGAAGTGGATCTCGATAACCGATTCCCGTGGCTGAATCCTTTGACTCGCTGACACAGCCCGTTTTATTATTTTTCATAGAAAAACTTTGTGGTTTCAAAAATTTCTTCTCTTATTTCGGTTCTATTCTAGTACCAAAGAAAAATCGTGAACTCAATACTTATTATCAGAAAGAAAACCCAATTTTTGTAATTTCAGACAAACGATTTCATTTTGACGTTCAGAAAAGTGAACCAGTGAAAGTGCAGTACCATGTGCAATCACTAGCACATGAACCTTTTCAGCCGAGAAGAAGCCCTTCTTCGAAAAGCCTAGGACACTTCCATGTGAAATACCCCAGCGGTTTGTTATGAGAGAATTGAAAATTCTGTCCACGGAAATCGGTTATCAAGAAAAAAATTTAAATCTTTTGTAAACTCGCTCACTCCACTTTCCTGATAATCCTTTTTGTTAGAGGGTTTCTGCAAGCGCCAAACCGCTTTTGCTTGGAAAAACCTATTTAGCTATCATTGTTAACTTTTTCTTGGTATTACGTAGTAATATTCATGAGAAATCTTCACGACTAGCCAATCTGTATCGTTTGATTTGCGACAAATTGTTAATCAATTTCCCTATCCCACCCATCAAAAGAGCATCGCTTACAACGCGGTTTTGCGATTTGGTCTAATAATCTAGGATTCATCTGATAATTAGTAAGTAACCAACTTGTTAACTGGTTCTCCTAAACCACCGCCTTGAAAAAACACATCCCACAAAGTCTTTCAGCGAATAGATTTAGGAGTCAATTACTTCGGAGATCCATTCTTGGGGCAAACCTTGTTCAGGAGCTTACTCAAGATTCATTCAGGAAAAAATTAAATTTCTTCTAACATCAGACATCTGAGGGCGTTTCCTAGAGACTCCATGGGAATACTTTGATTTCTGAGAGCTGTATCCTTCACTCCTCTCTGGAATGCTGATAGCCCCCCTCACAAATTAGGATTGCACCTATCCCTGTACTGTGCAGCTAAAGCTGTAAAGGATCCCTCTCCGTGGAGACGCAGAGATAGCCAGTTTGCACTTTGAGCGGTCGACAGAGTGCCAAGCCAGCTGGCAGCGCCTTTCTTTTCGTCCTCATCATACTGACTCGAACACCCCGCGTGCCGGGTTGTCAGTGCTCCGGAGACCCCCTCGACTCTTCACGGACAGAAGAGTCAGGAGGTCTGAGGGCCGTTTGTTCCAAATTCGAGACTTCTGCCTAGGATTTCCCGGAAATTATGTTGCCTAGTTATATACTGACACTGTCCCCATAAGCTCAGCCATTTTCATACTTGACGTTGGAGTCTCTACAAAAAATGTGCAGATACTAACTGGGCCACCCTTTACAAAATACAGAATTTATATCTAGAGGAGAAAAACTCTC
Organism: Aplectana chamaeleonis; assembly: GCA_029168955.1. Classification (NCBI taxonomy): domain Eukaryota; kingdom Metazoa; phylum Nematoda; class Chromadorea; order Rhabditida; family Cosmocercidae; genus Aplectana; species Aplectana chamaeleonis. The sequence continues at coordinate 157,282 of JAPDOI010000528.1, read as the reverse complement.
ATCGTTTTCTCATTTGGTGATCATTTGACAGGTTTTTTCTACTAAGAGCCATTTTGGGAGTGGGACCTTCCTTCGCAGCCGCCTCTCATTAAATCTTGATATAATCTTCCCGGAAAAAAATATGGATGAAATCTGCGACGCGCTGTACAGTTTTTCGAGTCTAAGACGATTACGTTTATGCGAAAATTGAGGACATTCAAGAAGAACCTCATTTCTGGCTGAGATAAAGCAAAAAGACTGAACGGACAATCAAGAGCAAGAGAAATGGACAGGAATTGGAGTTCTTCAGAAGCTGAGAAATTGAATAAAACAATGAGCCACCATTTCAGTCGTGAGAAGTTGACAAAGGTTTACAGTCTGTGTCAAGGCGAAATTGCCATGGTCCATTGTGAATCTGGGCTGAAATTGTAGGGGGGGGGGTGTGGCAGAAAAAAAAATCAGAAATCAGAAACTACATGACCGTATCAAATTCGGAAAGCGGAAATCGGAACGCCAGAAATCGGGATATCGGGAATCCCACATTCTGGATCAATAATAGTGGTGTTTCCGTTTTTTTGCATTTGAAGCGTTCTTCAAAAATTGTGGTGCGCGCGAAGCGCGCACCAGATTTGGTTTTGAACCGGCCACGCGCGCGACTGCTTTTTCGAAATTTAGGTCCAAAGTGAACGTACCCTCGATGCCCGAAAAGCTCGCAGGGAGGAGCTTAGCCTGCGTTGCGGCTCGATTTGATAAGAGGTGAACGGGTGGCCGTGTGGTGTTCCGGCCCCTGCCCGGGCACCTGGTAATCGAAGCGGTGATGGCCATCAGCATCGATTACCAGGGGCCGGAGCACCACACGGCCACTTGTTCACCTATTATCAAAGTGAGCTGCAACGCAGGCCAAGCTCCTCCCTGCGAGCTGCTCGGGCATTGAGGGTAGGAACCAGTTGTCTATTTTATTGAAAAGAGCGCAAAAAGTTAGCACTGATGCCCAAAAATGGTTCAGAATGGTTTCCTAAGATTTGAGAAAAATGTGAAAAACCGCAAGTTTTCTCTGTTAATCTCCTTTTTTTTTCAGACGGCGTTCACGATCTAGTTAGTACACTTAAAATTGAGCTAGAAAGCTCATTTTTTGATAGGAGTTTCTTGACTTTTAAAAGTACCTCAAAAATTAGCCGTGGAGCAGGAAAACTGCTTGGGCATGCCACGGCTGTGGAGACCAGGTTGTGAGGGTGGATCTGCAGCCAATCAACACAGGTCGTTGGGGGGGGGGGGCGGTGAGTACTGAACTTTTCAGATTTCGTACTCATGACACGTCATCGATCGATAATCAATAATATCGATTTTCGCGAGTGTTGCACAAAATGCGGCAAGGAGTGGGGATTGTTGATGGGTATGGGTCTCTTGGTTTGGGAATTTCACCCATCAATAATATCGATTTCTGTGTCTGTCGCACAAATTGACGCAATGATTGTTGATTGTTGATGGCTCTAAGTCCCTTGTTTGGGAAATTTTTCTCATCACGCAAAATCGAATTTTATTATTTGTGATAAATAATATCGATTATTCACCGGTCGAACGAAACGTGGCGATGAGGGGTGATGGCCGTCGTGTACTTCAGCCGCAGGAGAGGCAGGGGAAACTCCGTGTTCCTTCCAATCGCGCGCTTCGCTCCTCCCCTGTTCGTCCAATCACAAGCGGCGCTCATTCCCCATTTCCCCGCTTTGAAATACACTACGATCCTCACCCGGCGATGAGTGGTATTTTTTACGGTTGTGGGTCGCAACCAGGGCTGTGCGGAAACCTTTTTCAAAATTTTCGGAAACAGAAACGGAAGAAAAAAGGCTAAAAATCGCTGGAAACGGAAATCCGGAAACGGAAGTGAACTGAAAATCATAGTACGCTTCATAAATAAGCTTCGTCGCTGCTCATGGCTTGCAGATGTACTTCGATAGCTTAAAATCTCAATCTATTCGCTCACGTGGTAGTGGGGCTCCGCTGTAAATCAGCTAGCGAACCGAGGACTAATAGATTTTAAGCATGAAAGGAAGACGTGCAGCTGCTGGTTCACATATTGAGCTGCGAATAAGTCTGCTCGAGCAGCTTCTTCTCAAGTGCGCTGCTGATCTCTTTAATGTCGAGTTCTTTCCTTCGATTTTTTTATCCTAGTACGATCGATGCTATACGACGGCTGCGTCTACATATGGCACCCACTCTTGTTGAGAAAGTAGTTGTTCGTTTGAGGCCGATTCCAGAAGGTGATCTCAAGTACACAACTACTCAGACGATAGCAGGCCCTGAGCCCACCCCGAATGTCGCGTCCATGTTGCGCTCAAGGTAACAAATTTAGCAATTTCCGGGCCACATATGTTGCGATCCAGGCCGCATAGGTTGCGCTCCGGGTGCTTCCGACGAGATTGAATCACGCAGCGCCCTGAGCGCAACTGTCGGCTGATGACGTCACAGTACATCATACAGCGTACATGGTTGCGCCCAGGGCGCTTTCTATAAAGCGATTTTAGCAACACAGTTGCAAAAATCGATACATCGACGTGGTTCAGACGCTTCGCTGATCGATTATCGCACCCACTTGAGCTAATCGATTTTTCAAGGAAGAATCCAACGATTTTCACACATTTACCAAATTCCTCCACACTATTGAATTTCCTTGAAGTTATGTGACCCTTAATTGTCCCTTTTCTAAGCTAGTGCTGATTATAAAAATCTTTAAGCTTAATACACTTTCCCCTGCATAGAATTTTGATTCCGTCACAACTTCCCTCGAAACTTCACCCATTAATCTTCTGATTTCACCTGATTCTCCCCAACTATTAGGTATAGGTCCTTCTAGTGATCTCGTTGAACGATTCAAAGCTAACAATGGAAAGTATGCATGACACAATTTTTTTCAAACATTAAAGTTTAAATATAAATTTAAATATACATTAAAATAAATTTAAATATCCGAGCGATTCGTTTTTCTCGTTTTCTCGAAATGAATAAATAAATTCGAAATATTCCCTCCATGAATATTTGCAAAATGCGCTCGGAAAGACATGTTAACGTTTCAATTTTTGAATACAGTCTAAATATTGCACAAATATGAAGAATATAGTGAATTCTAGGATGGTCGAATATTTAGCGCAAATGGAGCAGATTAAATCAATTACAAGCCCTACAAGAGAAACAGTGAGAATCCCGCTCAAAAATCGCAGGATGCCCAGATGCTCTTCCTTGTTTCAATTGATCCATCCGATTTCGAAATGCGCGCGTCAGTCAACGCATGTGGCCCGGAGAGCAAGCTGAACGCACTGCACGTTGCAATCACAACCGAAACGCATCGCAAGTTCGAATATCAACTGCTCTCGGTCGCAGTGGGCGGAGAGGGGCGGGATCGGTTGCGCTCCGGGCCTGCTACTGTCTGAGTATGTGGTTATCAATTTCGGACGCTGAGAAGATTGTCCCCACTGCACATCACGAGGATAGCTTTCATGTTGTGAGCCGTGGCGAGGTTAATACGTTTGATGCGTACCTTGGCGAGGTTGACGCCCATGCTGCGGGTCATTGCAAGGATGACACCCAGCTCCGGTAGATGAGATAGTGGCTCAAAGACTCTCCCTTTGAATAACGTGCTGCTGCCAGCAACACATGCTCCTGTCAATGAGGTTTCGCACTCGGAAGCCGAAATCGAGTTTGAAAGCAACAGGTGCTGCTAACTGCAGCACAAGTGGAGTTTGCAGTACATGCTGCTGACAACGAGGAGTCAAGCTCGATATGGGCCTTGCCTTGCAAATTCTATTGCGCTGAAGTGCAACCCCGCAAGGGCATGAGTACCTAGAGAGACAAAGACAGAAAGTTCCTGCCTCTTTCGTTCCATCGGCGGAGTCGATTGTAGCAAAGTATTGTACCGACGCACGAGAGAGTATTGATCAGCTAATAGTTCAGTGGTTCAAGAAAAATATTATGATGAAAAGTGGGAAAGGCAAATTGTGATGGTTTTCAACTGAGGTGACGTCACTTACTCACTCGTGCATCAGTACCCAAAGTATGCCTTCTGTAGCCGCCAAGGTCAAGCCGAAGTTGGGATCGTCCATTGCGTTGGTGTGGGGACAGCAAGCTTTGAGAGGTTTGGAAGTAGCGGGACGCCGATCGTAGCAATCAGGATTCGACTCGTGCTGTGATTATCGCAAGGAAAGCGCTGGCTTTGAGTGCTGGGAGGCGTGGCGTTTCACCGTGTAGCAATTTTTTCTTCCGTTTCCGAGCCCAAAAATCCGGAAACGGAACGGAACAGCTTAAAAAGTACCGGAAATATGGAAACGGAAACGGAAACGGAACAGTTCCGCACAGCCCTGGTCGCAACTTTCTAAAATTGTAGTCATACGACAATATTGTCTGTTGGAGGTTTTATCTCTCCAAACTGCAAATCATTGAACAAAATTCAAGTCAGAAAGGGAACCTTTGGAAAAAAATATGAAATTTCTGCAAATTTAGCTTCCTGGCAAAAGTAGCGATTTGGCAGTGCGGTCTAAAAGTAAAAAAAAGCTTCAAAAGTATCTCGAATTATTTTAAAAAATGATTTGGCGTAAATTAGTCTGGAGTAATAAAAAAAGCTAGCAAATGATGTGAAATAACCAAAAATGCGATTTGGTGGTCGATCATTTCACAAGCTTCTCCGTTAAACTTATCAAAACGAAATCAAGCGCGCAACGGAACATTAAGCAATTTTTGAAAGCTGTAATGAGGGAATCAGCTTAGGTCAAGTAAGCTGAACGCGACGCTCCATTCCATATCGCGCTTGATTTCATTTTGATAAGTTTATCGGAGAAGCTTGTGAAATGATCGACCACCAAATCACATTTTTGGTTATTTCACATCATTTCCTGACTTTTTTATTACTCCAGACTAATTTTCGTCAAATCATTTTTTAAAATATTTAAAGATACTTTTGAAGCTTTTTTCACTTTTAGACGGCACTGCCACATCGCTACTTTTGCTAGGAAGCTAAATTTCCAGAAATCGACAATTGGAAACAGAAGGACCAAAAACCATCAGAAATCAGGATTGCAAAGTTTGCACCCAGCTAATCTCTAGTGAAGAAACGGAGGAGCAGCGTGCGAGGGCACGCACGAGCGCGATGAAGCATGGGAATTCTATTTCAGCTTAAACTGTACAAGCTGTATCTCTATAGAAAGGAGTTCCACAAGAATTACCCCGACACTAGTGGCTAAATCGTTCGTATCATTTTCAAATGCTATTTTGTTTTACTTTCGTCCATTACCGATGGTAGACTTCTTTCTTAAGGGGGGAATCCGCGTAAAAATGTCGCATCCTGCCTGCCTTTTCGCCAAAAAGCTTCATCGAGAAGCAGTAAAATTTGAATGAATTCGAATACGAGAAGAAACAATGGATCCATTGTGCAGAATTATTCCATACCCATTACTGCAACTTAATCATTTTCTACTCAGGTTGGATCAGTCCAGCAGCACCCGACCAAGAGCTCTCCCCCATTGTACGGACGCATATACTATTCTTCTGCTACCCAAGTAATAATCATGATAGCAAAGTAGAAGCATTACTTGTTTTGTCAAGGGGATTTCACACAAATACAAATCTAGGTTATCTGAATCAGTTAGGGCGATGATGTGATGGAGATAGAGATGTACTCCTCAGCTGGACTGGGGATTCATAGTGTAAGGACCAATGCTTCATCGGCGATCGACTAATCATGATCACTTCGGAATCGCTGAGAAGCCCCACTACAGCAGTACCCAGAAGGTGTGGACGAGCATGTGAGAGGAGCAAAACACGTGAGCGCCAGGAGGGATACAAACTGAATCGAGGCCTTTTCCGCCTCGTTCGCTGCGTCGAATCGATACCGCAGTCGGGTAACGCTAGTAATGAGTGCAACAATGGCGATTCTGAAGCGAATAATGAAAACAATACAGAAGCAGCATAGCATGAATCGCCCGAGCAGTGCAGGATGAGGCTCGAGAGGGGAGGAATTGGCATCTGTGGTAATATGCTGGAGCCGTTAAGTAAGGAAAGGAGTGCTTCGTGGGAAGGCCCATTGACTCGCAGAGCACGGCGAGCTAACCCCCGTGTAATTATCTGCATGTTGCTGAAAGATTCAACAGCACATTACCCCCTCGCACTCCCTACTTTGCAATGATAGTACACAAGAAAGGTTCGGGAGCTTCCTACACCCACAGATTACAATCAACCATACGGTTTTCTGTCCGAACTACCACGAGCTGATTGCTGCAAAGTGAAACAAGTCCATCTAGATCGCTAATCGATAGGGATGTGTGCCATAATATGAACTAAGCGTTACAGACAAGCGTAATTATCAAAGAATAACAGCAGCAAGCCCGAAAGCAATCAAACTTGTAAGTGTGAAATCAGAATAAAACGTTTTAAGCCCAACTCATTTGCGAAGAATTGCATTCCTTACTCGATTGGTTGTGGTTCGGAAAATCCAATAAGAGTCGGAATATCGAGGAAGAACACAACTTCATAATAAACCATTTCGTGAAAAGTTATGGAGGAATGTGCGGTACATACCTGCTCGATCGAGGTCTGCATGGCTCGGCGGCGATAGTCGGCAGTCCAGTCGCACTGGTCACCGTCGAGAACGTGATGTTCGACACCCGTGGCTTCGACGTCTGAAATGAAGAATGTTAACGTCTTCTTTCTGCGTGCGACTCTTTCATACAAAAAAAGGTAATCCGCCACCGTCCTCAGGGCATGCGGGAGGGGGATTTTCTTGTCGAAAGCGTTGTCCGCGGAGGCACTTCATCCTCATCTGACCAGGGCCGAAAAAATGCGCACTCTACGACATAACGCTCCACGAAACTGTGTGAATCGTCACAACTTTGTGGCAATGGAAGCCGCGCAGTTTAGGAGGACAAAATCAAATTTTGATCGGTTCGGGCAACAATTGGGACACTATGCTCGACACCGAATGTGTCATTCTCCTGTTCTGCTATTGGTCATTTATGGCCTCCATGTCGAGTTAAGTCTAGTGAATGTTACCACTGTTTTCTACAACTTGGATAACCGTAGTGTCAACGAGAGTTAGAGTTTTGCAACTATTTTACACATTTCCTGAACCAGAACACGATTTTTGACCACATAAATGATCGGTTCGGTTGAGAAAAAAAAGTTTCTCGGGAGACTTTCACAAGTATTCTTCTTATTTTACACAAGATATTGATGAAATGGCTTGAAGACAGGGTTCGGTCAAATTTTGACACTTCCGAAATTCGGCTTAATAGATAGGGCCGGCAAAGCTGAACACCGTCTGTACCTCTAACAAACTGTGACTCCTCACTTTTGGAGAGAACAGCCTTCATTACAGTGTCCAATTACGGTATTCACAGCATTATAATCATGGCCAAAATGCCGATATTTACACGAGAGTTTTGAAGAATGCGTGGACGGTGGCTAAAACATGGACAATGGACACACTTTTCTGACACTGAAACGGCTGGCATATCTCGAATAAGACCGTTTTTTTTCGCAGCTTCCGCACGTTCCTTGGGTTTACCTGTAGCATACTTTCAGACTCACAAGGGAACCGCAATAAGTCATAGTGATCATTTCAAATGAAATGTACTTTTCTAGAACCATTTTCGGACGGAAAGTCCGAATATGCCCATAGCAGCTGTCTAGACCCACTCTGAAAAAAGTTATAGGCATTTTTTCCCTGATTTTCGTACCTATTGTACCCTCCAAAAAGCGCATTACTTTTACGAAAATCTGGAAACGGACCTCATAATCGTGTTCAGCGCCCAAAACTACCCCACTAAGCAAAGTTTGGTTGGAGGAACGTTTTCCAAACTTTGCGCAGACTAACGGCGTTTTGGACGTACGGATTTTCGGTTGGGTGTTTATTTATACCAATTGGAGGGCTCTCAAAGCATTTTACAAAAATATTCCAGATTTGGCTAAAGATTCGCTCTGGGGGGTTATTTGGGGTGCTCATCACGAGTCTGAGGTTCATTTATCGATTTTCCTCAGTTTTCGACTGTATTCGTTCACAGATTCCCATCGGGGGAGAATTTGATGGCAAATCGCGACTTTTGACGATTTCCGGAGTGCTACTATAGATCATGCTCAAATAATTTCTCTGTGGGTTATTTGGAGTGTTGAACACGAGTCTGATGTCAGTTTATCGATTTTTGACAGCTTAGATTACGGAGAGTATACGGTAGTTTGGTCAAAGTCTCAGATTTGTCTCAAAGTTTCTATAAAGGAGTTATTTGGGGTGCTGAATACGAATTCGATGTCCATTTGTCGATTATCGGAATATTGAGGGAGGTTTTGCCTCCTAAATGGCATGTTACCTACCGTAACCTACAGTAAACCTTAAAATTTCCACAAGCGAACCTCATATTCGTGTTCAGCACCCCAGATTACCTTTACATACATACATATTTTAGCAAAAACCGAAGAAAAAATTGAAAACACCTCAAAAATTCCATGGGGGGTACCCTTACCTTGCCGCGCAGCTTTAAAAAACGCCCATAACTTCTTTCAGGGTGGGTCTAGGCAGCTGCGATGGGCATATTCGGAATTTTCGTCCGAAAGTGGTTCTAGAAAAGCACATTTCGTTTCGAATGGTCACTACGACTTATCGTGGTTCCCTTGTCAGCAGAAAATCTCACAATCAAAATTCTGCCCGGACCAGGGTGTCAAAGATCCATCCATGCCACGCGCATTTCGACTGTCTGGTAAAAACCAAGCACACGCGTGGGTTCTAAACATTGTTGGGCAAGGAAAGCGACAAATCGCTCGCCAGCTGGGTGCTCAGCCGCAGACATTTCGGCTTTTCCAAAAGAACCTGTCTTATAGGGTGCGCAATAATCCTAATCATCCCCGAAAGCTCTCATGGGAGGATGAGGTCAGATTTTCAGAAGAGTTTTAAAGACAGTGGTGTCCGCCTACTGATATTTCGGAGTTTTAACTCGGTGCTTCGAAGCAAACTGTTCTGTGCTCCATCCACCGCAACGAAAGTATAGAGGGGACTGTAATGAAGGAAACACTTTGTTCGAAAGAACACCACAGGCCCGCTCGGCTTCAGTTCGCATGCCTAAGCATGACCAGCGATTGGAACAAGGCGAGCCCCTTAGACTGTTTGAACTTAGACCTCACAAAACTTCACAGCAAGTTTCAGGTAAACTTTCTGACGAGAAAAGTTCAATGTGGATGGTCCGGAAGGATTATTGGAGAGACCTCAAAAAATAGTCAGCCTTCGTTAGCCGTCGACACTTCAGCAGTGGAAACGTCATGCTCTGGGCGGCATTTTGTGGCAGCGGTACTATGGGAGTGGTTTTCGTGAGTAACCAGATGGACCCTCAGGGTACCAGAAAATCTTGGAAAGCCATCTACTACCAATCTTTCACCTTAGACGACGTCAGGGATTCTGCTTCGCCCAAGATAACACGAGCATCCACGTCAGTCGCTCTACTCTGTCTTGGTTTGAGGCAAAGAACGTCGCGATTTTGCCTTGCCCTGCGGTCAGTCCGGATTCAAACCCTAACTAGAACTTGTGGGGTATCAAAATCCGGAGAATTCGCCCGAATGGGAAGAAGTGCAACGCTATGGACAAGTTGAAGTTGGGTATTCTGGACGCGTGAAGCTGTCTCGATGATATCCTGCTGCAAAATCTCTTCTGAAGCCTATCTGACAGAATATTCGAAGTCCAATGGCGGTCTTATTTCATATTGAAATGTTACTACTGATTGAAACCCATGCTAAGTCATAATTTTTCAATAATTTCCTAAGTGTTCGTATATTTATGGAACGGTCAAAAATCGTGTCTTGGTCCAGAGGAGACTAACTCCGACGGACACTACGGTTCTCGAATTTGTAGAATACGGTGGTAAATAAATCACAGCACAACAGTTGTGACGAGATTCAGAACCAGAGAATTTAAGAGTGTTCGTACAACTATGGAACTTCATAAGGCGCCACATCATATGAACTTGGCCTTTCGTGACCAGTGCTGGAGGTTGACCCCGGGTCACTCTATGCGCGATTTTTACCGAAAAGAGGATCTTTTTTCATGACCTTAGCGAAGGAAGCTCCCTTGCTCCGAGCCTTGACCAGGTATATCTAATCGTTGCGGACTGCGCAGGGGTTGATCTCTTTGCTGCGAACCACAGTATTAGAGCTGATTTAAGCACCTGCAGGCGTCAAGCCCACGTCTGAAATGCAAAGAGGACATCCGTCGCTAACGCAACCAAGGTGATGTCTCAGACGTGGGCAATCGGATAGGCGCTGAACTCATTCTAAGCACAAGAAACTGTATCTCGGGACACCTTCCATCATAGTAATAAAAAGTGAGAACTAACACGGTTGAAAAATAAATAGTTAGCAAAAGTGTGCGGATGGGGCAGTGCCAGACGGAGACCTCAGCCTGTGGCTCCTGGACTGTGCGGCGCTGTTCCGCACAGTCATCATCTCAGCTGATCGCTGGGATTTTTTCAAAAATTTTCTTCGCATTTCTGCCTTACTTTTTGTTTTATGTTGTTGCCTAAGGTTTCCGACTTAGTTTTTGATATATTAGTAATAGTTTCGCAGTTCTGCTGACGGAAAAAGTGATTTTGGCCCCATTACTGCTCCAAAAAAATAGTGATTTAGCAACTATTTCCGTATTCGTGTGTTTAGAATTTTTATTCCCACAGTAAACTATTTTTCAACTGAAAATTATTTATTTGGCGATGAAGTTAAGGTTTTCATTTTTTCATAGGCAAAATTAGATTTTGTTAACTGTTTCAAAAATTTTTATTCGTCTCAAATCTTGTTTTTTTTCATCAAACGGAAAAAAATTAATTAAACAGTTAGCGAATGCTAATTTCATTTTCTAAAAAAAACTGAAAACCTTATGATAATAGTAAAATCAATATTTTCAATGTGAAAAAAAGTTGGCTACGGGATTGAAAATCTATAACTCGAAAATGCGGAAATATTTGTTCAATCAATAATTTGAATTCTTAAGTCAACTTTTTGTAGTGTAGCGAAACCACAGTAATTTTTTTCTGCAAGAAAAGGCTGAATTCGCAAAATCACGAAATCCGCTAAAGATCAATAAATACCAAACTTGGGCAAACCGGTGAAAATTGTCGAATTTCCAATTTTCGAATACATTCGAAAATCTTTTTTTCAAATTTCAAGTTTCGAATATAATTCGAAAACCAAAATTTTGGAATTTCGAATGATTTGAAATTCGAAACATCATTCGCATAATTTTCGAATAACACAATTTGGTCCGAAGTTTAATAATTAAGATGGCTCAAGAATCCTGTCTTTTTGGCAGGTTTGGTGGTTTACCCCAAAGTTCATGTCTTCGCCAAACGGAGGGCCGGCTCCGCCGACCCCCTTCCATCATGAGCAGTATTCCTTCGTTTGGCGAAACCAAACGAACACTGAACATGATGGAAGGGGGTCGGCTAAGCCGGCCCTTCGTTTGCCGAAGCCAAACGAACACTGCATATGATGGAAGTGGGTCGGCGAAGCTAACCCTTCGTTTGGCAAAGCCAAAGGAACACTGCACATGATGGAAGGGGGTCGGCGAAGCCGGCCCTTTGTTTGGCGAAGCAAAACGAATACTATATGGAGGGTGATCGGCGAAGCCGGCCCATCGTTTGGCGGTGCCGTTATGTATACAGATGTTCTTCCTTTTGTTGTAGAAAGGTATTGTTACCTTTAACCTTTTTCTTCGTATTACAAAGAGTATGATTTCATTTTCAAGCAGACTTTTCGTTACTTGACGTTGCATGAAGCTTTTCTTCATTGGGAAACTAACCCTAACTATATTACTGCCAGGGGGCATGCGCCTTCATGTCACGGTGCTGCCACGGGCTAGGGACCCGAAGGGTCACTAGTTTGGATATTCGAATAGCGCATCGTGATTTCTGTATTAAAAAAAACTCTCGAATGACCGAAAATCAAAAAAAAATGTTACAGGAATTCTATCAAAAGCGGTATTCGACAATTTTTCGTTCGACAAATTTACGAACGAATGAAAGCAAAGGAATGAAATAGGGAAATCAGTCACGAGTGTAACAATATCCGTCCGATTACAGTTATACTGCATATTTCGGCGGCACATTTTCGCTTTCTGCCGTGCGCCGACGCTTATCAAGAAAATTAAAACTACTAAGGTTTGCAAATCAGCGTGAGCTGGGTCACACCCGTATTTCGAGAAGCAAAAATGGTGAAAAAAGTTTTTGAAAGAGTATCGTAGCCAATCAGAAAGTATTAGAAGATAAAATAAGTACATGTAACAAATATCTAACCTGGTTCTATCACAGCATTTGCTCTAAGCCCTCCTGGAACCTGCAGAGTCCTAGCCTACTAGGCTACGACCTGGCACGTTCAAGGCACCGACTCGTTGAGTTCTTGGCAGCCTCTCGGCTCCACAAACTCACCGCGAAATGTGTTTAGTCGCCGCGAATCGAACATTGAAAAGTGCATTACAGGATCACAGCAGGTTCACGAGCGAGAACTCTCAGATGATCTCTCCAAAAATACCACCTATTTTCTTGAAGATTCTCTATTCTTCCTTGATTGCATTTTCCCTCTTCCATTTCTCTAACACGCGGAAAGAATTCTGCCGCTAGGCTAGCGATCTCCGAATGACGCACTAGAACGCTGCGGCCCACCATGGGTACTAAGGGGTTCTGCATGCGTTGCAGTAGTGCCCGATTCGAAGATCGTATACAACACGGACTCTCTGGGGCGTTCAACAGGGGTTCCATCTTCGCAGATGGGTCAAAGCGCGACGAGACCAGAAACTGAAGAGCCGCCTTGTTCGAAGCATGCTTTCAATAGGGTCGCGACAGGCACGAGGTTCGCGGTATGTTTGCGGCGGATTCTGAAAGAATTACTTTTCACTTAAACTGCTTGTTTACTATAATAAATTTGCGGTAATGTTTCATGGCTTTCCACCCGAAATTAACCTGCTTTATAAGACAACCTAAGTAATTGGGGAGGGTCTTGCATAAGTCGAGGAACAGCTTAGAAAACCGCAACAGTATAAAAACAAGTATTACTAAGCGACATCCGGGAAGCTTTCTATAAATTGTGCTTAGTCAACTAAAGGCGACACGACGAGCTCACGTGAGGACAAATTTTTATGAAGATTTTCCTGGATAGAATCGGCTTTTCCACATAGTGCATTTTATGACGGGTTGAATTATGTGTTAAAACTGGAACTCGAAGAATTTTTCGACAATCTTGATCCCTTGGGTAAATATTTTCGAGAAAGGATTGAAGAAATCCAAAGGTTGGACGGCAGAAGAAAAAACTCAGACATCACAGGCCATTTCCAAGCCACCCTCTGTTTCAACAGAGATAAAACATTTAATTTCAGCTGTATTGTCTTTTCAGAGTGCCTTAATTGAAATCATGTTTGGGTCTCCAGTGGGAGAATGTTCCGATAGCTTGAGATCTTCGATGCAGAGCCTCGAACTATAAAATGGCTCCAGTTAAAGAAGCTCACATGCAAAAAACAGAACACCCACTCGATCGGATATTTATTTGAGATTTTTTTTCTTTTTCTTTCCGAACTCCATACCAAGCTGAAGCTACGTTGTCGCTGCAGCGACTTCCGCCATCTATAGCGCCTTTGTTCGGGAGTGCACAGACTCCTCTTTTCATCCGCACTCGCTGCTACCGTAATGCACCTCGGTGTATGTGGCGGCCCTCCTACATCCGTTCTTTCCCAGTCCATCTCAGATAAAAACAGCCCACTTCCCACCGGCCAAGTCGGGCTAGTCGACTTCGCGGGGCTCTAGTTTTGTGGGCGTGACACGGCGCCCCACTTCCCGCGGAGAGAGAAGCTTTCCCGTCTTTCCGCGGAGTGTCGGCGGGCTGTCGGCTATACCTGGGGGTCATCGAACACTCACTCATCGATTCCCACTTTGATATCAGCATTGCACCACATACCAGAGTGGAGTCAATGAACATTCGCTGAGCAGAGAACGCTGTGTTGAGACTCTTTCCAAAACCCGCGCTGTGTGCGACGCTGGCCTTGGGCAGGTGAGCCACTGTCTGTCAATGGCATCTGCGAATGGGAAGGCTGCAAGAAGCAGTGAGTGTAGGAAACTTACCCGTAGAAGCTCACTCCTTACTCGTCAAGAGCAGTTAAAGATGAAATCCCCGGGAGCGGATTTTTCAAATTTCGTTTTAACAGACCTTTACTTAAAGGCACAGTACACCTTCTGATATGAATTTTGAGATTTTCATGTAAGTGTGCAGAAAACCCCTTCCGTATAACACGTGCCCAATACGAGATCTCAATTCCTCCATATAAGCGAGATATAGGCGACCACCACAGGCCCGACCCCCTTCACTCACCACCACAGGCCCGACCCCCTACCAGATTTACGAACTCGATAGCGGCTAGATGGATGGATGAATTCCAACGAGTCTTCGTTCTTCAGTTCATTGCCGGACTGTCCCCTTATCCTGGCTCGCTCTCGCGCAACGGTTGCGATTGAAGAGAAATACAGGCCTGAGACAACTCGTTCACCAATTTGCCACCCTTAAAATATAGGCATCTTTAGGGATTCATAACTCTGTTCATAGGGGGTCTTGAACGGTTTCTGAGATACCACTGTGATCACCGTGTGACCCTCTCCAAGAAAACCATGAAACCTGAAAAATAATTTTCTGGGTGTACTGTGCCTTTAAAGTGTGATTTTTAAATGTGCCGCAAACTGCTTTAGGATTGTCTTCTGTCAGTCATCGTATTAGCCGTAAGGCGGTGGCAGAAGGACCGCAGAGTGCTTGTTCACTGTGTACGGGCAGTCAACGAAACGGCGCGGCCGACTGCCCGCGACCGTTCTAATGGCCTTCCGCGGGAGGGGTTACGGGACGTCGGCTAGTGACACCGCGGGAAGTGTGATGACTCTATCTGGGCATGTGCCACCCATTGACTTTTGTATGACCATCTTCAAGCCGTCCGTATGACCAGCGATCATGCTCAGGGATGGTGAGTTTTCACAACTCTTTTTGCCGTTTTCAATGATTCTGATGTCAATTAAGGTGCCATTCTCTTGGGTAAAGGTTAGCTATATGTGAAGCTTGGCACAATCCTTCACGCTAAAATTTAAGAGGCGTCTTTTCTTTTTTTCTTTTCACTGAAAGAATATTGTTTTTGCACAATTATCTTCTGTTGCAAATCGATACGCTCACTACGCAATGCGCTGACACTCACATTAATATCGAAACAGTTTAAGAAGGGGAAAATTTCAAAAACCCACCGTCTCTGAGCATGATAGCTGGTTATACGGACGATTGGACGGTGGTCATGCCAAATTCGATGGCTGGCACTTGAGGTGAACGGATGAGAGAAAGCCGCCATAGCTCGCGCCGCCATAGCTCGCGCCACCAAGACGCATTATAGTAGCAGCGAGTGCGGGTAAAAAGAGGAAGCTCTGCCCTCCCGGGGCGGCGTGCATGAACGCGATGACACGAGGTTTGAAAACCCCGTGCGTGAGAATCTCCGCGCTCAAAGTTTACTTTTGCATGCAGCGTGACGCAACGCCATTCGTCTCACTTTCCAATCGCGTACATGAATGCCACGTCCCCCCACACCATTGCATAAGCTCTTGCAGGAACAATGTGCATGCACACACCACATAGACGAGTCGCCGAGGGGTATTCCTAGTGCATTACTTTTTCCTGCATAACTGTCCAATGGGGAACCAGCTCTATGACAACGGCGATCGAGCGAACCTGACCCTAACTTGAGGTCTACCAAGAGTCCCTTGAGGAGTTGTGTATAATTTTGCAGAATCGCGAAAAGACCTCTCAGTGAATGATTCGTACAAATATTATATACGAGAATTAGGCGCTTTCCATCAAGAAAGAACCGGAAGAACCTCTGTATAGTGCACAGCAAAAATCCGTAGATATCCATGCTGCCGTCTCAGATACAGACAGCCCACTTCCCGCGGTCCTATTAGCCGACGTCCCGCAACCCTTCCCGCGGGAGGCTTGTAGATCGGCCGCGGACAGTCTTCAGCGCTGGATCGTCAACTGCCCGCGCACACTTCTCGGTAGTTCTCTCACCGTTTTGCGAACCTACTATCAGAATTTCGCGGCCAATTAAATACTGTCTGCGTACACCAAATCAGCAGTCTGCGGACATTTTTCGAACTTTTTGTCATCACTCTGCGGCCAATCACACGATCAAGACCAGATCTCCTGCGGACCTCATATCTGCAGCTCTCACCACATTGAAAAGCGATTCGCAGTTGAACAGCGATTAGCGGACCTTTTGCGGCACTTTCATAGACATTTCGTAACCCTTCCATGGACATTTTTAGGCAATGAAACAACACTGGCTTGTTATTTCGCCGTCGCTTTACCTGCATTTTGTGGCAAATACAATACCTGTTTCCCTTTCGTCATTTCCTTATACTTCCATCAAATTTGCATTTTCAGGATGAAAAGGATATTTCTAGAATCACTTCACCCAGATGGTATTGAAATTTGGTTCATAGCTTTAAGTATTCTTCAACTATAGGTAGACTCTGTTTCATTCCAGATGAACTCATGTTTTCGGTTATCACAGCGCGAAGGGATGGCTTTTTCGTCGAAACCTCCTTATCACTAGTTATATTTCGCCGAGGCCCACCGCTCCGCTGCTGGTGATAATCGAAATCAACAGGTCACTAGGGGGACAGGAGCTCTCTACACACCGAGGGAGGAGTTGTCCCGTTTTCGCAGTTCGAAACGTCACGCTAATCAATGCAAGCGAAGTGGTCCCGAGTGGAATTAGAGCAGCTTAAGGCCGGACAACTCCTCCCACGGTGTGTAGAGGGCCCCTGTCCCGTCACTAGGGATGTACCAGAGCTTATGTTGCTCCTTCGAAAACGCGTTTTGACTCGTTAGTATGTCCAGCCGGCTCTTTCATTCCGAAGAGTGAAAACGTGTTCCGGAAAAGGAAACATACCTATGAATAACGTATAGTAAAAGCTGTCAACAATAATTTTGACACCATCTTGTTGATTTTGATGGGATTATTCTAGCAATATCTTTGTACGCCGGTAAACATAAATATGATGGAGGTATGAGGAAAGGGCGGAAAATCGCAAGAAAACGCTTTTTTAGCTCTTCTGCGAAATTGGAGGGTGGATGTTGTAGACGATATTGTTATGTCCACCCTTCAGAGGAAAAGTTGCCATCCCTGGTTTTTTTCTTTCGCAAACAACCGAAATTTGGATTGCGTTTCGCAACGGAATGCATGCACTTTTCGCGCCAAAACCCTACTGCCTAGCGTTTTTTCTAAGTCGCTATCCAAGCTTCTCTTTACTTGCCGACACTCTACAATGTTTAGAAGAAATGCTTACAATGCAGTAGGCCTCAAAAGAAATATAATTTATCATAAACACGTAACAGCGCTCAACAGATCAACTTAAATAATATGTACCTAACGCAAACAGAGTTGCCCTACAACACGAAGAGCGAATACATCTAGTTATAAGCAAGTAGGTCATTTTTAAAATTGACCATAAAAACAACACTCAATGTCCATCAGCTAATATAATGTCCAAGAATGCTTTCGCGAGGGTTTGCACTCAGCACTCCTAAAATGTAGTTTTAAAAGTCAGGCACAAACACGCTTCAGGTTCAGCATGAGGGATAAGAAAATGAGAATTTTCTGGGTAGGGGTTAAAAAATATTTTTTAGATTAGTGAAGGAAAACGTTCTTTGTTAGTCACCAGCTGGCTCATACCCAAAACGCATTGAACCCAAGTCGTTATGTGAAGTCAAAATTCAACGAAAAACACCATTTCGAATCAGTCCGTATCCGACTTACCATGAAGAATAAATCCGAATCATTGAAATTACGAATTACAGAGTATACCCCCGAATCCGCGTAATCAAAAATCCATATATCCGACAATGATTCGGATCCTATGTATAGTAGGTGAACATCAAATTCAAGAATTAATTTTTCTTCACCTTTATTGTTTTTTAACTGCATCGGCGGAGAAAATTCCAATGAAAAACCAAAATGCAAAAAAAAAATCACGAAAGAGAAATTTTCACATACCCGTATAGTAAGGTGCGGTAAGAGCCAAAACACAACGAAAGAATGGAACAATAGAGCATGAGCGCTTCTTCCTGATCGAGACATCTATAAAAACATGAATAAGTGCTACTACTTAGATCAGGTGCAGCATGAGAAATTGTATATAAAGGTGTAACCGGAGAAAACAAAGATCAGAAAGAAGGGAGCGAGAACTAAATGCGAGAAAAAAGCTTTATGCAGGGCATTGACGACAAGAAATGTGCGCCGTCGCCGACATGTTCTTTGTACCCACATAACCTGCGCCCTTCCGACAGAGGAAGCCGACTGCCCGCCGACCCTCCGCGGGAAGTCGAGAAAACTTCTCTCTCAGCGGGAAGTGGGGTGCTGTGCCACGCCCACGAAATTGGGGCCGCGCGAAGTCGACTAGCCCGACTTCGCCGGCGAGAAGTGGGCTGTTTTTATCTGAGGTGTCACCTTTCCCTGCAATCGAAAATTGTCTCGAAGCACGCCTGCTCCTTGACTAGGAGCTATAGACATCTTATTAAATAATGGCAGCGCATTCTTTTACTCCACGACATGATGAGGTGTATGAGATTCGACATATCGATAAAGTTTCAATGGAACGACGAACCTCTCCATGAAGTAAAAGGTGACCGAAATTTGGAACTGACACCATCGCCATGCCTAGTGTTGTGGAAAACTCGAACTCAAAGAAGAAAACGGCGAGGTTTTCTTCAACAGAAGAAGTCCGCAGACAGTCAAGACGCTTTGCGCGAAGATCAGAAGTGAAAAACTCGTAGGCCGACCGGAGGTTCAGAAACGAATGGAGTTGCGCCACAAAAGAGTTGATTGAGCTAGAGCGGGCCGCCTCTATACAAGGCAAACACAGGAAGGTCCCCGCGGCGAAAACATCTCTGGAACTCTACGAGAAATCTTTTTCCGGCAACAGCCGGCGAACATTGAGCGCTAAGCAATAAAAACTACGTCCTGCGACACGACAATGATCAAAGACAGAAAAAGCGAGCAGACCCGAACAAATGAATACTGACATAGCCGCGTCGAAATCATTTGCCTTATCCATCAGTGGACTATGGAAATTCATGGCATCGGAGCCCATCAGGTTCACGAGGTTCAGCACGCAGGATTTCTTAAAGCTTGTGTACAAGATAAAAACCGTGTTCGGGCTATCTTCGGAAAACCCATCGCATCAGCAATGTAGAAAAAACGGTTATCAAAAAAAATACGGCCATAAACTGCATCGTAGGGCGCACTCTCCGCCCAGCACTGAACGGCAACTGATCAAAGCAATCAACTAAAAAATCGACTCCAAAGCAAAGCCAAAAAAACAAATTTGTTCCAGCTGGGGATAATGGGAATAACTGTAATCATTTGACCATCGATTGTTTTCTTACAGCCAATTTTTATAATGTTTGCTAAGCTCTGTTGTCGTTGTGGGGATTGGGTAGGGCGTCCACGCTACATTGAAGTCTAAGGCCATATAAGAATTTCATCGGCTTCTTTTTTTCTTCGACTTCGTTGATGCAATAGGTCTCTGACCTTTCGATTCACGGTGATGATTCGGAGGCAGTTTTTGTCGTGGGCACTGCCCCTAGAACCTTGCAGGTGATGCCCTATGATGAATCGCGTTTGATCGGAATACTGATCGTAGTGATTGCCCAAAACGCTCAGTTTTTAGTGCCATTTACGATCTCGATCGATTTTGAAGGCAGTGCTCACAATGATTATCACACCCGATTTCGATCCAAAAAAGGTGTTGTTTGGTCGTAAGGCAACTAATAGTGAAGAAAAACGTTCAGAATAAGCTAAAATGACGGTTTCCAACATTCATGGCGTAGACCAGCTTACAGGCCCTGCCAGTTTCCGCAAACGCTCAGCAAGAAAGCGCTAATCCCGAAATGTGCGCGAATCGATCAGGCTGGACGCGGCAGACTTGCTTGGCAATTTGCCATCGAAAACGTGCGAGACTTCAGAAGCTCGTCCGAATGGGGGCGGACCGGGACAAGCAGGCTCGATGGGATAACTTTCAAAGCCGCTTTTATTGATATCTGGCCCGTTTACGCTGATTTCTTCCACCATATCCCCACCAGCATCTGCCAACTTAGTGTTTCACACTAAAATCTCGAGAACGAGATTTATCGTGGACACTGCCTTTAACTTGGGAATTTGTTGAAAATTGACTATTTATGGGGAGCCGCACCAACTATAAGGCTCAAGGTGGATGGGGAGCTGGCCACCATCCGCATGCCAATCACAGCGCTACGTTGTTCCTCTTTCAATCGAAAGAGCTCAACTATAGCTAAGGGTTGGTTTTCAGCTAGCAACAGAGATTAGAGAGATAGCATTTGTGGTCCCAATGCTTAGCCGAGATGAGGAAGAAATGGTAGAACTTATACAAGCACAATAAGTCAGCTAAGCTACACACGGAAAACCCTAATACGCTGTCCTTTATATGGTTCTGGCATCCTACCATGTATCCCTAGAATCACGACGTCAAAATTCACTGAAAGCTTAAATTGGTCCACATCAACATGCTGTGCTCACTCACTTCCTTCGCTTTCAGAACGAGTACGAGAACATCAATTAGGTACCTGCTTTATGCTAATCTCTTTTTTTTCTACTCATTCCCAGGCGCTCGGAAAATTTCTGGGGCGGTAGTAAACCAGACAGAACTCAGAGTTCAGAACTATGATAATGTCAGAGTTACGAGGAGGAATTGATGTTCGAGACATCGTTGTTACCCTCAATCTTACTGGGAACTGCCGCATACATAATTGCTTGCAAAACTTACACCCCCTGTGAGGCGATCTCGCAAGTTCTGTTTCAATGGCAGCGATACATCTCTTTGCACCATGCTCCGTTGTTTACAGTGTACGCAAGAGGATTGACATCCTAAAGTGTTGCACATGCATGTTAAAAGTGGTTGCGCGCGGAATCGAACCACTGACCGTGCCGACAGCAGCAGGGCGACATTGCGCTACAATACCCAGCGACGAAGGGGTTGGCTACTGGGGCCGTATACGTTGACATTTAAAATGGGGACATGCCAACGTATAAGTCTCTCCCATCACGTAGCTGCTCATTGTACCCAAGTTTTGTGGCGATAGCGACTGACAGGATAGCGTAACCCTTTTAGAAACCTTCATGCATATAATCCCTGATAGGCTCCTCTGGGTTCTTTACCCGTCGTTCATGTACACCAACCGTCGCAACTTACAACAAAAATATTAGCTCTTGCAGCGACGAGAGCTAAAATCAGTTTTTGATAAGCGTGCACTCTTCCTTCTTCAGTCCACGTTGTGTTCCGTATATAATGAAAGTCACATTTTCTGGTCAGATATGATAATGGTGCTTTCATTGACCGATCCGTTCAGCTAATTGTTTTTCCTCTATTTGTTCTCTCTTTCTCTAGTTTGATGTTCTGTGTCCCCCCATTTTTCTTGGTAATGTTTCTGGATTTAACTAAAATTACGAATTGAGGTTAAATCGGCCGAATATTTCGTCAGAAGAGTGGCTTGCCCAGTATTCCTATAAGCTCAATTTCGGTCTTTTTGGAATTTCAGGTCTGCGTGGCTTCTCCTTTCGTCTGTTTTCATAGAAACTATACGATTCACTTCTGTTTTGGCTCTAAAGCATTTGTTTTCTTAGGCAACTTAAACAAAAAGGAGAAATAAAACACATAAGTTGTCGTTTTCACCTTTGCAAAATCCACATTTCACCAATTAGAGAAAAATACTCTCTTTTTCCGTTTTTGTATGTTTGTTTTAAGCAGTCATAGAATTATAAGATTTGTAGAAATTTTTCTAAAATTATATCTCGAAAATAAAATTATTTCGAAAACAAATCCGAAAGTTGTCGGCAAAAAATTCAGGAAAATACACTGGAAGAATAGAACTTCGCAGTTAAGGACGAGATAGCTGATATTCAATTCTCCAGGATAGATGAATGAATTCGGAAAACTGTCCTTCATTGGATTCGGATGAATATAAGGAGAATTCTTGCAATAATCAGAGAAATTTTTTGGAAAAATTCCCAAAGCAATAAGTTCACTTATTTTGTAGGGCAGATTTTTCGACTGCTGAGTGTCCTAAATCCATGCCCCGAGGTTGGCCGAATTTTCGAGAATTGATTTTCACGTCTAAACTACATAATAAATCGAATATATCAGCAAGAGTGAGAAATAATTTTATTTTTGGCTGTGTTTATAACGAACACGTTATTCGTATAGATCTTAACTGCGAGATGTTATTCTTCCATGTGTTTTTTTTTGAAGAAACATAGTTCCAGGATGCTTTTTGAAAGTGGTAATGTATCGATTACGAAGGTGATAATGGCAATGTGTGTTTTTTTTCAAGATTACGCGAGAAAAAGGAAGGTACAGGGTCACGACAAAAGTGATTGGTAAACTAAAAATAAGCAGAGACGATAGAAAAAAAAACAAAGCAAACACAGAATTCAAAAATAATAACTTTAAAATCTCCATTTTAGCGCATTCTGAAGCAGCTATTTCTTTGACAGGTCTCTCGGCCAGTTATAACTATTTTTGGTATGTTCTTCTGGACCAAAAACATTAACAAGAAAAATCGGAAACAATACAAGAAACCTGGCCAAAAAAAGAGCAATCAGAGGTGGAACAATCAGCTGCTCTGTCCTTCGCTGATCGATCAACGAAGGAAAATATTGCTGTATCGATCGCGTTGTCACTTCACATGGCGAATGGTACGCCAGCAGTTCGGGAATTGACGTGTATTTAGATTGTTCTTGGCTCAACTGCGGCTGCAATGATGATGGATGAAGAACTCCGAGTTGGCGGGTTACGCTAAAAAGTCCTCTCGAGGACTTTTCACCCTAACCCGCCATCGTTGTCTAGTGCACTCCTCAATTGGCGCAGTTTCTCACCGCTGACCTGCGGAGAGCGCCGATTAATTCGCGGACATCAATGTTCGCGATTGAGGGTTTCGAGGGGGGTAACATGATAGTTAACAGGTAATAACATCGAAGTTTGGTTCTAGGATTTCCACAGAAGCTTATTTCGGACTTGAAAGTTAAACACTGTTTTTTGTCCTGACTAATAACCTCATAATTAACATCGATGTTAAAAGTCTTGGTTAACATCGTAGTTTGGCTGGTTTACTACCACCCCTGATATTTCAAAACAAGCGAGAAATATCTGGGATGTCTATCATTAATGAGCACTGAAAGAGAAAACCTCGTCTCCGCTAAATGATTCGTTGGAAAGGCACGATGCCAGATCATCTGAGCTCGAGTTTTTTTTCTGGTAAGAAAAATTGAGATTTCCCTCGTGACAGAAATGCAACAGGTCGCTGGACTCACCATAAGCCCGAGAACTTTAAGCCGAAGTGGGTCTTCGAGAGCAAATTAGGATCAACGCTAAGCACAGCAGTACCACATGGAAGCAAAGAATAAGGTTTTCGGGCGGCGCACTGTGTAGTTTATAGTTTAAAAACTTGCACGTACGTCAAACGTGGATACGTTTCACAGAAAGAGCACGGGAAACAAAGATGTGGTTGAGGGTGAGAAAAAATATTGCCAAGCAATCGCTTAAACACTTGCCGCGAACCTACAACGAACCTCGTGTCTGCCGCGAATCTGCAGAGAACCTGCCGCCAACACATCGGCGCCGCGATTTTCAGGTTGAAGTCCGCGGTGCCTAAATACTGCCGCATATCTGCTTTACAAGTTGAACGCCCCAGACAGTCCTCGTTGTGTACGATGAGTGCCGACTCGGTATTTTCTACAGCTCTCAGACCGCAAACCCTCATCCCAAAGTTTTCGGAAATCAGAACCTTTGAGCAGTGTAAAAGCTACTGAAGGTAATGTTGTCATAACATCGCACCGGCCAAACAACAACAGACGGCACGGAAAGCACTGGCGCTTTTGGTCACTGTACCTTGCGTTAGCGCAAACCCAGTGCACGTGTGTTGTAACATACATATGTGCACCGGGTTTGCGCCAACTCAAACCACAGAAACAAAAAAAGCCAAAAACGATCTGTGCCGACTTTACGCATCGTGATTGAAATAGGAAGTCGCGACGAAAAAAATTGAGCGCGAAATCAGTCGATCAAGAGTAATTATCCCTTCGTTTGGCCACGAACAACTTTTCCCACCTAAGACTGTCGCGGTTTCCAAATGGAACTACACCGATCAAAAACACTTTTTAGAGCGAGCTACAGGACTAACTCTTACTTCGTCGCAGGGCCAGTCGCTTTCCTCAGAGGCAGTCCACGATTGGTCCAAATTCAAGTTTAACCTGTAGCAGACTTGTCGCGGGTTGCCACAATAGGCTCTGAGACGCAGTATACCGTAGACCTTTGGGGATGAGCAGAAAAGGCGTCGCGCAGCGACGCGATTAAGGCAGGTCATCATATGGTCGCGCCGCGCCGCGATGCCACTCTGCTCAGCCACATATCCTCTGTTTCCGAGTGTGATTTATTTCCGTTCATCGCGAGCGCCTGCGCGCGTACGCTGCGTCTCCTTCTCCCCACATTTTCTCGCTGTCTCTACCCTCGCTCCGCACAATCGCGCGAGGGAACAGAGTAAATCAGGCTCAGAACCAGAGGATACATGGTGTAGTGTAGAATTGGGGGCGTGCACACTGCTCTCTCCTCTTATCCTGCCTTCTCTGGATCCTTTATCGTCTCGCACGCACGCTTCAAAAAAGCATGCAGGTAACTGACCCAATATGTGCTATATAGATTGAGGGACTCAGCAGGGCAAAAGCAAGGGAAAGCGGTCTCACTAAGTCAAAAACTTGTACCCCTTTATGAGACCACCGCGTCCGCGATCATGGCGATGCATTCTTTGAAATTGCGGTAAGTATTCTGGCGCGCGAGGCAGACATTTCTGCCCGCAAAACGCTTGAGGCATTCTGGATCGCTGCAAGGAATCCAAAAATCAATCGCAGGGAGGAGTGCGTCGCAATTACTCAAGATTTGGCGCCTTACATGGACCTCTGCGGGCTATGTCACCTTAATCAGTCGCCCTAGGTGGTCCTTTGAGGCAGGTCGCTACAATATATATAGGGGCCCGGGGCGCGGGCTTCATCCCCTGCGTTTGTCTCGTCTGAGGGTGACCTGTTGAGCTCGTCGGCTCACAGTCTAAGGTTGGTCCGTTTCTCCTTACCTCTTCGCGTCGTGGGTGGTCTTGCTTCCCACTGAAAGCGATTCTGTTGAATAAAATAACGCTTGATCGGATAGTTTTCCAGATGCTCTCTACTTTCCAGGCTCCGAAGAAGGCGAAAACGCCGAAACGTCAGTCGAATAAATATATACCATACTCGGTTCTAAGCTGCAGAAAACTACTGCCATATCAACTTTGTCAATGCCAAGATTAGTTGAAAGTCGTACATGGACACATAAAAGAGAGTGAATGTTTATTTGGAGGATTGTGAGTATAATGAGAAATAAAAATAATCTCAGTGAGGGCAGCACTTTCGGAGAATAGGGACTCATATGATTGGTACCTGATTGGTCCTAATTTCCCTATATCCGGCCGTTGCACTTGTCAAATCGCAGATTATTCACGCGACACGTGCAGGTAAAAACTCAAACAGACTAGCAAAAATCATGCTCGCAACTTTATATTTAGCAATGATCGATTCAGGGCGGCCTGCTCATGAAAAAACGAAAAAGAGTTTAATGCCAGGATTGAAGGACAAATTAAGGCGACGAAATATCGTGCGCAAAATGCCAGGAGGACAACTCAGAAAAATCAAAACAAGTTGCATACTTGTAATATGAATGTAACTTACATGAATGTTTAAAGTAACTTACATTTATATTACATGTAACCTACACTTATATAACATGTAACTTAAATTTATATTGCATGTAAGTTACACTTATGTTACATGCAACTTACATTTATAGTTTCACTATGGGTGGCCATCACGTGATGCAGACGACACGCGACGCAGAGTGCGGGTCCCAGACCACACACTAGGCAAAAAAAAATGTTGTGCGGGGCCTTCCCTGCTGGTGTGGGTCAATTACCTCAAACTTGGGTAATTGACAGTGTTCACGATAATCTTCGATTTTGAGATTAATCGCTAAATCGATTGTTAGGCACTCGAGTAGAACTGAAATGGCGAAGAAATTGAAAAAAACACACCAGATGGGCACAAAATCCTTTACTCTCACTCCGCTTCTTTACTCTCAGTGGAACTGTTTGTTGTGACAACGAAATCTTTTGCGGACCCGTCTTTTGCAATTCTCTATTTTGCGTTGCTCCGTTCTTTTCTTTGGACCCCAATTAATACTGTTTTGCCTAAAATATTCTCCCATTTTTGGTTAGCCCCATTTTTCACAGATGACAACCACCGTGAACATGTTCATCCAATCGGACAACTAGTCCAGGCCAGAGAATAATATTTCCGAAGTAATACGATTTTGTGCGTTTCTAGCCGCTTCTCCGTAATTTTGGTAACGCTCGATAGCCTACGCATTGTTTTGAGTGAAAAACTCGGGAACGAAAGTCATCGTGAACACTGCCTTTAAGTTACATGTAACATATCGGAGGCGCACTGCACACAGTGTCCTCTCAGAAATCGAAAACAAGTTACTTGTAACATACATATCTGAGATGATGTAAGTTACTTGCGACTTATCTCGAGTCATTTAAGTTACATGTAACATATCGGAGGCGCACCGCACGCAGTATCCCGCCGATATGTTACATGTAACTTAAATGACCTGAGATAATTCGCACGTAACTTACATCGGCTCAGATATGTTACAAGTAACTTGTTTCCGGCCTTTTATGGTACACGTAACTTGTTTTCATTTGTCTGAGAAGGATTGAGCTTGCACAGTAACTTGCACAAATTTGAATTTGATTTGAACTGGCGAGAATGATCAAATATTTGCAACACATACTCAGGCAAACCATCGCTCCGAGCGGTACCGGAGAGCTACTCGAGCGGCGCTGCCTCTCCGCTCCGAGCGAAAATTAGCCATCTACTCGGGCCACAGCAGCCGCTCTCCGGGCCACAGCAGTATCGCTCGGAGCGATCTTCGGTCCCAACTGGCACTGCGGTCTCTGTTCGGGCGATTTTCAAAAATTTCCTAATTGCTGAATTTTCTTTATTTCCGCCTCTTTTGGAGAGGATTAAGCCTGTTAAGAGGATAAGGCACCTGTTACAGGCTGTGGGTCAGAGGATAATCCTGCCACAGGCCGCAACAAGGATACCATCCCAGCATGATCCGCAATGAGTGAAGCATTCCCCACCGCGGGCCATGGAGGATCCCTCGGCCGCCAAAAATTGTCATCCTGAGAGTGATCCGAGGTCACCTCTCAAGAGTGGCCTAGAAAGGCCAACTACCCGTCTACACGAGGCGAGCCGCCTTTTATACCCGCAGGATTGGTTGTTTTCTGAGTGATAACGCGGCTCGCACGTTATCACTCAAAGAACAGCCAATCCCGCGTCTCTCTATCTCTGGCGATGGCACCGCTGTGGCCCTGAGAGCGACCGGAGAGCGACCGAGGGGCGAACTGGCACCGGACAGGGACCGCGGTGCCAGTTGGCCCCTCGGCCGCTGTCCGGGCGATGACGTCATAATTGGGAGGAGCCGGTCCCGCTCGGAGCGATGGTTTGCCTGAGTACTTGTCATAGAAAATCTGTGGAGATTCTGAGTGTACACAATATCTATGATTTTTTCATCTAGCTCAATAAAATGATGGACAGACGATTAAAAAAAGCCTCGTCTACATGTGAATGAGCAGATTAGCAAATATTTATAATATATCTTTGACCATCATCAGAACCACCGTCAAGCAAACCGTTGTCCCGTACATCGGATAAGCGACGTCCCCCCTGTGATGACAGAATCTTTTAACAAATCTCAAAGTTTAGCGTTTACTCTAGGCGAATTTTTTTGATAATTTCAAGAGTTGGAATCTTCGAGAAAAATTGGAGTTTCTGAATTTTTTTTCGCGCTGTATTTCTGTTTGTTTGTAATTAACAGCACGCTCTCTACTGAAGAGCCTCGAAGAGTTTTCATATAACTTCTATTAAAGCCAAACCTCCAGAATTTCGATTTTCGGTCCCAAAATTTTACGGACCCCCACCCCTCCCCCCCGATAATCAAAATTTCTGGAAAATTTCACGTCCCCGCCGTTTTCCCGCAGAACAACACCCACCTGACCCTGTTTAGAGCGGCGAGCCCAATAAGGATATGAAGTCAGCTTTCAATTTGATAAAACTTCTCATGGATAGGATAATCGGAAAAAAGGAGAATGTGTAAAGAAAAACGATGACTAGAAACAGCTGACTTACGATTATATACGGGCTGTTACAAAAACCCTGTGCGGCCGCTACGCATCGGCTTCAGTTCAGCTCCGTCTCCTCAATCTTTGAAGAGTGTAAGAGTAATCGCTGGAGGTTTGTGATGCCATTTACCTCACAATAGCGACAAACGGGCTGGGTGAAGGCTCACGCATTTGGCGAAACAGTCAATAACATTTCACACATCCGTGGGAACACATTTTGAAACAAGAAAAGCTAACTTTCAGGAAATCAATGGTGGAGATAGATTCGATATTTGCCGCAAGCACTAATGAAGCGATGTGTTTTCTGTGACAAAATTCTCACATGGGATTGAAATCGTTATGATGGGGAGATGGATGGATGTGTGGTGATGATGTGGCAATATTTACCTGCGGTGATTCGGCTTCGAGACACGTCTGAATACATTTGTGCGCCTTACTATCGAGTCCGAATACTTTGGCGAACTTTTTTCGGAAAAGAGCTGAATAGATGAGAGTTTCAGAGTGTCGGGACGCCGAACGCGTCGAGGCGTCCGCATGTGACGTTTTCATCATACTCGCAGCAGCAGGTGCATCTTCCTTTCTGTGAAAAGCGTGTACTCTTCGAGCGAGAGAATCATACGAACGGAAAAAGCACACGAAAAAATCCACTAGAGAAAGTTTGCTGGAAGGCTCACGCTTAGATGTGTTTAAATTATCAACACTCAACTGCCAAGGATCGTAGTGTCGGCTATCGTTTTCTCTTGTCGATGCGCCTACGTAAGGGCACCGACAGGAGGGAACCACAACCGACACTACGATCTGTCGATTGTAGCTGACATGTCGATTGGAGCTGTCACGAGTAAAAAAAGGCAGAAAAGCGGTGCAGTCAAAAATCAATTACTATGGAGAGAAAAGCTTCTGAAACAGTATCCGATAATGGGCTGGTAAAGGATAGCGCTTTACGATTTTCGATAATGGACTTTTCGGTTGATTGGAAACCTGGAAATTTCATGAATTCTAACGTGGGTGAGAAACGTTTCCTGATCTTGCCCCAAAGGATTGGAGCCCTGGGTGGGAAGAAGTTTGACGTTGGTGCAAAAAATTATTTTCGACCCACTTCAATTTTGGAACAAGCTCCAAACTTTTTTCGTTGAGGATATCATACGTGCAGAAAATCATAATAATCTTTTTCAAGTTTTTGAGCCAGCGCTTCGCTCTAGTAAATAAGAGTGGCTAAAGAGCCTTTCGAAAACCACATTTCATCGAAAAAAAGGTTCAAAGTAGTCGGTAGCGGCGTTTCAATTTGTGCCAACTGTTTTTCGGAAAAGTTGCGCTGGATAACAAGGAATTCTTAGCAGCGAAGGATGACGATGGGCAAACTGTGATAGATGCCTGAAAGAGGGCAGGCCCCCTTCGACAGAATGCCAAGAATTCGGCCTCCTGCATATTTCAGATGATATGTTTTTGATCCGCGAACTCTTCTTACGTTCACATCAAGGCCAAAACCTTCGCTAAATATTTAATGCTAACGAGATTGAACAGATAAAGTTGTCCTGACTGGATGAGATCTCCCCCAAAAACATCAAAAACCGTCCCTGACATTTTTAGACACCCACGTTTTCGTTGGTTCTAGCATTCAAATGCGAAACACACCAGAGTAAGAAAGAAGAATAGGGCTTTTCCTCAATACGCCAAAATCAGATGCAGGACAGCGCTCACGAAAAGTACAGGAGTATGCTTCTCCCGGTCAGATACCCTCCCTATTTGGTCATAAAACAAGAAAACTAGTTGATCCCAAAAATCGTAGCAAATCGCCAAGAAATGTGCTCGCCCGTTTTCAACCCATTCACGACCACGCCAAATTTTGGGTGACTGCACGTTCGGACCGCGTGCAATATTGCATCACCGTATAACGTGTGCCACCGGTGGGACACGCTCACTTGAATAGCGTCCGACGGGTAATTGCTTTCACTTTTTTGTGTGTATTGTAGCTAGCAACGATGATTGAACAGTATCAAAGCTTGAGCTTCCGAGACGTTTTCGTTATCGAAAAACAATCTCTCAAAAACAAAACGGGGCCAACTGACCTGCAACGCTTTCAGAAAAGTAAACGAGTTCCAAACGATAGGTTTCTACTGAGCAACCTAAAAGCTAGCAATAGAAGGAAAAAGAAATCATAAGGTGCTCCTAAAGTTACTTTGCAGCCGTTTTTTCTCTACTTCAGTCCACCTGATTTTAGAAAAGTCTAAATATGTCGTTGCATTTGACCTACTGATGGACCACTAGGTTTTTATTCAAGTCTTGAGTAGGTCAATACATTGATCATGTGTAAGTTCGAAAGTAGTATCTTGTGGCGGAGAAATCGATTTTTAACAAGGGTGTCCCACCGGTGGGACACGCGGTCCAATGTGGTGGTCAACAAGTGTCCCACCGGTGGGACACGTGGTCGTGAATGGGTTAAGCATGTATTGAAAAACAATATTCACCCGAATTCTATGCTTTTGTTTTGATGATTTCTCCTCAGCTTCATCTTAGCGGTTGTCATTTCGAGAGCCGAACTTCAGCGCGGAAAATGCGAAAAGGGTCTTGAATATATATTTCAATTCATTGGAACAATTTTCGAAAGTGGTGAAAGAAAGCGGCGCCAAAATGCCGATGACGACGATTTAGATAGATACGAAGCGAATCTGCGACCAAACATCACCGATTTCTGGAACGCTGTCAAGCTTCACAACGGCAAAACGGCAAAAATAAAAACAGTCGCAGGGGCAGCCTGGCCGCGGAGAGCTGCTGCAGCTTCCTCTACTGCTTCTGCTGCTGCTTCTGTCGCTGCGTAGTCCATTCGTGACGCAACGACGTCAATTCATTGCTTACAACACCCATGAATATTTCATAATTATTTGGACGGATTGTGTTCTCCACTGACAGCAGAAGAAGAGATTCTGAATTATTCTCTTTGAATAAGAGCTGCAAAAAACGACGAAAGAGGAGGAGAGCGAGAGATGGATATGCTCAGAAATGAACAGCGGAATCTTTTACCGGTAAAGAAGAATATAAGACGATGTCTATTTACACGATCACACCGGTAGCGCAAAATGAATAACTAGGAATGGGCACAAAAGCCAGCAAATAAGTTTTACATCTAGGGCGGTGCATGATGAGAAATGTATATTTCAATACGTTTTTCATTACGACGTCCATCGTAATCGGAATTCTAAAATTTTCATCAAACCGTTAATTGCTCTAAAAAAGTTTGGAAACACACAGAGAAGAAAGTACGAAGTAATTATGGAGACTCAATTCACTGATTCTGAGCATAACTTCTTTCCCAAGAGTGGTTCACATCGTGCTTTGAGGACGGGGTGGCCTGAAGGCAGTGGCCACGATGAAAAACGTCATAGAAAAAACTACATAAATCAGCTCAGATCAAAAACAGCTGAAAAACTAGGACGGTAGAGCGGTGAAAAACGGGCCAGATTTAGAGGTTTTAGGGCCCAAAGGTGCCAGTTCGTGCACAAGTGCACAGCGCCGCCAAAAAAGATAGCAGTCTTATGCCGAGCAGTCAAAGATCATCGACATTCAGAGGAAGAAATAAATGCGAATTCACCTAATAAAAACAGTTGAACAATGAAAGCAACACTTCAGTCAATGTTTTTGACTAGATGAGTCAATGTTCATTGATTGAAATCCAATTTCAATCCAGCCGATGTCTTTATATTAGTGATCAATGATAAGGAATAGGCTCGTCCACCATCAACAGACAAGAAAGTTCAGGCTTCAAATTTGGCCCGAGACAGCGTTATTTTCGCGATTTTTTCTTATAGGTCCTACTACACGAAACCCAGAAAAGGGTTTAGAGAGGAAAAGAAGACGAGCATATTCTATCGCGACCACTGCCTTTATAACCACACGTACAGTCGGCACCCACCGTACTGATACTTGCAATTTTTTTGTGCGTAATGGCGCCACTCGAGGCCATAGCTTCGTTGGGTGGAGCCATGTACTCCACCAACCTTCATTCCTGGGCAGGTGGAGTGGGGAACCTTCACCATTGGGAGAGCCGGTGACAACCAGTGAAACGCTCCGAAAAAGAATGAAAGTGACCCAACACTCATGCAAGTCATTTTCAAGATTTGGTGGGTGTCACTGCCGGTTTTTCGGCCATAACTTTTTTACCCTACTTAGGCAAACTGGGGCGTCGGCAACAGGTTGATCCGCCCACAATGAGTCACCGCTGGCCAACGCACCGATATTCGGTGGGGCCCTGGCCGCGAGTTATGACCTCGTCGATGTCGAGCTGTTGCACAGCTAGCGCTCTAGATACAAGGGAAGTATACGACGCATTTTCAGGCACCCTGGCAATGATGATAGCGCAAACGATTCAACTACCCAAGTTTGCGGTAGTTTGGCCCCGCCCAGCATCTGGAGGTCCTGTCTATCCGGTGGTGACCCCAGTGAAGGCCGGCGACCCAGCCGCGACGCATGTCGGTGTGCCGATCGTGACGCGTGTCGGTGTAAAGTAGTTCCTAAGCTAGATGAAACAGTCCTGCAGGATGTCAACTGCTGCTAAATAAAATAAAAAATATAAAAATATATAAAAAAATACGTTTAACTTCTACCAGCCGATTGCAGTTTATAAAGTGCATTTTTTTCGCCTGAAATTATCGGCTTTTCGTCCATAACTTTTTTGTGCTTAGAGATAGACCTTTGGTGAAGGTCGTTTTTGAAATGTCGATGGAATTTCGCGTCGACTGGTGTTTCCAGTTTGAAAAAATATTTTCTCGATCCTTCAGCCTAATTCATTTTACTAAACACTGGTTTTTCGTCTATAACTCTCTAACCGTTTAAGATAGTGTTCTGGTGAAGGGTGTTTTTAACATCTACGTAAAATCCTTCATCGAATGGCATATCGGGTCCCTAACTTTGCTTGCTCCATAAGCCAGCCAGGTCGGTGGAGCCGAGCTCCTTAGTTATCTCCATAGGGTACTCTCGCCCCTATGGTGGAAGTAGGAGACGCAGAGTTCTCCTGGAGCCTACAACAAGGCTCGGCTCCACTGACCTAGCTGGCTTATGGAGCAAGCAAAGTTAGGAACCCGATGTGTCATTCAACGCAGAGTTTTACGTAGATTTCACAAACAACCTTCACCAGAACACTATCTTTAACGGTTAAAGAGTTATAGGCGAAAAACCGGTGTTTCATAAAATGAATTAGGCTGGAGGAGCAAGAAAATATTCTTCCAAACTTGAAACGAAATTCGAAGCAGAATTCCATCGAGATTCCGAGAACAACCTTCACCTGAGGCCTATCTCCAAGCACAAAAAAGTTATGGACAAAAAACCGATTATTTCAGGCAAAAAAAAGTGCACTTTATAAACTGAAATCGGCTGGTAGAAGGGGAACGTATTTTTTAAAACTGAAAACGCTGTTCTATGCAGAATTGTATGGGGATTCCGAAACCAACCTTCAACAAGGAGCTATCTTTCGGTGTAAAAAAGTTATGAATGAGAAACTAATCGCTTTTGGGGAAAGAAACGTTACTTCATAAATTGAAATCGAATAAGAGACTGGAAACGTATTTTTCTCAACATGAAAACATTATTCGACGCAAAATTCCATGGAGACTTTGGAAACAGCTCCAATCAAAGATTTGTCTTAGAGGGCAAAAATTTTATTTAAAATTTTATTTATTTAAAAATTTTATAGATCATTTCATTCTATAGAATTTCAAAAGGAGGTCATCTAACGAAAAAACTGTTTCAAAATTAATGATTAAAAAGAAAAATATACTGAATGCAAAAAAAGAGGATTGAGAAAACGTCAAATTTTGAAGTTGCAAGTCTATAGGGAACCTTCACCATTCCCCACTCAGGTTCTCAGGCAAACCATCGCTCCGAGCGGGACCGCCTCCTCCCAATTATGACGTCATCGCACGGACAGCGGCCGAGGAGCCAACTGGCACCACGGTCCCTGTCCGGTGCCAGTTCGCCCCTCGGCCGCTGTCCGGTCGCTCTCGGGGCGACAGCAGTGCGAGCAGTGTTAGCCAGACCGTCACTTTGTACACTGCAATCACGAACCCACCATGGAATTCCACTGCCAATTCTAGTGCTTACGCTCTCGAAAGCTTCAGCTATCCTCCGCCCTTATCCTCCGTGACCGAATCTCTGCGTTGCGAAATTGGGGGGGGGGGGATTAGTGATGCGTGCAGCATTGTGGAGAGCGTTTTATGAGGAAATTGCACGGAAAACGAGTAGCCATTAATGCGGAGCGTAGGCCGCGTCATTGAAAATGGCAAACTTTTCACGAGAAGCGTGCTACACGTTATGGAAAATGAGTCGCGCTTTAATAGAAGCGTGCGCTGCGTCATGGAAAATGGGTCCCGCATTATTAGAAGCGTGCTCCGTACCATGGAAACTGAGTCACGCTTCACGAAAAGCGTGCTCCGCGTTATGGAAATGAGTCGCCCTTCACGAAAAGCGTGCGTTGCGTGATGGAAATCGAGTCGCGCACCAAGAGAAGCGTGAGCCGCGCAATGGAAAAAGAGTCGCGCCCAGTGAGAAGCGTGAGCCGCTCCATGGAAGATGAGTCGCGCACTATGAGAAGCGTCCTCCGCGTCATGGAAACTGTATAAAAAGCCATGTCGAGTCGGCTTTGGTGCTGGAAACTCGACTGTCTCAAGCGCGTGCGGTCGCAAAGCGTGTCGAGACGCAATTGCGGACCGGAATTTGGCCCAGATAAGCACAATACTTGCGACTTAACTCAGGTCATTTAAGATACATGTAACATATCGGAGGCACATCGCACACAGTGTTCCGCCGATATGTTACAAGTAACTCGAATGACCTGAGATAAGTCGCAAGTAACTAACATCGGCTCAGATATGTTACAAGTAACTTGTTGTTGGCCTTTTATGTTACAAGTAACTTGTTTCCATTTTTATGAGCAAGCGGACCCTACGTCAACGTGGGACAAACGCTAGGAAGAAGAAGAAGAAGACAACGTTGAGCGGTGGCTTTTTCTTCGGAACCTCCTTATCACTAGCTATATTTCACATAGGCCCACCGCTTCGCTACCGGTGATGATCGAAATCGACAGGTCACTACAGATTTTCGGAGTCTATGTATACTACCGCTCGTACGATTTGGACATAAAGCGAGCGACGTTGGCTTCTCGCACCTTTTTCGTATTTTTCTATGCATCGCTTCATGATCAACTTTGAGCGAAACTAGGGGGACATTCATGACCCATGCCTTGAGGGCTATCCAATGGTTTTCATTGAGAAGCATGCCACGGTACCGTAAATACAAAGCACCCTGATTGCGAGACTTGTACAGTTCTCAACGTAGCGACCAGAAAGGCTAAACAATTGGGTAGCCCTCAACGCCAGGATCATGAATATCACGCTAGTTTCGCTCAAAGTTGCGTTTGAAGCGATTGATAAAAAAGACGCGAAAACCTTACCTCGCTCGCCCTCTGACCAAATCCTACAAGCGGTATTGTAGTAGGATTTCGTACCTCAACTGATAATAATGAAATTTTTGATAACGTGCCTTAATCCAATTAAAATTAACGCAAGTTTGGTTTTTCTCGTTTCCACAGCAATAAAATAACAGAATCAGAGGCAGTGAATGCAGGACCGAAAAATGTCATAATCATGCCGATTACTGGCGCAGAAAAGTGTTCAAGAGGAGAGGGAGCAGGAAGAAGTGGCGAGGCTTCTGCTCAGAGTTGCGCACCAACGACTAATGCGTTTTCATTTCGAGAGAAAACGGGCGGAAGCGTCCACGATGATGTTTTGAGCGCGAGAAATCTGCGTGCGTCAACAGAAGCGGACAGAGTGAGGACCTACCAACATACCTTCTCCGCTGAAGCAGTCATGAATAAGCCATTATGGGTGTGAGGGGACATAGGAGCAGCGGAAACCGACTCAGTCACAAGAACAGCGAGGAGAGGGACCGAATCATATTTGAAAATCACAAGAATTAGAAAGGGGGAGGCGCAATCCTGCCCCCTCTTAGTTCCCTCCTTTGAAGACATCCGATTCCCCCTCCCCCCACGCGCTCTAGAAAACAGGAGATAGCTACGCGTCTCTAAAGGAGAAGCGGGGTGCGTATGTAAATGAGGTTGTAACAGAGATGAGCGGCGACAAGGGAAAACAAAGCTAATGACCTACACTGCTGCTGCTTGCCGCCGCTTAGCTGGTCAGGAAGCACACCTCTCTTAGGAAACATGTTTTCAGAAGATAGAAGCTCAATCACACTGCACCTGGGGAACAGCGGAGAGTTAATGTGATTTGGAAGTAGTCAAAAAAAGAGGAGCACTGTATGATTTGCACCTTCTCAGACAGCAAGCTTTTCGAAAAGAACCTGAACTCGAATTCTGAATCGGCCGCTGTCCGGATAACCTGAAGTCATCGAGCCTTTCGTGCGTTCGTTTTTCTGTCTGTTCCCTACAAAGAGAACTCCGTCGCTAGCAAGGAAGATGTGAGACGGCGCTTCGGAGGTAGATCGTCGCGCGTCATCGAAATCCCGCTGGTCGGTGGTGTCGTGGACGCTGTACGTTCCTCCGCAATGATCGCGCGTCGTCCATTCACTAGATTAAATTTGCCAAAGAGAATATACAACACACCGAAAAGTGCGTACCAGGAACAAAAACCCCTTAGCACTTGCAGAAGCAAGATTGGGGTAAGCATATTCGTTCGACTCGGAGCCAGTAGTCTGAGTTACTGGGATTAGGCCTGAGCTACACTGGAAGAATGGGCCTATACATTTGGAATTTTCCGGCTGAACGCAATTATTTGATCACTTTTTTCTTCATATGGTCCAGCCTAACATCCAAAATCCAAAAAAGTCTGACTGTCTCAAATATAATTATGGTGAGGACTCTGATATATGTATTATACATATGTGCGCCTCGAAGACCAGGGCGACAAGTGCTAGGAAGGAGTGTGACAGGAATCTTACTTCCTCACCTCAGCGATCATCTATTGAAACCACCTGAGCCGGGAACGTTGCAAGCGATCAGTAAGTTAGAGCAAGACGCGCCGCGCGCGTCCGAAATGGGACTGCTGTTCGGCGGCGTTCAGAGTCCAATCGTGAAGCCAAGCGGTGTTATAATTAGCCTACGCATCGATCAAGCGACATCGCGTCGCGACCTCGCTAGGTGTTCACAGAGAAAAGACGCGATATATTCGGAAAGACGAGCGATTCGCGGTCGCGCGAAGGCAGGCTCGTTGCTGGTTTTCTGCAGTGTTTGTTCATTGCCACAACAAAATCTAACAACGGATGCAATAACATAAACATATTAAAGGCAGGGTTCGCGATAAAAACGACTTTTGAGCTCTCTTCATAGAAATGTAGATTTGGCCATCACAAAAAAAAGTAAGTGAAAAAACCCGGAAATTCGCGGGAAAAACGCTCAAAAACAAAGTATAACGGCTAATTACCAGTGTCGGCCGGCCCCCTAATTAACGCGATTTTCATTAATGCTTGCTTATCCGGCATTTATTTTGCTGTTCAAGGAATCAGTAGTCTCCAGAAATGTTTAGAAATTACTTTAGAAGCAAAATAAAAGTTGACAAAACAGGCTTTTACCCAAATCTCGATAATTGGGAGCGGGAGGACACCAAGCCATAAATTTCTCCCAAGCGTTTTTTCTCCAATTTTTTACTTATTTTCACTTTTGTGATGGCCAGATCTACCATTCTACGGTGATAGCGCAGCAGCCGATTTTGTCGAGAACCCTGCCTTTAAGGGCTACTCCCACTAAAAGAATCATGCAAAAAGCTGTTGCTAGTGTTACAGAAAAATGTTTTTGTTTGTTTACACGAAATTTCGTATGTACACGATTGCGCGTGGTCGCTCAGTGTTCGCGCAGCATTCACACCTAAATTCCTGAGCGACGCGACTTTCCCGTCGCATTTACATGTGCCGTCGCGACGCCCCGCAAAAACTCTGAACGCCGCCTTACGCGCAACGCCTTCGCTGCTTAGTCGCAGGCGTGTCATACTTTTCGTCGTCTCGCCTGAGCTTAGCCTCATTATAGAGCAACCATCGTATCTTCGCTACTCCTTGCATAGCGACACAGCGACACAATGGCCACGTGATTATAGCGTAGTTGGGCAACCTCAATCGCCGCGACAGTGATTGCATCGCGCGACGGCCGCCGAGTTTCTACCGCAGATAGGAGGGTCCGAGTCTTACTGGACCAACCCTGCCTAAAAACGGCCCGAAGCGAGATCAAAATTAGTTAGAATCAAGTGAATTGGCTTATTCTGGGGCATCATCTGCTTTCCTGCGTTCATTTCACATCACTAACGATAAACCAGTCCTAGTATGACGTGCTGAAGACTTCCACAAGACTGCTGATTTTCGCGTTCGCCTCGAGCCCAACACTCAGTGGACCGTAACGGGTACGTACGCGAGAGAGCAACGCGCCCTATGCCCTATGCGCGAGATGATATGATCGGCCGACTGGCTGGTTTTGCTTGGGTGCTGTCCTTATCGAAGGGACATTCCGGTGTGCACTTGCGGACATCCGGTGTTGCAGAACCCGGCTTTAAGATAATCGCGCTGAGAGCCCGGGCCATCCAGAGAGGATCACAAAGTCCCCGCACGATTATCGCCGAGCTGCGCGCTGGAACAGCGGCTGTCCGCAACTGCTGTTAGGATTTTCTGTCCGATAGGAATAGTAACCTTTT
This sequence comes from Aplectana chamaeleonis, assembly GCA_029168955.1. Classification (NCBI taxonomy): domain Eukaryota; kingdom Metazoa; phylum Nematoda; class Chromadorea; order Rhabditida; family Cosmocercidae; genus Aplectana; species Aplectana chamaeleonis. The sequence goes on along the minus strand of JAPDOI010000528.1, from coordinate 118,268 downwards.
GCTAAAAAGGTCGAATCTATTTGAAAGAAAGGTGAACCTTTTAAGGAGTTCTGTTTTCTAGTTCCAAGCATGGCTGCTGTTATCGCAGCAGGGGGAAGGGGGCACCTGACTATCGCACTTGACCACGCCCATTTTTCCGTACCGCCGCTCAATTTGAATACTAACCGCCCCAAAAAAAAATTCTCAAAATCGAGATAGTTGTCACGGAGCGAAAAATAGGCGCGGCCAAGTGCGGTGGCCACGCGCCGTCCTCCTTCCCCTTCCGCGAGAGCACCCACGCCTGCTATTAAGGATATCGAGTTTTCAGTAATTTATCAGAAACTCGAGATTATTTGTGAATACTGCCTTGATTTTTTTTAATCGATAGCGGCTGTTTTCGGACTTTGCAAGATTAGAAGACAAGTTGGAACTTCAAGGTCCGAAAATGGCGCTTTATCGAAGACGAATCTTCTCTCAAACAACTGCGATACCCTAATATCCTGACCTGAATAGATATGGGCAGAAGAACTCAAAAAAGAGGTGGGGAAAAAGATGACTGGATGACGTGCGTCGGGGTCTAATGAGGTGCTGACGCGCCGCAAAGCAACTAAGGAAATTATCGCCGTCCTCTCGCATGAGACCGATGAGCAACAGACTTCGCCACAGATCGAGAATAGAGAAGAGCTCCCGACTGCATCCGAATTCGATTTCGGCACACATGTAGATTTCCTTCACGGGCTCCCTGGTGAAAGTGGAGGGGAAACGAGCGAGTAGGCATCACAAATGCATACACAAAGGCTTATGACGCGGTCGGAAAACTTATTAAATCAACCTTTCGATGTACTTTGTGTTTTTGCAGCTTCGACTCGACTCGGCGACGAAAGTCGTCAGTATGTCTGGGAGGAGTGAGAACGAATTTCCTCTTTCGGAAACTTGTGGAGGCCAGTAAGAAGGTAGGTATGACGGAAAAATGGACACTTCGGGACAAGAACAGGATGATGTTGGTTGGAAAAAGCCACAGACGCAGACGACTATAGGTACATCGACAAGCTCAACTCAACCACTATCATATGAATTTTCAAACAATGCTCTCTTGTTTGAAATTATAATCTTCTTGATTATTGCGGTTAGGAATTTGCCATTGTGCGTGAGAAGATTTACATTTTCTTTGGGGTTTCCACTATCTTCTGCAAAATTTTGTTCCAAACTATGTAAATCTGACAAAACGATAAGCGTTTTCTATGGGATTTTTACAGGAAGCAGTAGCGAGGCATATTCCATTCCAAATTCAAATGATTTGATGACTTCTCCAGGCTTCGCCCTGATTTAATGTTCACAGCAGTGTTTTTGATGGGTTCAGAGGCTGATTAAATGCGAAATTGTCCTGCTCCTTGGCCCGCCCTGCCGCGGATTATGCCTCACAACCACTCCTGTGAAAAAAAGCCACTAAAAAGCGGCCATGGCTTGGCAATTTTTTCAAATTTCGGAAGGAAATTTTCGGAAAAGAAACCTTAGGAAGCTCGAAAAAACCGCGATTACCCCTTACGCTCCACGATACCCCTACCCGCAACACCCAACGAGAGAAAAAAAAACAAATATGAACTAGAAAGAAACAGGGGAAGAGAAGGAAAAACCGAGACCGACCTTAAATATCAGCTCTCCGGCTAATCAATGATGAAACTTAGTGAGCAGCAGAATTGACAACATACAGAGGGCACAGATCCTACTGATACTTTGTGCTCCTTGATAAGCGTTGGCTTGGTGCGCATACATAGGTTGAAACATGCGTGCGCCGAGCTTGGGCCAACGCACATTAATGAACGCAAAGTATCAGTACGATCAGAGCCGACTGTACCTATTGTGTTGACCACACCATCGCCTTTTTTCGGAACGGTGAGCTGTGCATGCAAAATTTCTTCCTAAGCGGCAGGTGATTTTCACCCAATTAAAGGAAATTTACTCGTTTGGGAGGTATAGGAAGAGTCAGTCTTGTGTTACCAGCAAAGGCTCTCGGGGGATGAACCGAAACATGCTAGGAAGAAAAGGTCTGTGAAAGGATCGCTATAAATGGGAATGGATGACAATCCTCAGAAAGGGAAGTGGTTGGAACAGGGTTCGGCGCGGGTGTGGGCAAGGGGTGAGCGTAAATGAAATATCAAATTTCGTAAATCGTAAAACGCAATTACGACAAAACCACCGCAAATCGTAAACCGTAAATCGTAAATCGTAAACAGCAATCAATAACAATAACCACTAAAAATATGATTAATGTGGTGAAACAAGAGAAACTACGCACTGCCCACTGTTTCACGTACTAAGTACATATTAAGTTGCGTTCAGTATTTGACAGCTAACCATGTTTAAGGTGTATGGTACACTTTGTCGCTGTCATAAGCGACAGGCATGAAATCTAGCACAAATCGAGCGGGACCTCCATCGGAGCAGCCGCATCGGTTACCGTAGAAGCAATTATGGCGCGTAAGCCGCAGCGACGTGTCGCGGAGGGCTGCCATACTTCAAATATGCCGAAGCCTGTCGCTATGCAGCGCACTGTGAATGCGACAGGTTTAAAGAGCGGGAGCTCCGCGACAGCCGGTCGCTGTCGCTGTGCAGAGCAACTCCTTCCCAGATCTTGAGAAAACCGCTAGTCCGATTAAGCTATCCGCATATCTGCGGGGCAACAGAGACACAATTATACTCGTAATGCCTCACCTGAAACGCTAACGCCGTTGTAAGCGTCAAGCCAAAATCACCGTATCCAAGCGATTCTCAACAGCCGAATTTGAGAACTCCTCCCATTTGCTTGCGGAACCGCAACACCGATTATGCATACAGTCGGCAGGGATCGCACTCATATGCTGTACATTATGTACTTCGAGTTCCCTACTGAAGGTTGGCTCAAACTCGGTGCACGTACGTCAAAAAATATGGCACCGAGCTTGCACCAACCTTCATTAGAGATCGCAAAGTAGCAGTCCGATCCGTGCCAACTCTGTATTATCTAGAGCACAGTATCGGTCGCCCAGCGCTGACTATTTTTTCGTTATCAACTAAACCACTTGCAGAGTCGTAGCTTTATGGTGACGATACAGTAGATTCTCAAAGTAAACGTAAGCAAGAAACCGCTTTGCATAGTTTAGTCCCCATAGTTTAGTGAAGAATGTAGCCAACGCGCCCCAACGAACGCTCGCATCAGTGAGAGATAACGGTTTCAGAAAAAGGGCGAAGATGAGCGTTTAAAATAGCACTGGCGCCTTCTCGGAGTATCCGTTTGCTGCGGATTAAGAGAAATCAACTAGAGAAAACGATTTTTAGCTTCAAACTTTTGGGATAAAAAACGAATCCTCGTGATGGTTATCGTGAACTCTGAGTAGCCGTGATCTACTCAAAAGGCGGGCCAAGAGCACTATTTGAAGCAATTTTTTGATTGATTAGACTGCCTCGCTCGATGTTTTGACGCTAATCTAGTCATGGGAATCAGGAAAGTTGATCTTCATGAAAAACTCAAAAACGGAGTTCGTCGTGAAGTGATTTTAGATTGCATTGCGCCGTAGGCGACAGCTAGTGAGACGTGCGCGGCGGGCAACGCGGATCTGTTAGCCAGCGCCACCAACTCCGACCGTGTATCCCGCGTTATAATGATGGAATCACGTTAAAGAATTGTGAAGGGATCGTGCTGTAGTAACACGCCTGAGTTGGCCCCATCTCCTGATCAAAAACATTAGTTTACGCAACGTGGGATTAGAGCAGGTCAATTGGAGGTGTCTTGTGATTTCCTTCCATTGCATGTATTTTTATTTACGAAAAATTACGATTTACGGTCCAAAATGTCGTAAATCGTAAACCGTAATTACGAGACCAAAAAACACCGTAAATCGTAAAATCGTAAATCGTAAACTGAAATTACGCACACCCCTGGTGTGGGTCCCCACAGGAGTGGGGTCTGAGCTCCGGAGGGTTGGAAGCGGGGGGGGGGTATGATTTTTTGACGAAGACAAATTGCGCCAACGTGTTTGTGAGTAAAAACCGTCAGGAAGAGTTTTTCACGTAGATTTCCAATATTGATTGCGATTTGACTAAAAGGCTGGTTTAACTCGGTCGCGGACTTCAATTAGGAAGTTTAGGGTGAAGTTAGGGTCTTCTCAGAATAATAGTCAAGACATATGAATCCAGCATGTAAAAAGTCGATCTGAATGATTTCTGCAAATGATTTCCATGAGTCACGAGAACTGATACTTGATTTGAAGGCAGTGGTCACGATGAAAAAAGTTATCGAAAAAACTACAAAAATCAGCTTGGATCAAAAACAGCTCAAAAACTATGAAGGTAGCGCGGTGAAAAACGGGCTAGAATTAGAGTTACTAAGACCCTAAATTTCCAATTCGTGCACACGTGCACAAAAAGATCACAGTCTCATGCCAAGCAGTCCAAAATCATCGACGCTCAGAGGAAGAAATAAATGCAAATTTACCTAATAAAACAGTTGAACAATGAAAGCAAGCACTTCAGTCGATGTTTTTGACTAGACGTGTACATAAATCCGGAGGTTCGTTGATTGAAATTGGATTTCAAGCCAGCTGATGTTTCTGATATTGGAGATCATCGATGCCGATGATGTAGGGTGGACTCGTCCACCATCAAAAGACAGGAAAGTTCAGGCTTCGAATTTGGCCCAGAACAGCGTTTTTTTAGCGATTTTTTCTTATAGGTTCTACTACTCTATACCCAGAAAAGGGTTTGGAGAGGAAAAGAAGATGAGCTTATTTGAGCGCGACCACTGCCTTTGAGCGAGGTCGCTTCACCCTATTTGCTAATACCATCTCAGATGAACGCTGAAGACCGCTACTATACGGTGTGGTCCTGACCTTTCTCAGGTGTGGTCCAGCCGAAAGTCATTAATTTCGAGAACTAAGAGTCATGGGAGTCGAATATTTGAGTTCAGCTTGGTCGATTTACCCGAGATACAATTTTCACCGTAACATAGATAGCGGGAGACAATGAAAAATCGTTGAAGTCGCCGAAAATAAATTAGGGTTTTAAAACAGCTGTAACTTAAGTTCAAAATTAGTGACCCTGGAGAATCGTGGCTTTAAGAAACTACGATCTGAACCCTACCGTTTAAGACCACCTCGGATCCCCGGAGAAGGCTTTTGAACAAAATTTTCCTGGTGTGGGTTCTGCAATATTTTTCGCGTTTTCTCAGTACTTAGTTGTGGGCCCAGCTGTGGGCTTTCAGTGCATTTTAAAGAAGAGCCCACACCTAGTAAATTTTTTTCAATGGCTTTCACCAGTGGTGAGGAAAGTTTCAAACGAACGAGTATTAAGTCTAGTTTCATAAAGCCGGGATTTTCCCATATAACTCGTTCGGCACTGAACTTATTACGTTCTAAAAACGTACTTTTTTAAAGACCGATTTTTTTCATCGTCTCCCGCTATCTATGTAGCGGTCTTCGGCGTTCATCTGAGATGGTCAAGACAAACCGTAAGAATAAATCGACTGTGCTGGTCTCAAATATCCTACTCTCGTGACACTTAAGTTTCAAAAATGCCCCTTTTCGGCGGAACCACTTCTGAGAAAAGTGTGCGGTCTCATACTGTAGCGGTGTTCAGCATCCATGTTGGACGTTGAAAGTAAGTATACCGAGTAAACCAACTACGCTGTACTCAAATACTCTACCGTCGTGACTCCTAGTGTTCAAAATTGTCGACCTCCGGTGGGAGCACCCTGAGAAAGGCGTGATCCCGAATACTGTAGCACCCTTCAGCGTCCGTCTTAGACAGTAAAAGTTGGTATACTTTGAAAATCAATCACGCTAGACTCGAATATCCTACTCTCGTGACTAAAAAGGAATATGGACTTCCGGCGAGATCGAACCCTCTTTCAAACATCCGCATTTTAATACACAGCACAAGCAGTTAACAGTTACGTATACTTCTGCACTTTCAGCTCCTCTCCACATAAATGCGTCAAGCGCTGTTTGTGCTCTTGTCCTCTAAAACATCCGAATTTTGTAGCAAAGCATTAGCTTCGAGCTGTTAATTTTGATTTTTTACCATTTGACAAATATATACTCACCATTTAAATACGACATGAGAAATTTTACTGCAAAGAAGTGTTAGAGATATGTGAACCCGTTGGATAAACTGCTTGAACACATCAGCTCTTGGAAGGGGTGGGAAAATCGGTAAAAATTTACTTACTAACGTTCCTAACAATAAGCGGGGTCTGAACAAAATTGCCATTAGAGCGGGGGGGTCTGAGCAGAATGGGAAGAGGTGTGCAGCGATTCTTGCATTTAAAGGCAGTGTTCACGATAAAAATATGTGTTCCAGTTTCCACTAGGAATGAATAGTGGAGGGGCACACTGTAACACTGACGTCGAAAGAACGCATGAAAACAAGCCAGGAAAAGCTCCAAAAGAGCCCGAAGTGGCCAATTCGAGCGCACGGCAAACCCCAAAAGCCCAACACACGCCCACCGACGTGAACAAATGAATGCTCGAGATCGTGAGATGAGCGATAACTTCCAATCAATAGCCCCGTTCTTTCCTTCATTCTCAACTTCTCTCTTTACTCAGGTCAGCTCGCATACATCGGCTGCAAAAGACGGAATTTACAAGCCTCGGACAACTCGTCCGCCATGCTTCCCTAGCTAAATTGCTGATGGACCATAACTCCGTTCCCAGGTCTTGTACCATTCAAGAGACATCATTGGAATCAGAATGGGACCGTTTTCAAGATGGGCGGAAAAACAGAAAAAAGATTTTTATCGTGAACACTGCCTTTAAAAATGGTTATACGTTCCCTTGGAAGGCGTGGAGGTAAAATTCACCTTTAGGGGTTGGACGGAGAAAATCAAATGGAGTTCTAGCTCTGCAGTTCACCGTCTAAGCGTGTTCGCAATCGAAACATAGTGCGGCAGTGAGAGGTTGAAAACAAGACACTCACAAGTCATGAAGGTATGCAATGATGCAAGAGTAAGTAATGGGCGGATTATCAACCAACGATATTAAAAAATTACCCGTAGTGGTAAATGATGAATGAATGAATTGGGGAGTCTCGGTAACAGCATCAACGTCAACGTCAACGTCAATAACAAGACCGCCACTGGGTAAACTACAGGGTGGCCAATGACTCCAAGGGATTTCATTTGTGTTCAAATCGGTAGTAAAAACCGCCAGAAAGTGAGGGTATCGGAACCAATACTTTTACAAGGTTGCTTTCGGAGATTGTCGAAGTTGCTCGCACACTCTGCCATAGTTACCTCGTGGAAGCCACGTGCAACAGAATAGACGCCAACTGCTCAAGAAGGATCAGCCAAAGGCCAATGGCATCAAGTGTCATTGCTTATAGTCGTTTTCCGATCTAGGTGGTGGTCTGAGCCTGCACAGCGCAGCCGAATGTACGCCGCTGATATTCCGTGTGTTGAGGGTCGAAATGGACGCTGTCAGCGAGTTTTCTACGACCTAATAGATCCGTGATGGACCCTGCATCTAGATCCAGACACATGTATCCTGCCGAAGGATTGGACGCCAGCGCATTTGGCTCCAGCAACCATAGCCCCAAAAGCTGTTTTCCGAGTTTCGGAGCAAGAATGTTTGACCATCAAACTCGCTTAATCCAATGAATCATTTAAAGGCAGTGGTCGCGATCAAATATGCTTGTCTATTATTTCCCTCTAAACCCTTTTCTTGGGTCTCGAGTAGTAGGACCTAGGAGAAAAAATCGCGAAAAAGCCACTATTTTGGGTCAAATTTGAAGCCCGAACTTTCTTCTTTTGATGGTGGACGAGCCTACTCCACTTCATCGGCATCTATGACCTCTTATATCAAGAACATCAGCTGGCCTGAAATTGAATTTCAATCAATAAACCTCCGGATTTATGTGCACATCTAGTCGAAAACATTGACTGAAGTGCTTTCTTTCATTGTTCAACTGTTTTTATTAGGTACATTTGCATTCATTTCTTCCTCCGAATGTCGATGATTTTTGACTGCTCGGCAGGAGACTGTGATCTTTTTGGTCGGCGCTGTGCACGTGTGCACAAACTGGAAACTTAGGATCTTAATGGCTCTGATTCTAGCCCGTTTTCACCGCGTTACTTCATAGTTTTTCATCTGTATTTGATCTAAGCTGATTTTTTGTAGTTTTTTCGATAATGTTTTTCATCGTGACCACTGCCTTTAAATCCAATGAATCAAACAATGAATTACTCTCTGGTAAATATAGTCAAGCTCGCTTGAATGAGTCCGGGCGGAAAAAGCAGCGGAGGGGTCGGCCAAATATAGCAGTGGTAATGAAGCCTAGACATGATAAGCCCGATAAGCCTTCATTCGATAGCCTCAAAATGAGGGAGTTAGGTTATACTTTGAAAAATCTCAGTAGACTACGTGCTTACGTTGCTACGACGGGACTACGATGGCATAGTGTGCGACCAACGTCAACAACTTTCGAAAGCCACCTCGCAAATGTATAGGAGCCGATGGATGCAATTTTGAGAGTTTGCTACCATTGCTTTTGTATGGATGTAGTTGTTTATGTGACACAACTTTTTGCTTTGGAAATGAGTTAGTCGACTCAGTGGTTGGTGGTTTTCACGACTGATTTCAACACCAACGAAAATTCGCGAATTTACTTATCAGCCACCCTGTACACATATCCTTACCAGTGTTCAACGACACTCCCCCTACTCACTCATGCATCAGTATGTACGGTCGAGAGAATGACACAGTCAAAAGAGCATGTTAGTTGCAGCAGGCTTCGTACGCTAGCGTGAGCAGCGCCTTGGAAGCTTTTATGCGTCTTTTCGCTACAGGTCAGTGCCTACGAAAAATGTCGTAGTGCAGTTGCGGCCAACACATTTGTTTTACTCTAGACTCTTTGCGCTTCGTCAAGATCCGATATTCAACGATGGAATCAGCTGTTATTTACTTTCTTGTTTTCTGTTCTCAGATGTTTGCTTCTTTGTTTGCATTCCTAAGAATACCAAAGAGAGTTAGGGTTGTGCGCGCGTAATGACTGTTACTTTTACGCAATTTGGAAGTCTTTCCCCCTCGACGTTTCAACTGCCACTGGGAAAAACTGTCACAAATGATGAAGAGACATGGATAAAACAAAAACATCCTAACCGCTAAATGAGGAATTAATTTACTGAATACACTTTCGCCCGGGCTGGTCTTCTTCTTATATCATATCGAAAGGGCCTAGCCTATAGTTAGGTCCGTGGCCTGTTTCCTCAAAAAAATAAATTTAAATTTGTGCCGGCCGCGATTTAAATTTAGATGGTAACAAGCCACGGACGTAACTATAACATCTGCATGGATCGTGAAGGGACTTCGCGTTCACTGTTAAAGGTTGGCGCGAATTCGGTGCACCTATGTTATAGCATATGGCGCCGAGTTTGCGCCAACCTTCAACAGTGGACGCGAAGTCTCTTCACGATCCATGCCGACGTTATGTATCTTGACTCCGCCACCCCTGATATGCGGAGGAAAGTGATGGATTGCATTTTGGTCTATCAAATTTTGAGGCAGCAACTTGAAGTAAACTTCAAGGCGCTAGTTATAAAATCTACAACTATGGGGAGAACTCGAGGGCACTTCTTCAGGAGTCCCAGAAAAAAACGAAATTCCACTGTCCTCAGAAACGGTTTTTTAGGAGGATCGTCTCATTATGGAATGGGTTACCGATATCAATAGCTAGTGCAGGATCCGCAGGATGGTTTCGAGCTATTGCGAGGTTTTTGATTCAAAGTGAAGAAGACAAACCTAGCTGATCGGAAAGCCTTATCTAGATTCCGGTAATGTTTTACTTTCGCCTAACTATTCACTGTGTTTTGCTTGACCATTCGAAGCGTTCTGTTTTCAGTCATCGTCAGCAGTCAATAATATCACCGTTCGACGTGATTAGCACTGCTTGACTCTTACTATCTTTTATACGTCTCAAATTTCTTAAAATGTACTAACAATTGATGCTTTGAAATGGCGTTGGAATTCTATCTCTCGATGCTGGTCAACGAGTGGACCTCGATGAATTTGGCGGACCTTCTAGGTTGGTCTCTGGAACAGCGGTTCCGTTAGCGGCTTGCAGTGTTGGCGGCCACTGCCTTTTCGAATCGAGTTTGTCCACTCTCGTCAACCCACTATACCTATGTCGATTCGAGTCATCGAGTCTTGGTATCGACTGAAACAGTCGACATCGAGTCATTCGACCACTCGATTATTCGAAATTTTGAAAAAATCGAGTTAGTCGAAAACCCGATTATACGAAAAATTTGTCTAGTCGCCGAAGTATACAACCCACCCACAGTTTGAATCCTCTGTTTCCGAGTGTGATTTATTTCCGTTCGTCGCGTGCGTCTGCGTGCATACGCTGCGTCTCCTTCTTCCCACAATATCTCGCTTTTTCTACCCTCGCTCCACACAAGCGCGCGAGGGAACAGAGTAAATCTGGCTCGGAACCAGAGAATAAGCATCAGACTGACTATCAGAGACTCCTTCGTTTTTATTATCTATGAATATCTGTGTACCTGCATCGGTTGAATTTGTTCGTTCGCGTTCAATTTAATCTTGTCTTAAATGTTCTGCCTATAAAAATATAAAATAAATAAATGACGGCTGAACCACTCAGGCATTGTGGGGTTTGTAACGCGCAGCAAGCGCGGGTCATAAGCTGAACCGCTCCCGTTAGAAACGAAAAAATGCGCAAAGCGGGTGCCCCATATCCGCCGTTTGCCCCGCTTTATCCGGCGATTCACTGCCGTTTGCAGGTGTCGATCATGTTCGGTTCCGCGCGCGATATCCGGCGATTCACTGCCGTTTGCAGGTTTCGACCATGCTAGATTAGATTTACAACGGCAAAGGAGGTCGCCGTCCTATTATAGAAGCACGTGGCGCTAGGGGCGGCGTCCAGGGGTGTGCGGCAATTGCCGTTTGCCGATTGCCGTTTGCTGGCCGTTTTTGGGGTTTGCCGTTGCCGTTTGCCGATATTTTCGCTTAAAACCGCAAATTTTCGGCAAAAAAAATGTGTAATACATCAGGGTCTGCCCTCACCGCAATTTCTGGCTTAGTCAGCGACTCGAAGCTGCAGCAAATAATAATTTCGACTAGTTCCAGCTATTAGTTCCAGCTTTTGTAAATCGATAACTAGTGAAGGTATTTTACTGAAGCGAAAGTTTCCCGCTACTTTACTTCGGACAATTTGTTGAACCTTTCAGCGTTGGCCCTTCGGCTATGTGCGATATACCGACCGAAAGCGCGAATTCTTTTCTATTCAACGCTGCCTTCCACTTGGGTCCAAGCGTACTTATTTGTGAAGTATCTTTCCATATATGCAAAAATTTAGTGGTAATCTTTCTGTTTGAGCATTTTTAAGTGCTTTTATTTCGGTTGAGGTAAACCACCAAACCTGCCAGAGTTGGCAGCGTATTCGAGTCACCTTAGGTGACTGAGCCACTAGTATATAGCGCTTACGGAATTCTTCAACGACGCTTTATCATTGACTTTCAGCGAATTTTGTGATTTTGCAACTTCGGTCTTTTCCAGCTTATCCAAGGAGTTTTTAACCTGGAGAAGCTCTAAAGTTGAGTAGAATGGCCAAGTCCACCCTGAGTACTACTTTTTCGTAATTGATCAAGAAAATACCATTGAGTGGGGACTTGGCCATTGTACTTGACTTGGAAGCCCCGAGGCCGACGCTTCTCGGATAAGTCACAAAACAACTGAAAAATCGCAAAATCCGCTGAAAACCGTTAATTACGCTCCGTCAAAATTTTCCGCAAACGCTATCATTTAGTTCAAAGATGGCTCCAATATCATGTCAACTTTGGCAGGTTTTGTGGTCTAGCTCAAGTTGGTGGAAGCACTCTTGTAGTCTCACGAGGGAAACCATTTAAGCGTAAATTCAAGTGAGCGAATTACGGAAGCTTGAAACTACTAATTGTTACTAACACTAAAAATTGTGAATGACTGCGGTCATAACCTAAAACGCGCTCTGTTGATCGCGATGTTGACTGTGAATCGCCATCAACGCCGAGGAATCGTCGCAAAATCGTCCATCTATTCGCACCTGAGTATGGTACCGGTATCAGCCACAGTCTTGTGCTCGGCGCTCACTCCCACCGCACCAAGCTTACATACGGTTTGCTGCACGTCCCCGGATCGAATAGGCTGAGTCGCGCTGGCCGCAAGCCCCTTTAAGAGTAAATCCTTTGCGAGCCTATCATACTTTGCACTGCTCAAGAAGAAGCCCATCTTTTGGATCTATAGCATTGATTTGCACGGAAACTCGAATTAAAGGGGAGGAGTTAAAAGACATGTCTCTGGTGAGGGATAGGCCGATGACCTTGTGGAACGTGGTAGTGACTCCTATACTGATCACATACAGAACTTTGCTACTGGCGTTCTCTGATCACCTGAGGTTTTCAATTAGCTTTTCATAGACGTGATTTTTTCTTCCTGCGAAGGCTGGTGAAACGCAAGATATATAGTAACTGGCAGATATTGCTCGAAACACCATACGACTGAACACATGTTGATGAACTATAGCACAAAACAGATTTTGCCGTTTTGCCGTTTGCTGGCCATTTTTAGGGATTGCCGTTGCCGTTTGCCGAAATTTTAAATTCCTTTGCCGCACGCCCCTGGCGGCGTCCCATCGTTTGAGTAGGAGCGGGTCTCGCCCAACAAGGACGCGGTCCATGTCGCGGCTCGCGTGAGGGAGTCACCCCCACAGCGGTTCGCGACAGGGACATCATCCACGCCACGATCGACCGCGAGAGAGCTTCCCTCGCTGAGGACCGTGGGGGAGACCCCTCAGCGGTCAAAAATCGGCCAGAGGGTGACTCGTAGCCACTTTCCAGGAGCGACCCCGAAAGGCCGACTGCGCTCTCTCCGGGATGAGGCCCCTTATATACGAGCTCTGCTGCTGATATGGGCCTGGTCAATTGCGGAATCATCGATAACGTGACTTGGCAGATCAAACGAGTTCATGCCCTGTCAAATCGTGTACGAACGCAACACCGAGCCTCTCTGCAGCAGTGACGTCATCGCCAGCCAAACGGCGGAATCCGAGGTTTGGCAGGCGCTGAACGCATGGTCAGGCACAGCGGTGGTCCGTGCCGTCCTTAACAACAACCCCCCCCTGAGAGTGACATTTTTTCGGCTAAAAAACGACCCTCTAGGAAGGGTGAAAAAATTGGTAGACGTTACTGACTCGTTTCATTTTGGAGGTTTTTTAAATTTTTGGACCCTCACCATTCCTAAGTGGATCAATAGCGTTTCATGCGCTGCCGATATTCAGAAAATTCAGCCAGATAGAAAGCTGAAAAGCATATCAGAAACCGGAAAAACCTTCGCCCTCCGTTTTTGGCCACGGTGGTCCGGTGGGGCTTTCGGACCACCAAGGGACCACCGCACATTTGACCGGCCATAACTCGGCTCAAAATCGATCTCATGAGCTCATCTCCGGACGTTAACATTTTCTTATATCTATCTACAGTTTCCACTCTTTCACTAGGTCGTGTATCTAGACGACCCTTTTTCGATTTTTGAGCCGATTTTTTCAATGTCCGGAGGGGGGTGAGTGAAGTTCAGTTTTTGAAAAAAGTTATTTTTTCACCTATCTAGAAATGATTTTTGGAACATTTCCAGTCGATTGGTACCCTCGTTATGGGTCTTTTTTTCTGAAACTGACATTCAGCCATTTCCAGACGCTTCCTTTCGGCTTGCACGATTTTGAACTTGTTTTGAATCTTCGAGTGCTAAGGTATTAAATAATGACGGAGATGTTGTGTGCTATCTCCTAAAGTTTCGGAGCGAGAAGTGACATTAGAGTGTTATTTTTCGGAATATGTTCTCCTCCTCTGAGAGCCTCAGCACCCAAAGGTTTGGGGTGTTATGTGAACCAAACAGAGCAAAGCTGTAGATGATTCAGCTACATTTTACTTTCGCTACCGACTCCGAATTTCCGGTCACGGTCTGCCTCGGATGAAGTGCTTCGACCTGATGGAAAAATATTTGCAGACCTTATGTAAAGGGTGCAAAAAAGGGAGTGGGAACAGTATGAGGACATTCACACAATGAGAGCTCAATTGCTGAAGCTTGCGACAACTTTGTAGGGCCTAACAGAGATAAATGAGATAGAGCTTGCGATCCCGAAAATTCTGAAAGCTCCAGATAATTTTCACTAGGGGTGAGGTGGTGTTCGCGCCGAAAACCGTGTCAATCTCATGTTTTTCCACAGAATGCTGCAAATTTTCTTAGCACGGACGATGACTTCATACCAAACTTTCGATCCTACCTCGTATTTGGTATCGCTCCTAAAGAAGCTCTATAGTTTGCTAAACAATTCTCTTTTATTGTGATGACAATGAAGTCTGATGCGATGCCTGCTTAATCGCATTACGATCCCACATATGCCAAGTGTATGGTCAAGAATTTGCACAGCACATGAAGTTTGATTTGCTCAAATATTTAATGGGAAACAACCTCCCCTTTTCTCTGTTGACCGACGGCATTACCGACACAGATCGCAAATGGATTGTGTTTCTGATAAGGTTCATCTCACCCTCCTACACACCCGTAACTATTAACTTCTCTCTAGTAGAAACAGAAAGCGAAAGTCCGAAGACATCGTCGCCGCAATCAAGAACTCTCTCATTGATAAGGATTTATGGGCAGACATGCAGAATGGTCTTTCCCAAAGCTCATCTCGTTTGCCATAAGGAGGGTGATAGCCCCGTCTGTGATGACAGGGCACATAAACGGCATTCATGCAAGACTTCAGCGCGTAGTAGATGACGAGACAACACTCGATGGGAATATGAGAGCAGGTGCGAACCCAACATGGTTAAAAGAAATTTTAGGTATCTAAATATGTTTTGCTTTAGATTTTTTTCTCAGAGTCTACGCATACACTGAATTCCGTCGTAACTGCTCTGAACAACTACGCGTATCGGCTCGCTCAGGAACAAATGAACTTTTCGAACCTCGAAATAGGGGGGGGGGGTACATCTGGTCCGCTGGTCGGCCAGCGTGCAGCAAGCGCTAGCAAAGATCCTACGCAACTACCCATTTTGATTGGGAGCCTTCAAGCCTTGGCGAACGGAGATACAACTGAAAGTATCAAAGCAAGAGCTGTGGCTGCTGCGTCGACGGGCGCACGTTTCCAGTTCTTCACCACGTGAGCCACACACTATTCCAGCTGACATTATTTTCAGAGGAACTCCAATAAGAAGAAGGTCCCATAGTATAATATGTGTCTCGCTGGCGCTATTTCGACCACATGATGGGGGACAAGGGCGGCAAACTGGCGAATGTTGCACAAAGATTATTGAGAGACAATAACATTTTGAGAATGAAGAATCTCTTGAGCTTAAGATACGAAAGTGTGAGCACAGAGTTTCTCGATCAGTACTACACCTCTTTTGAAGGCCCAATTTCTGAATATCTGCTGTGGTATGACGCTAAGACATTTAAGGGCCTTAGTGGTACTACGCCGCAAAGCCATGAAACGCCCTCAGTTTCGGAGTCCAGAAACATAAAGCCAGAAAAACAGAGATGAGGAGTCACACTCCATCAGAGACCAAGGCAACGCTTATCGTTACACCGAATCCATTACCTTTGACATCGATGCTCTTAGCCATCGAGCCTTGGGTAAAGTGTATAACGGAGGGACATCTGTTGCTCTGGTTAGCACCCACATCACTGAGTTCTACTCCAGCTATGCCAATCAGATCCGAAGGTATATATTCCCAGGAGACGAGGCAAACGCAGGAAGCAGGAGTACTTTCCCTATTCTTTGGGTCGTCATATACTGCTGGAGATGATACAATGTGAAATAGCGAGTTTCCAAAGCTTCAAAATGTGTAACCCTACAAACGCCAAGTTCAATACCAGAGGTTGGCCCGAATATATAGACGACGCGAACAAGATACAGATCACAGTACGTCTAGATTCGATTACGAACTTAATCGCCTTACTTCAAAAGTACTGCGCTATACAGGAGGCGATGCCATCGTACGAAACCTACGCTACCATTGCCAAATCTGCACAAAGTTTGCAGTCGTGGCCAAACGAGTTCCGAAGCGATAAAACAGTCTTCACTTCTATCGGATTTAGCTAGAAAACCCCGAAGCAATGTCTACTCCGACTGTTGTAGTCGAGATAATGTTGAGCTAGTACACGTTTGATGATTTACTCCTTCCTTCATTTTAAAGGCAGCATACACGCTCGCAAGCATAGTCGAGATATCAGCATAGATAGGTCCGCACGGCCAGTACTATGTCGTCAACGGCGTTTGAAGCGCTGAAAACTGTCCAGGATGACAGTATTTGACAGTGTTTGAGCAATCTTGCCTTCCACGCCCGTATTTTCACACCCCTTCGAGTAACAGAATGAGAATCGATACTTGTGAAAACGTGTGATAATTGAGAGTGATAGCACTATCAAATGGGAGTGCACGAGAGAAATAGCTTGGTTTACTTGAGTATAACATGTCTGCATACCTATTGACTCTCGTCCACTTTCGAGAATGCCGCTCTACTTTGGCTGACCTCTTGGAATGGAGGATTTTATCAGTGCACAAACATGTTATATTGAGTTAAATCGAGTTTTTTCTCTACTGCACTCCCTTTTCATAGTGCTGTCATTCTAAGTTATCACATGTTTTCTCAAGTATCGATTCTCATTCTGTTACTCGAAGGGGTGTGAAAATACGGGCGTGGAAGGCAAGATTGCTCAAACATTGTCAAATATTGTCATCCTGGACAGTTTTCAGCGCTTCAAACGTCGTTGACGACATAGTACGGGCCGTGCGGATCTATCTATGCTGTTATCTCGACTATGCTTGCGAGCGTGTATGCTGCCTTTAAACCGCTCTTGTTCCATCGATAATGTTTACTATTCCATGGTAAATAATCATGGCCCCAGACAATTTTACCTCAAGATTAGATTTTTTAGCGATACAGACATTATTTCAGATGGGTCAAAAAAATAACGACCCCCACCCAAAAATTTAAAGTTTTCACAAAAAATAACGACCCCCCTCGGTCCCACGGTGATCCGCGGACCACCGTGAGCTTGACCCTGGCTGAACGCAGACCGGAATGGCTATGCGGGAACTCCACCGTTTGCCCCGCACAGGTCGAAATGGGACGGTTCAGTGCGCGTTAGAAACGCCAGAATGTCTGAGCACGACACTTCGCAAAGCGCCAAGACCTATCGTAAAATTAGTGTGTTGCACGCAACCGCACTTTTTCAAGCCCTAGTCTGCATTCACTCATAAAAAAGCCAACAAGTGTGAAAACAGATCAGCTTTACCATAGCTAATTGCTATGAGGTTGTTCATTGTGCGCGTATGTTATAACATACGTGTACATAGTTTGCGCCAACGCACAATATGAAACGCGTCGTGTCAGTGCGATCCGTTCCTACTGTATACCCACTTTAACATATCGAAAACACCGAGAAAAATAATAAAGCATTGCTCATGATGTTTAAGTTGGATGTGTGACATTTCTTCAGTTTAGATTGTAAATGAGCTTTAGTATGAGAATAGACGAATGGATGACAGCATGTTTTCTAAATTTCGCGCTAGCTGAGACATGAAAATTGTTTAGAAAGTACAACGTTAACAACATCTCGTTCACAGAATTAGCGACAAATCACGAGAAAGGAGGCCTAGATCTTGTAGCGAACTGAGTCAATTCGAGTCTCACTCTCACTGCGAGCACAATCACATTGCTGAAGGGCGATGAAATCAGAAGGGGGTTGATATAGAATTAAAGGACAGTGTTTACGAAGTAGTAGCAGGGAGTGTGAGCAGAGCGATTCAAGTACAGCGATGACGTCAACACAGGCTGATTCGTCCTATTCCATGCTCGTCCCCTTCGTTCATAAACATGTACTCAGCTATCATAAACACACCGTTTTGGGTTCATTTTTCATGGGTCCGTATTCATGAAAGATTCATCCGCGAGATGAGGGTAAATGTTATTCGAAATCTCTGCATTTCCTGTGCTCTAGGACTCCATTTCGCTCCTCCGCGGAAAACGAGACAGCAGCATAGAGTACAGGAAATACAGAGATTCCGAGTAACATTTTCATATACCGCGCGAGTAAATCGCTTATGAATATTGGCGCTGATTTAGATCCTCCACCCAATACGCGCTAACCATCCCTGCAAAGAATTTCGGAACAGAACAGCCTGAAGTGAGGAACTGAAGCCGTCAAGTACATGCACTTAGAGTAGAAGCGGATAAAGGGGGAAAATAAGACAAAAGGGCTTCAACCTTATCGGTCCATCGGAGGAATGACATCACAGCACCGGCAAATATCATGAATGTACTCTTCATGAAAGCCTTTGCTAAGAACAACTGCGAATTAGTTATTATCCGTTGCGAATCACAATACTTCTGAGAAACATCCCGAAGACCTAAAGTTGTTGTGTCCACAAACATGTGACAATATAGAATGAGTGACCACATACAAACAAACAAATTATTCGCAACAATGAATCACTTTGTGGGAGAAAATTTCGAAAGTAGCGTTCCAGAGCGGGTGAGTGACCAATTTCGTGCATTAAAGATTTCATTCGATACTCAAAAGACTCACTAGAAAGTACGTTCCGTGACACTGAATTAGAATCGGAATGGTTCAAACCGAGAAAATCGGGCAAGGGCATCTGTCACTGTGGCGTTTTCCTTTATTGAATCAATCGGTCGACTAGTGCTAGGTTTGTGACTTGTTTCCTTAAGAAAAAAACATTTACATCTCAACCACGCCAGGCGCGGGCGGTTTAAACCTCACCGGCGGCGAGTGGAATGGTATGCTCTGGTTGCGAGCTATATTTACTCTGTTCCCACGCGCGCTTGTGCGGAGCGAGGGTGGAGACAGCGAGAAAGTGTGGGGAGAAGAAGACACAGCGTACGCGCGCACACGCACGCGATGAACGGAAATAAATCTCACTCGGAAACAGAGGATAAACTGATCAGCTGCGCGCGCTCTTCTCTCGGTCAGAGTCCGCTCCAGCCGCGGGTGAGATTCAAATGTTTTGAAAAAAAAACACCTCCAGTATTATCGCAAGAAAATTATTTTGCGTATCTAAAACTGGTAAATAGTCGTTCCATATGAAACTAGCGCCGCCTAGCGGAAGTCTCCGCTGAAGAACATTCTCAGATAAGAACACTTCTCCTACCCAGTCAATGATCGCGCTCCGTCGGGATTTCTTGCTGATGCGATCTCCTTGCCTTTGGATGGCTTTAATTACCTATCAGCTTCTACAGCTTGATGGCTTGCTTGAAAATGAATAGAAGCACCCAAAGTTGCTCAGTACGGAACATTACCACTCAAGATTAGCATATACAATACCGCAGCTATCCAAGGGAAAAAAATGGGCGAAATGGGCAAAGTGGGCAGCTAAATCGTCTTTCGACCACAACACGCCTCAAAGTGCTCCGTTTTCAATTTCGAAAGGACCAAAATGTTCACCGTCCCGCAATCTATCTAACTATATGAGACAAAATTGAAATTCACTCATGAAAGCGCTTTTTTAAGATGGAGTTAGTTATGAAATTGATAATGTTATCACAAGATAACGAGCCCATTCGGTCAAAAACAACCGTACGCGATCTCTAGCATGGTCAAAATGCAAATGTATTCCGCCTTGAAAAGTGATGCTGCTTTCGATTTTCGCTAAATATTTTTATACGATCTACTAAATCACGACATGCTGTACGTTTTGGCGTTTTCGAAATTGAAAAATGGAGCACTTAGAGGCGAGATGTGGTCGAAAGACGCTTTAGTTGCCCACTTTGCCCATTTCGCCCATTTTTTCCCTTGGATAGCGGCGGTATTGTACATATACCGGAAACCAGCAGCCTCTGGCTGAAAGTGAAAGAAGCATTAATTAGAGAATAGTTTGTGCTTCCCTGGCCGAAACTCTAGCGCCAAAAGTTTTGAAAATCGTTAAATACAGATGGCGGGAAAGATTTGCGACAGAGCAATAGAATTAAAGGGTACAGAGGCTTCTTCAATAGTTGCCAAGTAGTAGTAGACGGTGAAGGGCATAAGAATCAATTGGTGACATCTGTTGAAATGTTAAACCACCATCACCCTTGCCAATAATCGTAGATATGATTGTTCCGCAGATTTGGCTAGTAGTGATACAAAGGTTGATTTTAAGGCTCTTCAATAACCCCTCTGAAGAGGCGTGCACATCGGTGATTGCCTATTAAAGAGCTAAACGAACAGAATAAGCAAGTAATTGTGAAAGCGACCATGAAGATTGGAAGACAATAATATCATGGTGGTATGGAAGTCCAGAATTTTTATGTCGAAAATGATTTACAAAATCAACTACCAGAATATTTATGTCGAAAATGATCAGAACTAAACGCGGAGTTGACGATGGGTGAGAAGCTCGTAGCCGTTCCCGTGCCAGACGATACACAGACCGACCCATGGTGTGATCTGTTTTCGACACGGCGACGCATGGACACACTCAACAATGGATCGGATCGATCCAGATGTTGAGTGGCTGACTGCAGTTGAATTTTGGTATTAAAAATGACAGAGGGAGTCTCACCGATCTGCTGAAGTTGACGACATTGGAATGTGAGCAACAGCTGGAACACCTGCCACTCAGATGCAGCTCCCTCTCACTTCCTGGATGACTGGAACGCGCCACACAGAAGCAGCCAACACGAGGCTTCTTCTCAAGGTCGCTGGCACTTCGTTTCAAGCGACAGGTGGCAGCAATTTTCATCTGCTTCTCTCCCTCGACTCGCTCTTCTGTAAGTGTGAACGGAACACGTGAGACATGCATGACGCAGTTTCTTGAACAAGGATCAATAGGAACGGTGGCAGATAACACGAGGGGTGACGAGTTGTTGATGATACTCGGCTCTTCGAAATATCATACAATGAAAAGATGAGCCGCGACACAATGGCCAGCACATAGAGAAAGACAGAAAGAGAGAGAGAGAGAGAGAGAGAGAGAGAGAATAAGGTGAGGTAAAAGCTTGCAAGCTGACCTGCTATTAGGACAGGATTCATCTACTGAAAATTCTTGGGTCATTGAAGTTTTGAAATTCGAATTTTCTCTGAATCCTTCGCGTTCTGGACAATTTGATTTGTTCCGGAGCTGCTGAATTCGGAATATCGCTTTCAAAACGATGAAGGTTAGACAAAACTTTTTCAGTATCTGCTACAACTTAAAAAAAACATAACTGATTCTCTCTGAGTGAGATCCACTCAACCTAGAGCAGACTACGCTTCAGTTGCCGCCTCGCCTTCCCAAACATTTCCGCACAGAGCTTCCTCTGTACGATTATATGCAACAGTGTGTCACAAAAGTAGAAAGGAATGATTTGTACATGAAAACTAACCATCTTCGAGAAGTTTGACAAGAACTTATGAACAGCAATGGTCAAAAATATTCAGATCGGGATAACCCACGGGACCCATACCTGGGCTATGAAGCGGAAACTTCGCCGAGGTGTCGAGGCCCGGGAGATATTTTCTGCGCATGATCGGGTCTTTTCATGAGAGCTCTGCTGCTAAGTCTAGTCGCGATTTACGGCGTAAAGACTAGCCGATGGGAACCGATTCAATTGAGACATTTTCCAGGTAGCCTCAGCAGTTGAGTTCGATGTCACCTTTGTCCATCAAGGGCATTTTCGCTCCAGCAGTGACCGCGCTAAAAACCATAGACGATTTGGAATTCTTCTGAACAGTATTGTGAACGAAACGACCCCGTTCGTTGGCAGAGCATCATTCTTGAGGCCCTAGTTGAACATCAGCGTTTCGCTGCCGCTAGTTTTCGAAGGACGTCTGCGATTGGCCAGATTTCGAAATTGACCAATAGCAGACAAGCCGCGGAAGCCAGCGGCGGCGAAACGCTGGTGTATAACTAGGGCCTTAGTGACACTCAATCACTATTTGGTAGTTTCCAAATTGATTTTCGAGAGCGACGACTCTTAAGAGCAAGCGATATCGCTTTATAGTGCCACAGGCATTTTAACAGTGATTTGCACCTACTCAGCCTCGTCGCATTAATTTTTTAGCAAGCTTGTGAGCTTTTTTCCACAAAGTGAGGATTATAATGGAGCTTATCTATCACAAATCTTCTAATGAAACGAACAGAGCTTCCTAGCTAAGCAGCCATATCTCTCATCGATGTTCTCGGGTTACGGTGTTCCTTGAATGACAATTTTTCAGTTTTTGAAGCAATTTTGGCGTTGCCTACCATTACTTAGCCTGCCTGCGTTCCACTCAGGGTCAAGCAACCCGTTGGAAAAACTGCGATCATGGTTGCGATCCCCCCTCTAGCGATGCCGAAATTGGCGCCCCCCCCCACCATGGATTCCGCTTTTTGCCCCGCCCACTTTCTTTTTCCTTAGATAAGGAATTTTTTTCAGCTGATTATAATTATTCGACTTCTTTACTTTTATAAATTCTTTTATTCAGGTCAGTGATATTTGTGAAGGTTTCGACCCTAGTGCCAAAAAAATAACAACAAAACATTTCATTTAACAATATTCTCTTTATCCAACAAACGCCCAACTACTATTTGAAAAATAGGGTTTTCAAATTTTTTCCTCTCCGAACAGGAAAAATCGAGTGATTTTTTTTAAAATTTGGCCCAATTGTGCTTGAAATCAATTCAGAAACACTTCGAACGGTTTTACGCACACTTTCAGTCCCACCAGACCGGTTTCTGAGCAGCTGGCCACCTAGATGCCTGCCGAAATCGGATTTTTCGGTATAGGGAAAAAATAGGTTTTCCGGACCATCTGGTGTCTTTGGTACTGCCATGAGGTGCCGTAACTCAGCGGTTTGGGAAAATAGACCGACTTAGGAACTGGAAAAAACCAAAGCTGCGCATTTAGAGGGAGAAATAAAAAAACCCGTTGGAAAAAGTGGTGTTAAAAGGCCGTTCTTTCCAAATTGCCCTTACAGCCTTGGTTTTCACTTTTAGAAGGCGGCAGTCGAGCATAAGATGCATCTACTGGCTGATTATCGACAACTACATTAGCTGGATTTTTTCTGAAAAAAAGAAGTTTTTTTTTGAGGTTTGCTCATCGTACGAAAAGGAAAGCAGTGTGGTGAGAAACCTCAAAAAAATTTCCTAGAAAAAGTCCAGCTAATGTAGTTTTTGATAACCATCTAGTAGATGCATCTTTTGCTTGACAGCCGCCTTTTAGAAATGAAAGTCAAGGCTGTAAAGGCCATTTGGAAAAAAAACGGTCTTTTGACACCACTTTTTACAACGGGAATTTTTTTTTATTTCTCCCTCTATATGCGCAGCTTTGCTTTTTCCAGTTACTAAGTCGGTCTATTTCCCCGAACTTCTGAGTTATGGCCCATAAGAGCATTGTGCGTGACACTGAAAGGCCCCCAAAAAACATTTTCCGCTATTCGGACAATTGCAATTTTGACGAGTATTTAGGCCACCAGCGGTTGAGACACAAATCTGAACAACTCGTGGTTGTGTAGGAAACATTCTGTGGTGTAGCTGAGTTGAAATCGAAAAATAAGGAATCGAAAAAATTTGGCGGTGCGACCCCCCCAATTTTCAAGTTTGGTGGCGACCATCCACTTTGGAAAATTTCCAACATTGCTCGACCCTGTTTCCACTGCTCTGATTGTTTAGAAGGGAAAACCCTTGCAGAAGACAATACTTGTCGAATTACATAGGCGTTGTGTGACTCCAGAGGAGACCCTCCAGCAAGTGGATAGAACGGCAATGAAGAAATGTGTTATTACCGCCACAATTCTTTGGAAACTTTTTAGTAACTGGGTACCATGGGAACCTACTGACATGGACCCGTTTAAGCCAAAAAAGCAGATTGGAAACGAGTAATATTTTGCCTCACCCACATTCAATTCGAATAGAATAAAGCAAGAACGTGTGCCCCACCCTGTATAGTAATTGGATTGAGTTTCGCTGGTGCAATGTTAAGAAGAAAAACTCCTCTTCCTCACTTCTGCAAAGGCTTCTGACGCTGCCAAGCAATATCAGCCTCTCCATAGTAGTTTTTGAAGGGAAATTAAATTTCCTAAAGTGAGCTCGATGAGGCGTCAGAGCAATTCAACAACTTGTAGTCGCTCTAGTTTTCAGGCCATAATCCACAAACGACGAAAATGCTGTGCATGTAACTCGTGAAAAGACTAGCGGCTATTTGAGGACCAATGGCTGACTAGGGATCACTCAAAACTAAAACTGGAGTGTCGAAAAACGGTCAAATAATAATAAGGTTGTGGGGAGGACGAAGAAGAACAGATTCAAGTTTTAAATTTCATTCAATGCACCTGTTTAGATCGAAAACGACCAAAACAGTGGTATACGAATGGTACATAAATTGCCTTTCGGTGCACAGCAACCTTACATATTCCGCAAAAAAAAACTGAAAACGGGCCTTACATTCGTGTTCGGCGCTTCAAAATACCCCTAAATTAATGGCGAAAAACTCCATCTCTAAAACCCCAAAAATTCACCCCTTATGCTCCGAAACACACCCCTTATGGGGCTCCGAATGTCGAAAGAAATTTACGCCCAAACTTCGCCCCCGGGGGTTATTTTGGGCGCTGGCCATAAATATGGTGTTCCTTTTTGGTTTTCTGAACGATTACTCTTGAGTTCAGTAGGAAAAATGTCATTTAGAGCACAACAACCGACACTAATCTTCCGAGAAGCTGTTTTCTATGAGAAGAAGCATCCTATGAAATGGTTTCCCGGTCAAGTTTATTCCAGCAAATGGTGGTGGCGTGTTCACTGCGGCGGGCCGTGCGGCGTTCGAGACATCACCGGCCAGCGGGTTTCGATCGCACACAGGCTTCGGCGCGGGTGTGGGCCCCCACAGGGGTGGGGCTCCGGAGGGGTGGAAGCTGGGGGTCTGATTTTTTGACGAAGACCAATTGAGCCAACGCGTTTGTGAGTAAAAACCGTCACGGACAGTTTTTCACGTAGTTTTCAAATAAAGATTGCGATTTGACTAAAAGGCTGGTTTAACTGATTTACGAGTCGCGGACTTCAATTAGGAAGTTTAGGGTGAAGTTAGGGTCTTCTCAGAATAAAAGTCAAGAATTATGAATCCAGCATGTAAAAAGTCCAAATGTCCAAAGCAGTTTGACGACTAAATGCTGAATGGTTTCTGCAAATGATTTCCATGAGTCACGTGAGTTGATATTTTAGTTGAGCGGGGTCGATTCACCCTATATACTCACTTTCACCATCTCAGATGAACGCTGAAGACCGTTACAGTATACGGGATCGCACCTTTCTCGGTGTGGTCTCGCCGAAAGTGGTCAATTTTGAAAACTGGGAGTCGTTAGATTAGGGTATTAGATACAAAGTTACTCATCTCTCAGTAACAACGGAGACCGCTACATAGATAGGGGGAGCCGATGAAAACAACGGCCAAGTCCACGAACATAAATTTGGGTTTCAAAACTGCAGTAACTTGAGTTCTAAATAAGGTACCCGAAAAAATCCTGGCTTTAAGAAACTACGCTCTGAGCCCTACCGTTTAAGACCACCCGCATCCCCGAGAAGGCTTTTGAAGAAAATTTTCGTGTTGTGGGTTCTGCAACATTTTTCGCGTTTTCTCAGTACTTAGTTGTGGGCCCAGCTGTGGGCTTTCAGTGCATTTTAAAGAAGAACCCACACCTAGTAAATTTTCTTCAAAGGCTTTCTCCAGGGGTGAGGAGAGTTTCAAACGATAGAGTATAAAGTCTAGCTTCCTAAAGCCATGATTTTCCCATATAACTCGTTCAGCACTAAACTTATTACGTTCCGAAAACGTACTTTTTTAAAGACCGATTTTTTCATCGTCTTCCGCTATCTATGTAGCGGTCTTCGGCGTTCATCTGAGATGGTCAAAACAAGCCGTAAGGATGAATCGACTGCGCTGGACTCGAATATCCTACTCTCATGACACTAAAGTTTCAAAAATGCCCCTTTTCGGCGGCACCACTCCTAGGAAAAGTGTGCGGCCTCATACTGTAGCGGTGTTAAAGGCAGCAGACACGCCCAAAAATGGTGTCGATTTTAATGACATAAATCAAAGGTTTGGAGCTGGTTGTATTGAAAACTGACGAAGAAACGAACGAAAACTGTGTGCGAATAGAGGATTAACGGTTATTTTGTTATCAGGCGAAAGTGGACGAGTTTTACGGCGCGTGGTTGAAACAGCGAATATTAGCAACACAACGGTTGAGATAGAGAAGTCGATATACTCTTACAGCCTGTACTGGATCGTTCATCTTGTTGGAAGTATCAAAAACCAGCCAACGGGACCGTATTAGTACTATCAATCTGGACGAGTTTGTATTTTGGGGCGGGGTTGCAGAAATTTTTCGATTTGCATTGCTGAAATTTAGTAGTTTTGAGTTGTTTTTGACGCTTCCAACGGCGTGAGCAGTGTTCTAGGACCCATGCGACTTCAGAAACGTAGTTATCTCAACAACTTTTTCGAGGGTCTCTGCTGCCTTTAAAGGCACAGTAAACCCAGAAATTTGTTTTTCAGTTTTCATGCTTGTAGTGGAGACGGTCACACGCTGATCACAGTGGTATCTTTGAAATCGTTGAAGACCCCTACGAAAGGAGTTATGGCTCCTCAAAAAAGCCTGTTATTTGAGGGCGAAAAATTGGTGGACGAGTTGTCCTAGGAGTGTGTTTCCTTTCATTCGCAATCGTTGCACGAGAGCGAGCCAGGGTTATGAGAAGGGCCGGTAATGGACTCAAGAACGTAGATTCGGTTGAAATTTATTCATCCATCCAGCCGATATCGAGGTCGAAAAACAGGAAGGGGGCCGGGCCTGTGGTGGTGAGTGAAGGGGGTCGGGCCTGTGGTGGTCGCCTATATCTCGCTTATTTGGAGGAATCGAGATCTCACACTTGGCAAGTGTTATAGAGAAGGGGTCTACTACACAAACAAATGAAAATCACAAAATTCATATCTGAGGGTGTACTGTGCCTTTAAGCATCCATGTTGGACGTTGAAAGTAAGTATACCGAGTAAATCAACTACGCTGTACTCAAATATTCTACCGTCGTGACTCCTAGTTTTCGAGTTTCAGCTCCTCTCCACATAATTTCAACAAGCGCTGTTTGGGCTCTCGTCCTCTGAAACATCCGAATTTTGTGGCAAAGCATTGGCTTCGAGCTGTTAATTTTAATAATTTTACCATTTGACAAATTTATACTTATGTACCATTTAAATACGACATGAGAAATTTTACTGCAAAGAAACGTTAGAGGTATGTTAACCTGCTGGATAAACTGCTTGAACACATCAGCTCTTATTGGGGGTGGGAGAAAACTTTAAGAAATTTACCTACTAACGTTCCTGGGGGGGGTATGAGCAAAACTGCCATTAGAGTGGGGAGGGTCTGAGCAAAACTGGCCGGCCCACACCTCGTGCAGTACACTGATCGTACGCGGCGATCTAAACTGTGACAAGGAACCCGTGTTACAAGGAACATGTAGTTATCCAAACCGCACTTCTGCCGTGGTTTTTTGCGGGGCTTTTCCAATTTTATATCTACCAGCGATGCCTACCTTAGCAGAAAAAGGTAATAACCATTAGCACGTGCGATGCCTTCGATTTAGAATTCGTTTGGTTCTTATGCGCAGTTGAGCCAATTTGCTTGTATTATTGACTTCATAACAATCTTCAATCCAAGGGTACCACGATTGATGAAGGCACACTTTATTAGCTACTTCAGAGGGGTAATCGCTGAGTTACGCCCTAAAAGCTGTAGGTGGAGGAAACATGGCAAGTTCTAAAACATGAACAGTTCGCAGATTACGGATGTTGGGAAGAACTTTTCTGCAGAGCGAGATTTGTGATGTAGACGCTTCAGTTGTGAAAATCTGTGATCTGCCAACTGAATGACATCTACTCGTTCTTTTCAAAAGCGGTGCCGGATAATTTCCCTCTTGGTGATGCTAGCTTCTTTTTGCTACGTGCCGTCACAAGGTTCGTACATAGCTTTGCTAGAGGTTGCTCCGCTGGATAAGGCAGTAGGCCTTTCCCCTTCCTACTTATAAAGTGTGCAGCCGAGAAGCCGAGAGCAACGTGTTGGACCCTAGTGGACATTCGAGTTTAACTCCATTGCCAACATTGAGAAGGGAGCGTAGGCAGCCGGTGCTGCCGGCAACTAAGAGCTTAACTCAAGTGCTCGCTTTAGTGTAATCCGTAATGCTGTGGGGTGCAACATCAATGAGTGTGTTCCTCTTGGGTAGGTCAATTAGGGGCCGAAAGGGAAGCTAAGTTGATGATATAAAAGTTCCTGCTTTCATCTCGTGACAGTTAAATTTGACAATGCTGTAGGTACAGGTACAAATTACAGGTACATAATTAGGTAATTACAGGTACAGGTACAATGTTAGGCAGCTAGGTACAAATGAAGAAGCGACGCGAGTAATGTCAGTCTGATTGTGAGCTGTGATTTGCGTCCTTACAGACCTCAATCAAGCAAGCGCTTTGTGAACGTGAAAGGCCGCTTAGTTTCCATTTTGCAAAAAAAAATGTTATAGAAAGCGCTGGAACTTCGGACGCCTTCAAGTGCATCCGCTTCTCATTAAGGACTTCTTTGTCCGCGACAGAGCTCGCTTGCGGTTCGATTCAGGAACTCACACAGCAGGCTTAGTCAGCAAGGTCGTAATTGAGGGGGAATTCAGGTCTCTAGATGACACGCACCTCTGACTGGAAGACACTTGGAACCGCGAAGTTTCATAGTATTAGAATAGATCACAGAGACGCGATGGAGAGCGGATGCATTCAGGTGAAACCAACAGATTCATAAGCCTTCAAGGCTCACATAATCCTAAGTCTAACCTTATATCTCATGCGTCACTCAGCGTCTGCAGCTCAAATCCCCAACCTTTCAGCGAGCACGGAACCTCGTAAACAGCCCGAGTTCTCACATAATCCCCTGATTAATTTTGTGTCAGCTGAGCTGAGCTCCACTAAAACTTTGAATCTCCTCATCGGCTGATTTGGAGAATCGATTAGAAGGAACTAAGGTAATCTCCCGAGAACTATTCTCAGTTTTCGATTAGCCTGCCCATCAAGGGGAAATCGCAGCAAAAGTCTGCAGCTACAGCATAACGAGTTAAAAAGTAAACGCTACTAGACATAGGAGAGCACGGCTTCGTGCTCGGCTAACTAAAAAAAAATAAAGAGAACGCTTGCGCTTGTTTTTGTGTACATTAGAGGTATATTGGAGAGCATTTTGAGCGGAAATTCTCACGGATTTCTTTCACGGATATATGGTTTCCGTTTTCGATTTAGTCTGACGCATGGATGACGCGGCTGGCCGTGTTGGCGGCCTCACTGGAGAATGGGGTTTCGATTCGCGCGGGGTGATCTACCGTCGCAGCCCCGTCCATTCAGCAGACCAAAATTATTACGCGAACTCTAGGTGTGGTGGCTCTGACATTCCTGGCGTTATTGGTAACCCAGACCAACCTTAGCCCATTTAATCCACTCCATACTGGCAAATTGTTTGTTTGACCCAGAAGACATAACAGTGCCGTAAGCCTCCTAAATTTCTATCTCATACTGGAGCGGGTCTCCGTTTGAGAGCTGACAATGATGTCATATTAGTTGTTGAATTTCTCTTCGTTTCCCATTTCAACCCGTCAAGTGAAAACAAATAAAGAGTTTTCTGAGCAATGAGCTCTCCAGCATTCAGCTCATTCAATGAACAAGAAGAGAAGAAAGGCCATCTCGTTGAGAAATGTTTTACCACTATTAGCGGTAAGGAACAAAACCGTATGAGGTGGGAGTGCACAAGAATCGCACACTCAGAAAACTATATTCTAGATGTAATTCCTTCCGCATAAGGTCGTCAGGAACAAATAGGGTCCGTATAGGGTCGTCGGGAACAAGCATTAAACGGCATCTCTGGTGAACCTTTTTTTGCATTGGGCCTCTCATATCTCGACAGTGTGCCATTTTTACGCTTGAAACTCTACCCGCTTGTAAGTTAAATCAAACCAAATCAAAGTCGGAGGATGGCTACAAGACAACATTTTTCTCCTCTTCTTTCATGCCTCCTGAGGCAAGGGTTACCACACGGTTGTTTATGATCAATCAAGAAAATGCCGATCTGCGGAATTATGGGGTGGCAGGTCTCTAGCCTGACCAAGAGGATAGTCGAGGATAACTCCGTCTTAGGTAATTCGACAAACAAATTGAATTCTTTACTTCAGACAATTTTTTGAAAAGCAGAACACTAAATAGTATGTTTCTGCTGGTGTTCAACATCCATCGCGAGGCAATTAATCACATTCAGATAGGAGGTATAAATATCCGGTAGTAGTCGGATTACGGAGCCTGAGCGCGATCCTACCGGGTATGATCAGGGATGAGCGGGAATTTTTATCTAAATTTCGGAATTCGGAAATCGGAACAACCTCTTTATCTTCGATAATCGGAATTCGGAAATCGGAACGCCAAAAACCTTCGGAAGTCGGAGTTCCGCTCATGTCTGGTTACGATGCGTGCGTACCGCGAGCATTTGTGTGTAACGCTCTGTCCGCGTCTAATGCTAAATCTTGTTCGCGGTCAGTTGCAACTGAATTTTACGAGCGGTTAAACCACTTTCGCTGCACGGCAAGTTTCGAGTGCTATTTATAAGTCCGCACTTTTCTTAGAGTCGTAAAATTAGCTCATTTGCAAGCGATTCCAGCAAAACAATCAGGTCTCCCTCAATAAATTGTTTGTGATAAGGTTACATGTTATACGAATTTTCTTTAAGATTTGTTGGGACACAAAAAAACAAGGAGGCTTCCATCGGCTCAGTACGCATTCCTACATCGCGAATGTGCACCCAGAACACGGTTTCAGGACGATCGCAATTCAAAAGGCGCTTTTTTCGCTTGGCTGTCATAAGTGCTCTCATTAGAAGGCTGAAAATTGATGTATAACCATGAATCAAGAGAAAAAGTCGAGCATGATAAGTGAGAGCAAGACATGGAAAAGACAGCAGACTCGGTGTCAAGTAAGAAGCCAAAGGGAGAGAGCAGAGGAAATGCGAGGTGAGGCTGAGGCTGAGCCGAGGGCACGCCTTGTTATAAAGTTGGTTACTATGGCGTTGTGAGCAGGAAGAAGGTCAGGAAATCCACTCACAACGCCACAGCACAAAGATCTCATCACCAAGAAGGAGCTCCGCCCCATTCAAGCACGTCCGAGTTTTTCGCCGTGGCATGTGACGTTGTGGACTCGCCTAGCCTCTGATGATGTCGGCTAGTAACGAATCAATTGAGAGATGAACATGAGAACTTGAGATTATTCTGCTGCTGGTGCTCGAATTCCTTCTGACGAATTCGACGCCAAAACATGCTCTCATATGTCCACCATCCTTTTCCTGACAGCTACGACTTCTGCGCAAGCAGCTTCTATGTACACTCATGCAAATATTACAAAAAGGGCGACAATATCTAGTCATAGAAAGGCTAAAGACGCTCCACAAGGGTTGAAACATCGAGGCAGAGCGTTCCGATAGCTCATATTTTGCATTTGATCAGAAAAGATTTTAGTGCTCGACCAGAACCCAAACGGAGAACGTAAGAGCCGTCGGCAACACATCAGTATTAGGATAGAAAGAGAATTGTCTCTCAAGTGGAGAAGACCGATTTTTCGAGTCACATAATTGTAAGCGGGCGTCTTTCTTTACCTCTTGAGCTCGGTGAGAGCATAAACTGGGGAAAAAGCGTTGTCTATAGGTCAGGTGAGTTAGATTGTGTGCTGCTCACCTCTGGAGTTCTCAGTGGCAGTGTTTACAAAAGATTTTCTGTGCTGTGGATCATTGAGATTAAGATTAGACACAAATGCATCTAAAATGATAAATGACGCGCTAGGGAAGAACAGAATCTGGGATTTTCACACAACCCCTTCACTCTCGTAATGAGAAAATATGCCTGCGCAGTTGGAATCGTGTGTGTACCCATCACTTGGAAATCACGCATTTTTACATTTCTCACGGAAAATTCTATTAAATGAACAAGTTTCCCCACAAATTATGCACTTTTCACATCAATGAATTAGGCACTATCCATACCGGAGTGAAATTCCTGTTCGCATTTGCGGGCCATCGCAGTTGGGACATGCACTGTGAGCTTAATCGTGCTGAAGTCGCTGAAAACATTGGCCGGACCTCAGGGTCCCGCTAATGTTATCTTCAAGCTGCGTGTTGCAACAGCAGTTGCCCGCGATTGCGGACCGGAATCACGTTCCGACAAGGAACATTTGCCACCATTCTTCAGGTGTTTTGTCTCACTTACTAGGGAACCTTGCATGATGTTCCCCCGGATCAGAAAGCTGATGATAGTTTCCTTAGCAACTCTGGCACGCTCTCTGTGAATCTGAACTCGGATTTGGCAACGGACATCTGCGAAAAAAGTTAGAGCCGGTGAAAGTTCGTATTTCCAGCAGCTGAGGCTGAACGTGACATTTGTAGTTCTCGGATGAATTTGGCAGAAAAGTTCTATGAAGGGTTATTTGACGTACTGAGCTTGAATTCTAAATCGGTTTCTTAATTTTCAAAGAATGGTCTGGGCATCCACGAGTTACAGATTTGAAAAGGCTAGAAGCCTATAATTTTTGTTTAGCGTCTTTTTTTCTATAAAAAAACGTGCATTAGTGTTTAGAAAATCCGGAAACGGATCTCACAGTTGTGTTTATCCTCCAAAACTACCCCACTGAGCGAATTTTGGGTGAAGGCACATTTTCCAAACTTAGCCCAGACTGATATCGTTTCGGACATTTTGTACGGATTTTCGGCTGGGCGTTTATTCGTACCTCTGAAAACGTTTCAAAAAAGTGTTCCAGATTTCACTCAGAATCTTTCCAGGCGGGTTATTTGGGGCGCTGATGGCGAATCTGGGGTTTATTGTCGGTTTTCCGAAGTTTTCGACTTGATTCCTTCCATCGGGGAGGGGAGGATGGGGAGTTTGATGGCTAATCGCGACTTTTGACGATTTCCGGCGTGCCACGACAGATATGGCTCAAAGTGTTGCTCTGGGGGTTATTTGCAGCGCTTAACACGATTCTGCAACTCGCTTATCGATTTTCGATAGATCACGGTAGGTTACGGTGGGTATACGGTAGCTTGGCCAAGGTCTAAGATTTGGCTCAACATTTCTCTGTGGGTGTTATTTGGGACGCCGAACACGAAATTGAGGTCCATTTTTTTATTTTCGAAGTATTAAAGTAAGCAACGCTAGCTAAAAGGCATTAGGTCTACCGTAACCTACAGTAACCTAGAGTCTCGCGAAAAACAGATCCCAGATTCGCGTTCAGCGCCCTGAATAACCCCCAGTTGAAAGTTTTGAGCAGATTCAGCAATTCTTTTTTCAAACACCCTTAAAAATTTTCTGATGGGTACCCATCCCTTTTCACGGAGCTTCAAAATGCTTATATTTTCTTTCGTTCAGCGGTGTCCGTAGTAAAATTCGATGTCAGATTCAGAGACAGCGGGCCAGAATTAACCAAACATCATTCGTCATCTTTGAAATCGTGTGGATGACCATGCGAGGTTCCCTAGTTAGCATAAAAATATTGTTTCTAAGGTACGTGCACAATTCATTTTCAAATCAACTGATCTCCCATCATCTCTAGAAAGCCGCGCAAACGAAAAGCTGAAGTACATTCGCAAAGCAGTTATACTGAAGTCGTCCCATCGCCGTGTCGCTTGCAACCATACCTCGCTTCACATTGGTGTTGAATGACAATCTCAACTACAATGGGTATGATAGACTGG
The DNA here is from genome assembly GCA_029168955.1 of Aplectana chamaeleonis. NCBI lineage: Eukaryota > Metazoa > Nematoda > Chromadorea > Rhabditida > Cosmocercidae > Aplectana > Aplectana chamaeleonis. Next base: position 84,516 of record JAPDOI010000528.1, on the reverse strand, counting down.
TTTCGTCCTGACCGTGACTCGTGGCCACGCAGTGTAGGCATAATGACTGACGGTCGACAGCGGAATGATAAACACTTCGTCGCGCTACTAATCGCGAGAAGTATGAGCCCGGCGAAATGCCCAGCGGCCGAAGACGGGTACAGTTTTCAACGACGTTTTTCAAAAGACTGCGCTATCGCAGCTCCGCATTACATAATTGCGATTGACAATGTCGCTCGTCGCAGGGTGCCGCACACATTCCAAAGTATGTCTGCATTAAAAATCGCGCGGGCTAACTGCTTCAACGACGGCTGACGCCTGCTCACCAGTGTTGGTCCCTGCGCATGAATCATAAGCCTAGGGCCTATGGTTCACACTTTTGTCGCAAACAAGTCGCAGCCTTCATCGCCATTGATCAGATTTGAAATCTCACCAATAGCGGGCCTGTCGCTGATGGCAGCGACGTGCCTGCGACAGACAGTATACCATAGGTCTAGAGACAGTTCCGCGATGGTACCGCGCGAAGCAGCCGCCCCAAATTCGTCGCGCGTGAAATTCCCAGCTCAGATCGCTCCAGCGACATATCGCCGTAACGGGAAGTATAAAGAAGTGAAATAAAAGAAAAACATCACCTAAATATGAAAAAGGGCAGCAAACCCCTGCTGTCGAGGCTTCTCGTCAGTGCAGCGCAATGCGACCCACGTACCTACAGTCGAAGCAGGGCTGTTCGTCACTTCGGCTAAAAACCACTGCAGAATAACTACAATCTTGGTGTTGATGAAGTCAAAGGAGAGAAGTGTGGACTAACAAACAACAATAGAAGGATGTGCTAACAAGGATGGGCGACAGAGAAGCGGTCGTATGCAGGGTGTTCCGTCGCGGTGTCTTCACGCTTACAGCGCTTCAGCGACACAATTGGCAGTGAGCCCGTAGAGTTTCTGTTGGGTTTTCTCAACTACTCCGGTATCGCGCACAAGGCAACCTCACCAGTGTTCCACGTTATTCTACATACAGTACCGAGCAAATTTTTTGCAAAGAAAGCGTTTTGCGGCGTTTTTTGCGCTCACAAAGCGCCGCAACGCCATAACTTGCTTCAAAGTGGTCCAATTTCAATTCTGAAGTCATTTCTGGATTGCTTCCATTTAGTCCTATACGATAGTGTTCCAAAAGAATAGATTCAACTCCGAAAGTTCATCGAAATTTGCATATTTGCACCTCTAAACCCCTCATAATGAACTGATCAGTCGGTCATGATAACAGAAATCTGTCATTTTTTGACCTGTGGTCAATGTGAATTTTAGAAGGAAATACACATTTTTCAACAAAATGCTAGAGCTAAAAGAGCTCTCAACGCATACCATTACATTCGCCTTACTGAGAGGAACACGAAAACTATCTGAAAAAACTCAGTTAGTCAACTTTGAAGTGAGTTATGGCGATGCGGCGCTTTGTGAACTCAAAAAACGCCGCAAAACGCCGTTTTTGCAAAAAATATGCTCAGTACTGTATATTCTATATAGGAAGTTTGAGTGAGTGCTCTTCTGGTTACTATAACAGTAAGTGCAAATGATTGAGTGATGGTCCCAATGTTTCAAAAGTTTATAATTTGCCATCGGCACAAAATTCTCACAGAAGTATGGTTGTTATTCCTTCCTCAGTTTTTTATATTTAGGAGCCGTTATCGCGATATTCTTATCAATGGTGTGCTGTTTCCCTACTCCTAGCATGTTCACAGCTTCAACCGCTTACCTCTGGAGAAGGACGGAGTGTAAATGGAGGCACACTGCTCTCCATTTCTTTTATACCCTACCCCTTATCAATTGGATATCATCAATTTTGTTTACCGTGAGAATTTTGCGTCGATGGCAATTTATAATCGTCTCAATGTTTCCCAACCGCACAAGATGCGTAGGAAACGGGGGAGAGCGAAGTGCGTGATTGAACTAAACAAGGCTAGGGTCCAATCACGCACCTTGCTCCTCCACGTTTCCCCTGCGTTTCATTACGACCACCACCCTGAAGATTGCAACAAAGCATAATATGCAATAAACTTTTTTACTGAGCGAAACAATCTCAGAAAAAAGAAACATAAAGTAAAGAAAAATCATGGAATCGTCAGATGCGGAAATGCTCACAAAGATCAGGGCTGGTAGTAAACACCCCCCCTCGCGTTGTCACAACAATATGAGAAATAGTTCGTGACAAGTAACGACAACGAATACCGATGTCATGTGTTTGTTTCGTGTTTGTCACGAATGGTGGCATCCTTTGGCACAAAAACCACGATCTTTTATAGGATATGAACTCGGGACACTCGTCCAATCACGGCGCGCACACCTACTGCTCCATTTCGGCCTTGGCAACTTCGCCACTCGACACCATGAAGTGATGGAACACGAGCGGCTGCTTCCAAAAACCACAGTCTTACGCGAGAACGGTACCCCGGACACACGTTTCATAGCGGCGCGCACACCAACTGCTCCATTAGTGCACTGAGCCGCTCACCTAATCGGGTGCTATGATGGTCGGCCATGTCGATCACCGTGTTATACCTACCATAAATCCCAATGATTGGAGGCCATTGATCGATCCACAAAAAGGCGGTATCAACATTTGAAGCAGTTTCCACTATTATAATGCACTGCTTTGAAAACCTTTCCTGTTGTTTCACCACCCATACTTTCCATAGCTTTTGTACTTCACCATGAATGCTTTTATTCAGCTTTTTTTTACTTCTATCAAATCACTATTCCGCTCATGTGAGTGGCTTGTTTATTTTGGTTGTCTTTTCCATATTCTCATTGGTAAATGTTCCCCCCAGTGAGCAGCGCGTGTATTTTGTATAAACCTTCTGATGCGTGACTGTGCACTCTTCGAATCAAGTTTCCTATGTTGCCATAGCAGCTGATTTTGAATATCTACGTCAGCGAAATGTCTATTGTTTGTAGGATTCGACACGAACCCTCGAGTCGGACTACTTTTCTAGATATGTAACCCGGTACGGAGCTGGCATCTTTAAGGTTTTAATCTTGGAAATAATAGAGGGATAGATGTGCTTTCCTGCCAGTTCACTCCACTAGCAAGTTTCAAAATTTTTTTTAAGCGAAAACATGCTACGAAATGGACCCGTCCTAGCCGAGACTTTACACATAGTAGATTTTTCGTTAATCTCCACTCGCGAATTGATGGAATGACTTATAACTACAGTTAAATTCGTGGCTTGCCCCCTCAAAAAATTGAAATCTCACCCTCGGCTGGCGAAGGCGGTGTAAATTTCACCGGCGGTTGCGGTATAAGGGGCCTACAGAGTTGAAGTTGCGGCGTTGCTCGCAGCGACGAACAGCGCTGGGTGATTCAATATCGATTATCTTCGGCGGCGATGGCGACCGACGCAGCGTGAAGGGCGACGACGAGGCACCGCATAGTGCTTTGACGCTGCGACTACGCTGAATGCACTGCCAGCGAGCGGCAACAGACGCGGCGACGATAACGATCGGAAATATTTTTGTCGCCTTCATCAATGCTGACGCTCGGCGACCAGTCGCCGGTCGGTGCAACTCTGCAGACCCCTATAGAAAGCTGATCAGCTGCGTTCTTCTGTCGGCCTGAATCAATTACCGGGCCGGCACTCGCGACCGCCGCGCCAGCCGCGGGTGAGATTCAAATCTTTTTACTTGAAGAGGCAAGCCACGGACCTAACTACGCACGATTTAGAGAAATTTCGAAGCGGACAGTCTAGTAGCGCAAGCTGTCACCAGAATAACCAAATTACCAAATCGTGGTGTTTTCACTCCAACTAAAGTCTTCTGGAGAATAACTTTTTTCTCTCTTTTTCGAGATTAACAAACTGGATACAAATTTTGAAGTTAGATGTAAAAGGGTCATGGGGAAGTAAAACACCATGTATTGAAAAGCGAAAGCAGAAGCTTCACCGCCGTAAAGTTCGAGTCAGGGAAGACAGGTCGTTTATCTCAAAGTCAAACCATGTTTATTTGGACCAGTAGGAGCCGCCGAAAAAAAAACGTTCAAGATTAAAGGCAGCAGTCACGCAAAAAGTGATTCGAATAATGACGCTAACGAAACCATGCGGTCTGTACTAGAACGCTTACGTCGTTGAAGCGTTGAAGACGAGCCAAAATGACTATATTTGAAGGTATTCATTGGGACGTGAGGCGCACTCACCGCCCACATCCTCAGCGGCCAATAATCGAAGGAAACCACTGAAAAATGGACTCCAAGGAAAAGTCAATAGTCAAATGGGGTCAAACGGTTCATGTGATTATAGTAAAAAGTAATAATTATTTGATCACCAGTTGTTTTCTTGAAGTTGAATTTTCAGTCAGTTGTTCGCTTTGATCGGGGGCTCTCGATGGGAATGGGTGGGGCATGCACCATACATATGTAGAAGCTCAAGGGTGTAAAGTATACTTGTTCCCAATCGAATAATCGGATGAGTATCCGACTGTTGCAGTCGGATAAAAAAGTCGACTTTTTATTCGAAAAGTCGGACATCCGAAAAAGTGCGATATCCGACTATATGTAGTCGAAAACTCGAATATTCAGAAAAGGCTACATTCGACTACAGTCGAAAAGTCGAATATTCGAAAAAGTGCGATATCCGACTATAGTCGAAAAGTCGGATATTCGAAAAAGTCCGATATCCGACTACATTCGAAAAGTCGAATACACGAAAAAGTGCGATACCCGACTATAGTCGAAAAGTCGGATATTCGAAATGAATTTCATTTGGGACAAGTATAGTGTAAAGGACTATCTTGGGCTCTTCTTCCCTTTTCCTCGACATTATTGATACAATGAACCTCTGACCTTCCGATGTCTGGTGATAACTCGGGGACCGTTTTTGTAGTAGACACCGTCTTTGAATGACGTACCCCCACTCATAAACAAATTTCGTGGCGCGTCAGTAGCTCCATTTTAACTATATATTCAAATCATTTTCAACAAGCCGGTTTGCGGCCTGGAAGATCGACCATCGACCAAGTGTTCGTCGTGAGAAGAGTAACTGAATCGTGTGTTCGTCGTGAGAAGAGTAACTGAATCGTGGCAGCGGTATTCGAAGCCATTAGAGCTTGCTTTTGTGGACTTTGAAGCCGCGTTCGACTCTCCTCATCGTGATCGATTGCTCAATGCTCTGCGAGCAGATGGAGTCCCGGAAAAGTATGTTTGGTTAATCGAGGACATGAACAAAGGAACAACAGCAGCAGTTCGTACACCTGTCGGATTTACGTCAGCTTTCGAGGTGAAAACAGGAGTAAGGCAAGAAGCCGTTGCAGGACCTTTTCTTTTCAACTTCGCCGTTGATGACATCATGCGTAGAGTTGCAGAACAGTTTCCTGCGGATGTGATCCTAACACCATCAGGACGCTCCCTTGTCGACCTGGAGTACGCCGACGACATTGTGTTATTCGCTGAAAACAACGCAAAACTGCAAAGGATTGTGAACCTCGTTTCGAAGTATGCCGCAGCCTATGGACTTCGTCTTCGTCCCGACAAATGCAAGCAGATGTGGGTCTCTCAGAGGCCTTCAACGGGAGTTTGTGTGGACGGACAACGTATCGAACTGGTGGACGATTTCTGTTATTTGGGCTGTTTGCTGAAGAACGATGGTAGTTATGCAGCGGATATTCGACAACGATGTGCGAAAGCTACGTCTGCATTTAATTCTTTAACCAAGTCTTTGTGGTCTACCATCATCGCGAAGGAATTCAAGTTGCGCGTCTACCCATCCGCTATTCGCCCTATCATGATGTACGTATCGGAGACGTGGGCAGCCCCGAAGACGCAGATGGAAAAGTTGGTTTGCATGCAGAGGAAGCTTTTTAGGCGTTTGCTTGGATATTTCTGGCCGCGTGTATGCCATAACGAAGACCTTTACAAGGAAATAGACGCAGTACATCAACGCTTGACACGAGGGAGGTGCCAGCATCTCCTAACGCTATCTCAAGCAGCAATGGAAAGTCGACTTCGACTGCTCGGGCATATACTAAGAAGAACGCCGGATCGTTTCGTACAACACGCTTTAAGAATCCTTCCAAATCCTGTCTAGAAACGGCCACCTAGGCGTATTCGAAAGTTTTTGACGGATGTGGTTAAAGAGGATTTGAAGTCACTTGGCATCGAAAGACAGTTCAGGCGCGATGTTTCGTTTCGCTGGAAATGGAATAGTGACAGCTGGATGGAATGTGTTCAAATTGTGGCTGAAGACCGTGAAAATTGGACACGGCTGACTACTAGGACGGCACACCTCGGTGAAGATGCGGAATGACCGCGTCAGGCGAAAGCCAACCGATTAAGTCAAGTAAGTCAATTTTCAACAAAACACAAACAGAAATGGAAAAAAAAGATCGATTTCTTTCCTAATGAAGGTTTTTAAAAATCGTCAGTCTTTAAATAAACAATTAAATAGCTGCCGAGCATCAAAGCGCACACCCAGGCATGTTCTTAGACGACAGAGTCTACATATTGGGTTCATCTCAGACCCAGGATTCTGTCGTCTGTTCTAAAGAAGTATTTAAAAATCACAAGAAAAAAATGTCTCGTAAGAATGACGTTATGTACGTGAGAAAAAGCCCAGTTGAAAATGCAGGAAGTCCACTCAGTCGCTGAGGAAAACACTCAACGAATCCAGTTCTAGCGCGACTATTGAACTCTGCAGGGGTGAGGAAATGAGCCTTAATCATAAGGTCCACTACGGACTCCGATGACGAGGAACGAGTTCATGTTTGGCTGCTACTACAGCCGCCCACTGGAGAAGACGGTGGCGCTGAACAGCTTGTCACGACCAGCAGCGGCCGCGAAGCTACTGCAGCAGGAAAAACACTCGAACGTGAAATGTGAAACCCTTGAAATTGGGTCCGAAGAAGAAAACAATATAGCTGTGTCTCACATTTGCTACGATCAACTGCTCGCCGCTGTATGGATTCTCCACCACGCATGGAAGCCCAAAGTCGTTGATTGGATGGATCGACAGCGGCTGAAATCAGTCACATATATGCACGTACATCATGGAGCACACTGGGAAATTTGTCAAACGAGTATTTTCTGAACAGAGAACATCACCAATAAATCGTGAGTGATTGATAGCACAAGTGAGGCTTTGAACTACTTTCCCAGCTTTGACACAGACCTTGTCGCCGTTCATGATATCGCTCGCAATTTACAGAGTGTAAGAACATTAACCGTATTTTCTCTTTTATAAAGACATGTACTTCTAGTTTTCAGCCTTGGTTTTTTGGAATTCCCATACTTTGAGCTTTGATAACAAAACTATGATTCTTGCTATCAACAACTATGAAAGGTCATCTATCCAAGTCAGATTGAGACATCACTTGCACACTCGTAAATTTTGTCGTCCCTTTCTGAGCCATAACACTATTTTGTAATCTAAATTTTTTATTATTTTTCTTATTCTGAAATGCATTACTAATAGAGGTGTATTTCAAAAAGAGGTGTACTTTCATTTTCAGCCGTCGTTTTGGCGTAATTCAATTAGAGGTGTACTTCTGAAACATAAAATACGGTACCTCACTTCTGTTTCAAAGAAATTCCACCGACATATGAATTTTTTGCTCTTCAATGTGGACAAAGGTTCGTTGAGCAACTTCTGCATCAAGCGCATCACACAGTCGCTATAATGGAGACCCCAATGGGACTAGTGAGGTCCCAGGGTTACTTAGGCGCTGAAAATCAATATAAGTATAGCTGCACTTATTGTTAAAGGCAGTGTTCACGATAAAAAATGTGTTCCGATTTCCACTAGGAATGGGTAGTGGACGGGCACACTGTAATATTGACGTCAAAAGAACGCATGAAAACGAACCAGAAAGAGCCCCAAAAGAGCTCGAAGTTGCCACTTTCAGCGCAAGGCAAACCCCGAAAGCGCAATGCCCGCCCTCCGATGTGAGCAAATGCTCAGAGAAACTCACGGCCCGTCCGCGGCGGCAGATGAGCTGATCCGCGGCACAACTGATAGCGGGTTGGTCACACGGCTCATCCGCGGCGCTGTTGTTCTCGATGGGGGTGGTTTCGGGGCACAACGGTAGTTGAACGGCTTCCACCTCCTCATCTCACTCATTCACATCTCACTTGACCGCAGGCAAGGCATGGTAAATCGAATGATCACGTCCCAATGTGTTTATCAGATGCACAGCCGGTATAAAAGGCGCCTCATCTCACTCGAGTCCTCATTCGGCATTCAAATGCCGGCCCTGGAAGGTGACTTCGAGTCACTCTCCGGAGGCCAGCATATTTTTGGTCGATGGGGGATAAGGGATCCTCACAGCTTGGGGGGGGGGTGGCGGTTTTCGCCGCGGTCCGCAGGGAGGGTGGTTCCTCACCGCAGACCTCGGCGGAAATATTGTGAAGGCGTGCATTTTGTGTAGTCGCGGACAAGACACGCCATTTGGCGTCACATTTGCAGAAAAGGACGGTCCGCGGCGGCTCATAGGACGATCCGCGGCGGCTCTCAGGACGATCCGCGGCGCCTGCACGACGATCCGCGGCGCATGCAGGATGGTCCGCAGCGCTTTAGTGGCTTCGGTGAAGGTTCGTTCGGTCGTCGGCCGCGGACGATCCTGCAAAAGCGCCGCGGAAGGGCCGTGAGTTTCTCTGAGTGAGAACTCGAGATTGTGAGATGAGTCTCCAAACAATAGCCCTGTTCTTCCCTTCATTCTCAGCTTCTCTCTTTACTCAGCACAGCTCGCATACATAGGCTGCAAATGACGGAAATTACAAGCCTCGGACCACCCGTCCGCCATGCTTCCCTAGCTCAATTTTTAAGGGACCATAACTCTGGTCCCAGAACGTGTTGTACGATTCCAGAGACATCATTGGAATCAGCATGGAACAGTTCTCAAAATAGGCGAAAAAAAAAACAGAAAAAGATTTTCATTGTAAACACTGCCTTCAAGATGATTACGGCAAATAACGGTAAGGTGACTCCGAAAGAGAATGGCGGCTCATGCGGCCGGCGTGCTTGGCAGGCGGCCATCGCGTTCGCCGCTCTCGGACGAGCACGCGAAACGTGTCCACCGCCATCGACGACGAACGGGGCCGGCACCGGCTGGCAGCAAGCACTGCGCCGATCAATCAGCTCTGTAGACGGAGGGAAAGGGGACGGCTGTCGTGTAATTCCAACACTCGTCCGAGGGCGACACATGCGACGGCCGCCTGCCAAGCACGCCGGCCGCTTGGGCCGCCATTCTCATTCGGGCACACTTTAGATATAATGCCATTTAGCTAGTGTAACCTCTAGACTTCCAGAGGGAGGACTCCGGGCTTGAGACTATTTGGTGGGGGGAGCACTCGAGAAAATGAGATGATTCATCCATAAAAATGCAGATTTGGGTTATATCATATGCCCGTTAGCGTTATCAGACATTGTTTTCGTGGAGACTCCTAGGAAACATTTCGACTTCGGGGAGCGGCATCGTTCATTCTCCAACTGAATCCTGAGTGCCCCCCAAATAGTTCCAAACAGCCGGATTGCGAGCTTAGTCGCCTCCGTAGCGAAATTCGGCCTCCCGCCATACCCTGTTTCACTTCAGTAATGGAGAATGATTCGAGCAAGCAGGATTTAAAGGCAGTGGTCGCGCTCAAATATGCTCGTCTTGTTTTCCTCTCTAAACCCTTTTCTGGGTATAGAGTAGTTGAACCTATGAAAAAAATTCGCCAAAAAATAGCTGTTCTAGGCCAAATTTGAAGGCTGAACTTTCTTGCCTTTTGATGGTGGACGAGACCACCCCACCTCATCGGCATCGATGATCTCTAATATCGAGAACATCAGCTGGCTTGAAATTGAATTTCAATCAATGAACTTTCGGATTTATGTACACATCTAGTCAAAAACATTTGTTGAAGTGCTTGCTTTCATTGTTCAAATGTTTTATTAGATAAATTTGCATTCATTTCTTCCTCTGAGTGTCGATGATTTTTGAATGCTTGGCATGAGAGAGGATCTTTCTGTGCACGTGTGCACGAACTGGAAATTTAGGGTCTTAATAACTCTAATTCTAGCCCGTTTTTCACCGCGCTACCTTCATTATTTCGAGCTGTTTTATATCTGAGCTGATTTTTGTAGTTTCTTCGATAACATTTTTCATCGTGACCACTGCCTTTAACCGCTAAAATTATGTTCCCGTCACGAAATTGAAAAAGGTCTTCAATTCCAAATATCATTTTCGGTAGAATAAAAATAGGGCTCCAAATCCTCGAATAGCATTCCATCCAAAAAAAAAACACTTGAGGTATACAGCGAGGTTAGTAAGGTCTAGCGACTTAATTACCACACCTGATCACTCGCAGGTGCCTTCTGGAAAGTACCAATATTTATTCACATTTCGTTCAGGGTTTGTCGCTCCTTATTCCTTCTACGTACGTCTTCATCGAGGTTTTCAAATAATCGCTTCATTGCGGTTTGTGCTGGAGTTAGTGCCTGTCGAAGGGATTTCAAGGAAAACGCCAAAAGTGCACAATTTGAGCAAATGAGAAAAACAGATTTTGACATTATGACGTAAAGTGAATGCATCGTTAGCTCAACGTACAGAACAGACACTGTAATTTGACTTGATCCGTTTTTCGGATTATAACAAGCATATCAGGAAGTACTAGAACGGCCCTGCTTCTACACCAAACCAGCTTCGAAAAATCAAATTCAAATTCCACGGGAAGGCGAGAAAATGTCAGTCGCTAAGGGGTGTTACCCGTCATAGGGAAGTTCTCACCACTTCTCTGCTGTCGTTTTTACACTGTTTTTGTGACTATGTTTGCATTATCTAGAACAAACTACTCATTTTACATTTCCGAATCCTATTACATTACAGCATTGTTAGAGGTAGGTCCTTTCCGAGAACGACGACGGAGTTTCCCTCGATACAATAGGGGAACATCTACCAAATCGGGGGTGGCAAAAGTAATTCCCCTCAGCAGGTCTTCCCTTGTTCTCTAGTCTGCAGGTCTTCCCCATGCTGTCACAACCCAATACCCATTGCTCATTCATTAAAGGCACAGTGCACCCTCAGATATGAATTTCGAGACTTTCGTGTAATTGTGTAGAAGACCCCTCCTGTATAACACTTGCCAGATGCGGGATCTCAAATCCTCCGAATAAGCGAGATATAAGCGACCAAAACGGGCCCGACCTCCTTCGCTCACCACCATAGGCCCGACCCCCTAACAGGTTTTCGGATTCGATAGCGGCTCGATGGTTGGACGAATTCCAATAAGTCGTCGTTCTCCAGTCCATTGCTGGGCTATCTCCTTATCCTGGCTTGCTCTCGCGCAACGATTGCGAATGAAGAGAAATACAGGCCTGAGACAACTCGTCCACCAATTTTCACCCTCAGAATCTAGGCATCTTTGAAGAGCTAGCTCTGTTTATAGGGGGTCTTTCACGATTCTAGAGATACCACTGTGATCAGCGTGTGACTCTCTCCAAAATAAGCATGAAATCTGAAAATTAATTTTTTGAGTATCCTGTGCCTTTGATCAAAAATCAGATCACCGAAACTTGTTGCTTTCGACAGTTTCCCAGGACTTAGAAAGTTGAACTACGGGAAAAGTTATTAACTCTGTCATCAGGATACAGAGAAGCTTCTTATCTTCTCTGAACTCCGGACAGTGCCACTTTACACAGTTCTTGAAAGGCAGCTCAGCGCTAACAAATTGCCAAGTGCGAGACCACCTCGAGACAGGGCAATACACAGCATCATATACTTTGCGGCTTTGTTTCCGCGATTATCATGCTTGGATGAGGCCAAGGGATTCACCGTGAGGGGAACTTCCCATGTTCCCCCCCCAATCTACCTCTCCAAACGTCCTTCGTTGTGATTAATTTGAGGTGAGAACGGTGAGACATCCCCTCCGAAGAAGACTTCTCGCTATTCTCCCTCGACCAAGTGATAATCAGGTCTATTCTCCGTGGAATCTTCCCCAACATTGTGTGAGACTGTAGTATTCAAAAGCGAATTGATCGAATGCATGCGAAAATTGAAATCAGCTCAGGAGGTGGCGAGAAACCAAAGAAGGGGTTTCGAGAGATTATAGAAAAACGACAACAGCAGACGCTGATGAGCCATGGGTAAGTGGGAAACCAACTTTTGTAGACCAATTGCTCTTTATAAGATACCAGATAGCTTTGGCTGGTTTTTCATGCTGCAAACTATGTAAGCGTTCCAGAACAGGTCAAACGAATAAACTGGCTTCGCTTTCTCAATAATTTTGTCGCTAAAGCCGCTATTTGATGCGATCGCGCATGCAGCGGAGTAACCCGTCCACTTCCATCCCAATAAAAGTTTTTTTTTTCGATGTTTTTTTTCGTCAGTTCCAGATACTACCACCCTCATTCCTTTTATTCATTGCATAATATCTGATTCATTTTTGAGCGTATACATATAGCTTAGGTCGCTCATTTTGAGCCGGTTGGAGCAATGTTTATCGTGCTTATCATGTAAAAACCTCCTTATCACTGTTATATTTTGCCATGACCGACCGCTCCGCTGCTTTCTCCGCTCGGACTCATCCGAGCAAGCTAGGCTTTATGCTCGATTTCTCAACTCTAAGTTGCTCGCTTCTTTCCATTGAACCCTACACAATACTGTTTTGCATGACATATTCTCCCATTGACCGTACTATGGTTACCAGTCGCACCCGCCAAGAACTCCCTACCGGACAACTAGTCCAGGCCCAAAAATTACTCCACTACAATAAGGTGTGTTGGTGAATTTTTCGCCGCTTCTTCGTAAATTTAGTGACATATAAAGGCCAACACATGGTTTTCAGACTGAATTCGGACACGAAAATGATGGTGAACACTGTTCTCACGTGTTAAAGGCAGAGTGCACTACGAAAATCGTTTTTCTGTTTTTTCGCCTCTAAAAAACATTCCCATGCTGATTCCAATCATGTCTCTGGAATTGTACAAAACTTTCTGGGAACGGAGTTATGGTCCCTCAAAATTGAGCTAGCGAAGCATGGCGGACGACGTCCGAGGCTTGTAACTTCCGTCACTTACAGCCGATGTATGCGAGCTGAGTTGAGTAAAGAGAGAAATTGAGAATAAAGGGAAGAACGGGGTTATTGATCGAAAACCATCGCTCATCTCACGATCTCGAGTTTTCATTTGATCACGTCGGAGGGCGGGCATTGCGCTTTTGTGGTTTGCCTCGCGCTCAAAGTGGCAACTTCGTGCTCTTTTGGGGCTCTTCCTGGCTCGTTTTCATGCGTTCTTTCAACGTCAACGTTACAGTGTGCCCGTCCACAACCCATCCCGAATTGAAAGTGAAACACATTTTTTTATCGTGAACACCGCCTTTAAGCGTGCGAGGGATGGTAAATTCCGAACAAAATGTGCCTAAAGCAGTGCAAGACTTGCATAAGGACATCGGTGGTGCATGGCTGTAAGACGCTCTCCTGCTCAGATATTCGTGAGGAAGTACCCGAGAACGACAGCAGAACTTCCCTCGAAACAACTGGGGAACTTTCCCCGAATCGGGGGGAGGGGGGAGACGAAGGGGACCTCTCGACAGCAGAGTAATAGGGGAAGTTCCCACAGCAGGAGTTCTCTTGTTCTCCCGACCGCAGGTCTTCCCGCGACCTTCCGACTGCTGATCTTCCCATTGTTCAATGAATGATCAAAAATCAGCTTGCTAGAACTAGCTGTTTTCGACAGTCTCCTGTTCCTGAAAAACTGCGATCGGTCCAAAAATATTCACCTCTGACTAAAGGTTATAGAGAATCTTATTAGCTCCTATGAAATCCAGGCAGAGATGCCTTACGTAGTCCTTGAGTGGCAAGATGCCTTACGTAGTCCTTGAGAGGCAGATCTGCCCCCTCAACTTGCGAAGTGCGAGATAACCTCGCGACTAGCCCGTCTGCATCACCGTATACTCAGAAATTTATGGCAAGTTCCCGAGGACATTAGACCTGATTTGGTCGTTATCACTCGGTCGAGGGGAGAGGAGGGAGACGTCCCCCCGGAGCGGGACGTATCGCCCCTCTCCCCTCTCTGTTGTGGCCAGCACAGTGTGGTAACATTGCTCAGAGTGGTCTACTTGGGTAGCTAGGAGCATGACCGTAATCAGCATGAAGAGTTCTTTGCTTCTAATCGTGCACAAGCCCTACTCCCTAACAACTTGCATAAAGTTAACATACCCAATCGATCTCCAGCCATATCACAAGGATTGCCATAAGGTACACAACCGCTTGTTTTGTGGGGGGGCTCTGGGACGACGAGTGGCAAATTATCCGTTTCGAAATCATCTAAAGTGTACTGCGGCACATGGGAAAGGTTGACAGAAGTCTTCACGAAGGAAAAGAGAACCACGGATGGAGTCGAGAATCTTTACCATCTTTCAGAAAAGACACAAAATGGATATCAAATTTTGGCATAGCTGTGTAAGCAAAGAAAGTGTGAAGACTGCTTCATAAGTACCGTACGCGTGTGTAGATTTTGGAGGATGCGTGCCTACTCTTACGCAATAACCTCGAACCACCATAACTATGCTTCAAAGCTATTCTATGATCCACCAAAAACGTACTTTTTTCATAAGACAGTTTGTCATCGGAAAAAATTAGGGCAGCATCTGGCTTTCCCAATCAGAAAGCAGATTTGGAAATATTTGGAAATGCACCGCTGTATTTCTCAATGCCTCAGCATTCCGCTGTGGGTGATAATAATAGAAATTCTGAGCTCTGTTGAAATGCTCCAAAGATAAGGTTGTTCATACTAGACTAAAAAATAGAGAGCCTTACAAACACTAAAACTGTAATGAAGTAGGAAAACTATAAATACATGTTTTCGTAATTTTTTAAAATTTCCCAGAAAAATCCAGGATGAATATATTCAGGTGAACTTTCGGGTTGGATTAGTAGGGTGGGGCATCCCAACATGCGGTCGGTGGGAGGCGGGAACGCGTAGTTTTCGTCACGATCTGAGGAGTTTTCAGGTCTTGCCCGTACACTTTTCTGTTCCGAGCGTCAGCGATCCACCTGTTCATCTGCGCGGCCACCTCAAACGTGGTAATCTTATGCAAAATTCACATTTTCGCTGCATCAAGTCTTCCGAAAAAAAATTTTGGTATTTAACTGATCATTGAATCAAACGTCGACTATCTCTAAAACAAACGATTCTCGTTAGGTTTAAGATGGTACATTCGAGAAAAGTGGTTCCTCTCGAGCAATGTGAATGGTTCAGCTCGCTTAAAGACTGATGAGTTGAGTTGAAAAATGATGAGTCGTCATTCTCATAGGATGATGGTCGTGTGAAATCGATCCAAGATTTCAGAGATGTTCAACTTTTCAAAATAGTTCATTCAGCGTGTTCTACAACAATTGACAACAATTTGCATTCTTTTTTTTTCAATCTGGAAGGCGTGCCCCGTGCCGAGAACTTTGACAAATCTCGTTCTTACTTTGATATGCGTCTTCATGCGTCAATCCATAGAAATTAAGTGTGATGGAATCGATTGAATCACACATAAAAATGGGTCTTCAAAGACCGTTTTGAACCGGCTAAAAAAACCAAAATGATTACTTGGGTCCAGGAATAGCTTTTCCGCACGTAGAAGCAACGCAAAACTCCGTAATAAAAAATCCGATAAATACTTGTAAATATTTCACAACAATCGCGGGCTTGAAAACTGAAAACTTTTCAATGGACCCCTTCCTATGTAGCGCTTTTCGGTTTGAAGCTGCATCCATGAAACCTTGGATGTGTTTTCACATCCGGACAGCCATATAGTAAATGTGGTTTTCATGTCCGAAATCGCTCTTATGTGCCCTGAGGGCACAAAAACACGCTCCGCCTACCCTATGTAGCGCTGTTCGGCTTGAAGCTGCGTACATGAAATTTTGGGGGCGTCCTCACATCCGGACAGTAATATACTTAAATTAGTTTTCATGTGTATACACGTTGCTCCGATTCGAATACATGTTTGTGAGCGGCACGCTGAAGATATACGATTTCGACTCATCGGAGATACAGTGCGTTCAGAAAGTATAGGGACACCCCCGAAAATCGAGGTTTCCGATAAAACTTTGTGTTTGGTGATCAATACTGTTCATAAATGAATTCAGCATCATGGAAAACCTATCTTTGATTATTTATATAACAATTGCGAATTTTCGTAAGAATTTATCTCAGCTTTTAGAATTTTTTCGCCGTTCAGAAAGTATAGGGACACCCTTCGAAAATTCAGATTTTTTAATCCAAACAAAATCTCCCGCTGCAAGTTCGCTACATAAACTCAAGATGAGTACATGTGATATCTTTATTCCTAAAATGGCTCGTGGTACTGCTCTAACTGCTGCTGAACAAGCTCAAATTCGTGCGCTCAGCGTTGCCGGGTTGAACCAACGTCGAATCGCTACTCAGCTCGGAAGATCTGTCAACTGTATCAACCAGTTCCTGCGAGATCCAGATTTCTACGGTACTGCAAAACGTACTGGACGGCCGAAGAAGATCAGCAATCAAGATTCGCGGAGAACTTTTCGGCTCTGCTCCAACAGCACACTGTCGCTGAACCAGATTAAGTCTGAATTATCGCTCAGTGTTTCGAAAACGACAGTTTGGAACACCATAAATGGCGATAAAAACATCGTCCGACAAGTGGCGAAGAAGGCCCCGTCGTTATCTGCAAACCATAATGAGGCTCGACTTGAATTTTCAAAGAGGAACATGGCAACTGATTGGGCAAAGGTAAGGCAGTCTCATAATATCCGGAAAAAATCGAGAAATGACGCAAAAAAAGTTTTAGGTCATCTTTTCCGACGAGAAGAAATTTAATCTTGACGGACCGGATCCTACTGGCGAGATCTGCGCAAGGATCCATTGATTTTCAGCAGACGGAATCGCTGATGTGTTGGGGAGCATTCAGTAGCGAAGGTGTTTTGGAATTGGCCTTCACTTCTTGTCGCATGAACTCGGAGGAATATCAAGAAACTCTTCGCACACATCTACTGCCATTTTTGTCCGGAATACGACGTCAGCGTTCCACCTTCCAGCAAGACAACGCGGCGGTACATGTGTCCAGGTCTACAAAAACCTGGTTTCTACGTCATTGAATCCGTTTGTTGGAATGGCCAGCGTGTAGTCCAGATTGTAACCCGATAGAGAATATCTGGGGCATACTTCTGCGCCAGGTTTATGCCAACAATAAGCAGTACAGAACGGTACATGAGCTGAAGTTCGCTATCCTCGAAGCGTGGGCAAATCTGGATGAAAACGTTTGATCAATTTTATGCCGAAGAGAATTTTTGAGATCATTGCTAATGGTGGTGCAGCTATTTCATTTTGGATTGTATGTTTGATTCTTTCTTTGTTCAATGATTTTTGTATTTGTGTCCCTATACTTTCTGAACGGCGAAAAAATCTGAAATTTGAAATAAATTCTTGTAAAATTGCTCAGCTGTTATAGAAATAAACAAATAGAGGTTTTTCACCTTGCTGAATTCATTTATGAACAGTACATATTGATAGCCAAATATAACATGATTTTGAAAACCTTGATTTTCGAGGGTGTCCCTATACTTTCTGAACGCACTGTATTGCGTAAAGTTCGAAGAAGTGAAATTCCAAACATATTCAAAAATCGAATCTTCGAAAGATTGAAAATACAGAATCAACTGAATCCAGGAAAAGTCCGTCGGGAGAATAAGCGCTCCGCGAATACTCCACCTTTCAAATTCGCATTGGGAACCTGTTCCTTCCATGCGAACCACTTGCAAGATAAAAAAAAAGTCCAAAATAAAACGAAACCAAAATTTTGTAATTCAGAAAGTAGCCCAAGCAAAATGAGCGAAACAAACCGTGACTGGATTGAGAAGTGTGGCGACGGCTCGAAGACAGGACACAACATTCGGTGGCAGGTCTCTGCTGGCCAGCATGTCCACAACAAGACCACGAGCCTCGGAAACGTTTGATGACTGTACATTCTGCAAGCATCGAGTAACAACCTCTCCTACTTTTCGCATTGAACTGAGAGATATGTACATATGTAACTACTTAATAGCGACTTGCTGCTAGCACTGGGCCTTAATTTCTAGTAGGATTTCGATCTATTCATACGGTACAGAAAATAGCCATGTGGCCTTTTCAATTCTGATTCCCTCGCTTTCACACTTGAGACAAGAGTCATCCTTCGGAAAAAAGACGTTATCAAGAAAACGAGGCCTTGGTGGCGTCAGAACCAATTCAACAAAATTCACACAGTGTGGAACTGAGGTGAAGAATCTACGAAAAGATAATCAATATGTGAATCGCCACAGCCTCTTATATCGAGAAAGGAAATTTCAGAGCCATCTCCCACTCTCTTTTCCGCAATCATCCTTAGAATTCGATGTACTCGTCAGTATTTCTCAAAAAAGTCATGCGACGCGAAGTCGTTCCTCAGATCGGTGTTTTTTTGTCGCAGAAATACATGCAAGCCTTTCGCCAATCCGAGTCCAAGGAATGGACAAGGCCGAGAAGGTAGATCGTTGCTCGCGCTGAAAATACCAATGACGGGTGCTATCGCGATCGCCGCGCGCGGCTATGAGCGAACGCTCGCCTCAATTCAGTCGTTGAACTAGAACTAGCGAAAGGCCTTTAGAGAAAGCGATCTGCGCGCATAGACATGCAGAGACGTAGACTGCTCGAGCATACACCGATCCGATGAACAATTCTGGGTCAACTGCATGCGCATGGCGCGTGTCAAATGCCTGTACCAAGTCTTCAATCCTGAACTGCCAGTATACTCATGGGAGACCGTGTATACATAATTCTGGGGCAAAGCATATCACGCGTTGAGCACGAGCCGACACGTGTTGTGAGCAGATTCATTTGATATAGTTTCTGACGCGTCTCAAACGTCCGAAAACCATAGCGTCCGGAAACCAGAATATACCTACGTCACAAGATTAGCCTTTATAGGGTATTTAAAACGCTACATACTTGTCTTAGACTGCTAATATTTCTCATGAAACGTAATTATATTCCTCTTTCAAGAATAACTGGGATTTCTGCTTGTATTTTCTTTTCCACGTCAAACTGTCTCTCCAGTGGTGATGAGGGGACGCAAAATAAACACTACGTTAGACTTGAAATCACGCGAAAAGTGCATATGTTAGCGAGTATGCACATCTGGGAAAGCGCATGGTTTACGAGTAGAAAAGAAAAAAATTGAAATCAAAACTGTAGCGAGGGAGAAACAGATGAGGAGCGAAACAGGGGCCTACCTGGCTTTTTCCGAAGGTAAGACTATTGGCCGGAAGACTTGTCCTGCGCTGTCGCATCGCCTCCTGGAACGTCTTTTGCATTGAGCCGCCGGACATGCCTCCTTTTCCGGATGAGAGCGCCGGCGGGCAGCCTGAAACAAAGAAAGTTGAGAGCTCCGCGCCGAGATTCAACTCGCTTCTGAGGACAAAGCCAGAGGTTAACACTTCCCGTGCATATCATCTATTATATTAGCGACAAGTCATCATGTGGCAGGTGCGTTGTTAAAAGAAAACTTTCACAGAAACGCAATCCTGCTCGGATGAGTGCGACGCGTGAGCATGAAAACAAGATTGTCTTACAAGAAAAAACACTTTAGCGAAGTCTGAAGCAAGCAAAACGGAGCACATTGTGAGGATGCCCATACCTCTAGTAGTAGAAATTGTAAGGTTCCTGCCACGCAACCTAGATCCCAGAATGATATGAGCTCGAAGCTGTACAGTATTCCAATTTATGTTGTTTCTAACGTAACATACCATAAAAGGTCGAAACACAAAGAACGTACCACACTCTCGTGTTTCGCGTCCCAAATCGCTCCCTCTCACCTGTAAGAGGAGTCATTGGACCATACACGCGAGAACTGTGGCGGCCAGCACACGTCGGCTCGTTCTATCCGGGGAAAAGTGGCACGCTTGGCGTAGTGGGAGCGCACGCCGCTCAAGAGATCATAGCCGGAGTCGACTCCCACTGAAGCGAAATTTTTCAAATTTTTGGCCTTTTAACATTTCATGTTAAAATTGCATTCTGAATGTTATTTGAACGTTTCACAGCGCAGTATAAACTTGTGGTTAGTGGCAAAGATCAAAATAATATTAGGGTGAGTCATAAGTTCTTGGAATTTTTCAAAAATTCATATAAATTCGCGCGCGAATAGATCAAATGCCACTCGTGCGCGGTTGTTTGCTAGGTAGATCAAACCTCGTTAATCAATACCTGTCAGCCCTCAAAACGCCATTCGTGGCTCAGTAAAATGTCGGAAAAAAAGCACGCTCGCTTACTGATTCTTCACTACTTCGAAAGAGGTTTCACAGCTGCTCAAACTGTTAAGGAAATAAGGGCCAACGAAGGAAGGTATTGAATTGCTGCCAGTATTGTGTACAACTGGTATCAAAAGTTTCGCTCCGGCAGCTGCTCTCTGAAGGACAAGCCGAGATGTGGAAGGCCACGAATTCACGACCCCACGTTGGCGGCGAATGAGCTGAATAAAAACCCGCACCTTCACAGCAGAGGACTCGCCCAGCTTACAGGGAGTTCGCAGTCGACCGCAGTTCGCCAGCTACACAATATGGGACTGAGACCGAAAAAGCCGTCCGTGATTCCTCACACTTTATCCGACACCGACAGGAATCGCAGGATGGCCATTTGTCAAGAGCTACTGAAAAGGCACAACAAAGGAAGTTTTTTTGGTCGCATCATTACATGTGATGAGAAGTGGTGCTACTATAACAATCCTGACCTGTCTGTGCAATGGGTTAAACCCTTTGAGTCGCCAGATCCTGTGCAACGTCGGGATATCCACGGAAAAAAGAGTCTACTGACCGTTTTTTGGTCCACTGATGGAGTTGTGTTCTTTAAATTACTTCAGCCAGGAAAGAATATAGATGCTGACTACGTCTGCCAAGAACTAGAGGAAACGGTCACCAACGCGGAGAAAAATGGACGAAAACGTGACCAGATCCTACTGCTCTGGGACACTGCCGCCCACAAATAGCGAAAAAAACTCAAGAAAAATTGAAGGAGCTGCAGTTGGAAGCTCTCCCTCGTCCAGCCTACAGTCCAGATATTGCTCCATCGGACTACCATTTATTCAGAAGCCTCGAACACTGGTTGAGGGGAAAGCAGCTTAAGACCGAAGAGCAATTGAGGACAGCGCTCATTCTACGACTACGGTATTCGAGGTCTCGCTCGTCGTAGGCAGAAAGTTGTTCGTTGTACTGGCTCTTACTTTGAATAAATTTGTTACCTTGTGTTTAAGAAAAAAAT
The DNA here is from genome assembly GCA_029168955.1 of Aplectana chamaeleonis. Lineage (NCBI taxonomy): Eukaryota > Metazoa > Nematoda > Chromadorea > Rhabditida > Cosmocercidae > Aplectana > Aplectana chamaeleonis. The sequence goes on along the minus strand of JAPDOI010000528.1, from coordinate 63,287 downwards.
AAAAATAAAAAATTCCAAGAACTTATGACTCACCCTAATAGAAGGATGAAGATACAGATAGCCGTGCTAAATTGAAGGGTGAATAGATGTTGGCTACGCGAGAACCGCTTTACAGTTCAGACCGAGAGACGCTTCTCGCGGTCACCAACCCGCTTTCGAAATTGACCTAAAGGCAGTGTTCACGATAAAAAATGTGTTCCAGTCTCCGCTAAAAATGGGAAGTGTAGGGGCCAACTGTAACCTTGACGTCGAAAGAAGGTTTGAAAACGAGCCAGGAAGAGCCCGAAGTTGCCAATTTGAGCTAAAGGCAAACCCCGAAGGCGCAATCCCCGCCCTCCATTATGAACAACTGAAAATCTCGAGATCGTGACATGAGCGATGGTTTCCGATCAAAAGCACCGTTCGTCCCTTCAATCTCAACTTCTCTCTTTACTCGGGTCAGCTCGCATGCATCGGTTGCAAAAGAAGTTACAAGCCTCGGACAACTCGTCCATGATGCTTCCCTAGCTCAATTCTTGAGGGACCATAACTCCGTTCCCAAAAAGTCTTGTACGACTCCACAGGCATCATTGGATTCAGCATGGGACCGTTTTCAATACAGGCGGAAAAACAGAGAAACGATTTTCCTCGTGAACACTGCCTTCAAAGAAATGGATAATGCGTGCATGTTCGGAAAATATTAGAAACCAGAACCAGCTGTGAAGAAAGACGAGCGCAGACTTCTTTTCGACCTAGCGCAACTAATTGATCAAAAATTGGTTGTACCTGTTATCATTTTAAAGACCATGACAAGGCTACATATTATAGTTGTGCCATTCGAATAGATTCGAATCGATATATTTGAATAGTTGCTACTCGAATACGTATTCTTTATCGGAATTTCTAAAATCGCACTATTCGAATACTGTTCAAATACCGGACCTCAAAAAGGGGGGGTACTCGAATCTATTCAATAATCGGACCCCTAAAAAAAGGGGGTATTTGAATCTATTCGATTATCGAAGCCTACAATTCGAATATTCATTCGAATAGTTATAATTTGGAAAGGTTTCTAATAGATTTGCTTTTTTTTCCTCACGGTCGACCCTGCCATAGTGCCGGTGCTGGTCCTGACACGATGAGGGATAGTTGGCGAAACCTGTCGCTGTAGCGACGAGGTACTAATGCCCTTACGATCCTGCCTTCTAAGGAAAGCGAAGAAACTAGGCACCAGTAGCCTTTTTCTGAAGCACAGATACTCGAATTCCCCTCGGATTGTGAGAAAAAATTACAAATTACGCCTTATTTTCCGAGTGCGAGGCCGAGGGAAGCTCAGTTTGAACCCCTGTCCTCTAGTGTTAGAACGTCTCAAGGTGAAGAATTCAAATGAGACTTTCTGCGTGAAACTATTTTGCACCACTTCCAAAATATCTACAATCTGCCGTTTGCAGGGCGCAAACACGCAGGTACCACACTTCAACATTGAGCGAACGTAAATTTTATAGGCCTTGATCAGCAACTGTGGATCTTTTGATCTTAAAGGCAGTGTCCGGGCAGAATTTTGGTTTCGAGGTTTCACGCTGAATCGGAGCGTACGGTACAGGAGGAGCAGACATTGTTCACCCTTACGTTCTGCGTCGCGGTCGGGTCTCTATCCTAAGGAGGGGGAGGGGACTCATAGAAATGAAAAGATTATACCACAGTCACTCACAAGATCATTTCGTATTACTGTGATAGCAAATGTTTTTGCTCTAGATATTTTGTTGGGTCTTACAAGAAAACCACTATAAGTCATAGTGACCATTCCAAATGAAATGTTTTTTGCTATAACCATTTCCGGACGAAAAGTCCGAATATGCCCATCGCAGCTGCCTAGACCCACTCTGAATAAAGTTATAGGCATTTCTTCTCTGATTTTCGTATCTATTGTACCCTCCAAAAAGCGCATTATTTTTACGAAAAAAAAGGGAAACGGACCTCATAATCGTGTTCAGCGCCCAAAACTACCCACTGAGCAAAGGTTGGCTAAAGGAACATTTTCCAAATTTATGCGAAGACTAACAGCGTTTTGGAGTAGTACGGATTTTCGGTTGGGCGTTTATTTATACCAATTAGAGGACTCTTGAAGCGTTTAAGAGAAATATTCCAGATTTGACTAAAAATTCGCTCTGGGGGGTTACATATTTGGGGTGCTGATCACGAATCTGAGGTTCATTTATCGATTTACCTCAGTTTTCGACTGTATTCGTTCACAGATTCCCATCGGTGGAGAATTTGATGGCAAATCGCGACTTTTGACGATATCCGGAGTGCTACTATAGATTATGCTCAAATTATTTCTCTGGGGGTTATTTGGAGTGTTGAACACGAATCCGATGTCGGTTTGTCGATTTTTGACAGCTTCCGGTAGATTACGGTGGGTATACGGTAGTTTGGTGAAAGTCTCAGATTTGTCTCAAAGTTTCTATGTGGGGGTTGTTTGGGGCGCTGAATAAGAATTCGATGTCCATTTGTCGATTAGCGGAATATTGAGGTAGGTTTTGCCTCCTAAATGGCATGTTACCTACCGTAACCTAAAGTAGACCTTAAAATTTGGGCAAGCAAACCCCAGATTCGTGTTCAGAACCCCCAGATTACCCCTACATACATGCTTTTAGCAAAACCCGGAAAAAATTAAAAAACACCCTAAAAATCCATGGGGGTACCCTTACCTTGCCGCAAAGCTTTAAAAGCGCGCACAACTTGGCCCGTAGTAAACCCCCAGTGCGCTGAGATGAGCTCACTGCATGCGGTCACCTTGTGCAGGGAGGCATGGCCGCATCAATCGAACCGTCACACGGTTAGCGATGGCTGGTGCTCCCTGCGGGTGGAAATGGTGGCCACACGGCTGGCTCGACGCACTTGTGGTGCGAAGAGGGTCACCTCAGCGCCTGCTGGCAGCTGTTGGGGCAAGGAGAAATAGCAAAGGTTGCGCGAAGACGCAGCGCGACGGTCATTTGAACCCCGTGAGTTGCCCCTTGCAACTTACGGTTCTCGCATGACGGTCGTCACACTCCGCGGGCTTGCGTTCCACATTCTCGTACAGTAAGCCGAAATCAACGGCCAAAACCAATTCATGCTGAGTGGGTGGATCTTCTGCGAGCGCTAAACAGCTGATAGCAGCCGTATTTTTTCAATACCAGCCTAGTAATTCATTCCTATAGTGCAAAGGTGAGTTTTCTAGCATAAGAAGTTGTTCTTATAACTATTTTGGTGTTTTCGTACCCATGCGTAGGACTGTACTTGATGTGGGGAGGTTCCTTTGTTTTTTTCATTTTTTCCGGTAAACAGTCACTAGGGTTGTTTTTGCACTGTGTGATGGACACTGTGGAACGTTATCCGTTCTGCAGTTTTCTGTTGGTTGTTCAACTCCTTTTATTAAAGCAAATCGATTTATAGAGCTGTGAGGGCGTTGAAATATTCGGGTTTTCATTTTTCGGCCTATTTAAAAACACGACATTCGAATATTTAGCAAAAAATCATCCAAGAGTACTCTTCATTTAATTATAATTCATTCGAAAATTCGTTCGATCACTATAATAAAATATTCGAGTATTCGATTTGAATAGAGAGTCAGGTTTTCGACATTATTAATTTGAAAAAATTCAGAGGTCTTGTATGATGAATGCATGCAATTGGTTGGATTATTTTATGAGGTCTCATTCGAAAAAGTTATTCTATCTTAATATTCATGTTTTCTTGCTGATCTTTGCTTAGCAGGGCTGCTACCGCGACTTGCTTGCTATATGGGGTACTCAAGTTCCCTTAGTTGGCAAAACTTGTTTCTCCCAGCTAGACTCTGTTTCAGTTCAAGTGAACTCCTGTTTTCGATTATCACAGCGCGGAGCGTGGCTTTTTAAATCGGAACCTCCTTATCACCTAGTTATATTTCACTGGTGATAATCGAATATTTCACTAGTGATGTTTCTGCTGGTGATAATCGAAATCCACAGGTCACTAGGGGTTTTCGAGAGTCTAACGATATGCTCCTCAAACTCTATAAGGCCCAAATTACGTGACTGGACGAAATTTTAATAAGCCACACAATACCTGCACCGTTTCACACCAAGTATTAAAGTACTAGCATAATAAATTCTGCAAAAACATTCCCCGTAGCGAAGATAAGAAAATCCACATGTCGTTTATTGCCCTCTGCTCCATCTAACACATTCATTGCACAGTCAAGCACTCCTTCGTAAAAGGCATGCATTACAATTTATTTGCAAAAATATCCGACTTTACGAGAATCGAACTTGAGACACGTGCGCCCGAGCCCTCGTCGGTAACCACTTGGCCATGCGTCGCATACCCTAACCCTCATGTCCACTTCTTGTGACCACTGGCCTTTCTCATTGAGTGAAGGCCTCTCGCCTGCCATTGATCGCTCATCACTGTATCAGCCGATTGCACGGGGCCGATGAGGCACCTCAGCGCACAGCCGTCTTGTCATCTCAGCGCGGAAGGGGGGTTTACTACGGGCCCTTTATTCAGAGTGGGTCTAGGCAGCTGCGATGGGCATATTCGGACTTTTCGTCCGAAAATGGTTCTAGAAAAGTACATTTCATTTGGAATGGTCACTATGACTTATTGTGATTCTCTTGTTAGTTGAGAGTAGGGTTCACTTTCATTTCTGACTTGAATCCTGAGTGCCCCCCCCCCTCCTTAGGATAGAGCCGCAGTTGGTGAGCGTCGCGCACGACGGTTAGGGCGTCGACGCTACATCTCAGCTCTTATGTAAACTGGCATGTCCTGAAGCATTATTTAATTTGCTGCGTTTATTATATGTCACTAACGATGACCGTTTCGCCGTATATGGTGCTGATAACTCTTCTAAACGATGGCGGCTTTTCCGCGTTAGCCGCGCACGCCACACTTAATGGACCGTAACGAAATTCGGACCTCGAAAAAAGAGGGTCATTCGAATATACTCAAAATCGAACCTCAAAGAAAGAGGCCATTCGAATATATTCAAAATTTGAACGTCAAAAAAGGGGGCCAATCGAATCCATTCGATATTCGGTCTTTTCGTCAAGGGCACCACTATCCTACTAACCATACGCTGCTTGGTGTGTGTGTGTGTGTGTGTGTGTGTGTGTGTGTGTGTGTGTGTGTGTGTGTGTGTGTGTGTGTGTGTGTGCGTGTGTGTGTGTGTGTGTTGGACCCAATTGGGAGTGTGGCGAGCGCCGGGAAAAGTGTGTTGGACCCAACTGGGAGTGCGCCGATCGCCGGGAGAAGTGTGTTGGACCCAACTGGGAGTGCGCCGATCGCCGGGAGAAGTGTGTTGGACCCAACTGGGAGTGCGCCGAACGCCGTGAAAAGTGCGCTGGACCCAACTGGGAGTGCGGCGAGTGCCGAAAAAAATGTGTTGGATCCAACTGGGAGTGCACCGAGCGCCGAGAAAAGTGTGTTGGACCTAACTGGGAGTGCGCCGATCGCCGGGAGAAGTGTGTGAGACCCAACTGGGAGTGCGCCGAACGCCGTGAGAAGTGCGCTGAACCCAACTGGGAGTGCGCCGAACGCCAAAAAAGTGCGCTGGACCCAACTGGGAGTGCGGCGAGTGCTGAAAACAGTGTGTTGGACCCAACTGAGAGTGCGCCGAACGCCGGGAAAAGTGCGCTGGACCCAACTGGGAGTGCGGCGAGTGCCGAGAAAAGTGTGTTGGACCCATCTGGGAGTGCGCCGAGAAAAGTTTGTTGGATCCAACTGGGAGTGCGCCGAACGCCGGGAAAAGTGCGCTGGACCCAACTGGGAGTGCGGCGAGTGCTGAAAACAGTGTGTTGGACCCAACTGGGAGTGCGCCGAACGCCGGGAAAAGTGCGCTGGACCCAACTGGGTGTGCGGCGAGTGCCGAAAAAAATGTGTTGGACCCAACTGGGAGTGCGCCGAACGCCGTGAAAAGTGCGCTGGACCCAACTGGGAGTGCAGCGAGTGCTGAAAACAGTGTGTTGGACCCAACTGGGAGTGCGCCGATCGCCGGGAGAAGTGTGTTGGACCCAACTGGGAGTGCGCCGAATGCCGTGAAAAGTGCGCTGGACCCAACTGGGTGTGCGGCGAGTGCCGAAAAAAATGTGTTGGACCCAACTGGGAGTGCGCCGAACGCCGTGAAAAGTGCGCTGGACCCAACTGGGAGTGCAGCGAGTGCTGAAAACAGTGTGCTGGACCCAACTGGGAGTGCGCCGAAAACCGGGAGAAGTGTGTTGGACCCAACTGGGAGTGCGCCGAATGCCGTGAAAAGTGCGCTGGACCCAACTGGGTGTGCGGCGAGTGCCGAAAAAAATGTGTTGGACCCAACTGGGAGTGCGCCGAACGCCGTGAAAAGTGCGCTGGACCCAACTGGGAGTGCAGCGAGTGCTGAAAACAGTGTGCTGGACCCAACTGGGAGTGCGCCGAAAACCGGGAAAAGTGTGTTGTACCCAAATGGGAGTGCGCCGATCGCCGGGAGAAGTGTGTTGGACCCAACTGGGAGTGCGCCGAACTACGTGAAAAGTGCGCTGGACCCAACTGGGAGTGCGGCGAGTGCTGAAAACAGTGTGTTGGACCCAACTGGGAGTGCGCCGATCGCCGGGAGAAGTGTGTTGGACCCAACTGGGAGTGCGCCGAATGCCGTGAAAAGTGCGCTGGACCCAACTGGGAGTGCGGCGAGTGCTGAAAACAGTGTGTTGGACCCAACTGAGAGTGCGCCGAACGCCGGGAAAAGTGCGCTGGACCCAACTGGGAGTGCGGCGAGTGCCGAGAAAAGTGTGTTGGACCCATCTGGGAGTGCGCCGAGAAAAGTGTGTTGGATCCAACTGGGAGTGCGCCGAACGCCGGGAAAAGTGCGCTGGACCCAACTAGGAGTGTGGCGAGCGCCGGGAAAAGTGTGTTGGACCCAACTGGGAGTGCGCCGATCGCCGGGAGAAGTGTGTTGGACCCAACTGGGAGTGCGCCGATCGCCGGGAGAAGTGTGTTGGACCCAACTGGGAGTGTGGCGAGCGCCGGGAAAAGTGTGTTGGACCCAACTGGGAGTGCACCGAGCGCCGAGAAAAGTGTGTTGGACCTAACTGGGAGTGCGCCGATCGCCGGGAGAAGTGTGTTGGACCCAACTGGGAGTGCGCCGAACGCCGTGAGAAGTGCGCTGAACCCAACTGGGAGTGCGCCGAACGCCAAAAAAGTGCGCTGGACCCAACTGGGAGTGCGGCGAGTGCTGAAAACAGTGTGGTGGACCCAACTGGGAGTGCGCCGAACGCCGTGAAAAGTGCGCTGAACCCAACTGGGAGTGCGGCGAGTGCTGAAAACAGTGTGTTGGACCCAACTGGGAGTGCGCCGAACGCCGGGAGAAGTGCGCTGGACCCAACTGGGAGTGCGCCGATCGCCAAGAAAGTGCGCTGGACCCAACTGGGAGTGCAGCGAGTGCTGAAAACAGTGTGCTGGACCCAACTGGGAGTGCGCCGAAAACCGGGAAAAGTGTGTTGTACCCAAATGGGAGTGCGCCGATCGCCGGGAGAAGTGTGTTGGACCCAACTGGGAGTGCGCCGAACTACGTGAAAAGTGCGCTGGACCCAACTGGGAGTGCGGCGAGTGCTGAAAACAGTGTGTTGGACCCAACTGGGAGTGCGCCGAGCGCCGAGAAAAGTGTGTTGGACCCAACTGGGAGTGCGCCGAACGCCGTGAAAAGTGCGCTGGACCCAACTGGGAGTGCGGCGAGTGCTGAAAACAGTGTGTTGGACCCAACTGAGAGTGCGCCGAACGCCGGGAAAAGTGCGCTGGACCCAACTGGGAGTGCGGCGAGTGCCGAGAAAAGTGTGTTGGACCCATCTGGGAGTGCGCCGAGAAAAGTGTGTTGGATCCAACTGGGAGTGCGCCGAACGCCGGGAAAAGTGCGCTGGACCCAACTAGGAGTGTGGCGAGCGCCGGGAAAAGTGTGTTGGACCCAACTGGGAGTGCGCCGATCGTCGGGAGAAGTGTGTTGGACCCGACTGGGAGTGCGCCGAACGCCGTGAAAAGTGCGCTGAATCCAACTGGGAGTGCGGCGAGTGCCGAAAAAAATGTGTTGGACCCAACTGGGAGTGCACCGAGCGCCGAGAAAAGTGTGTTGGACCTAACTGGGAGTGCGCCGATCGCCGGGAGAAGTGTGTTGGACCCAACTGGGAGTGCGCCGAACGCCGTGAGAAGTGCGCTGAACCCAACTGGGAGTGCGCCGAACGCCAAAAAAGTGCGCTGGACCCAACTGGGAGTGCGGCGAGTGCTGAAAACAGTGTGTTGGACCCAACTGGGAGTGCGCCGAACGCCGTGAAAAGTGCGCTGAACCCAACTGGGTGTGCGGCGAGTGCCGAAAAAAATTGTGTTGGACCCAACTGGGAGTGCGCCGAACGCCGTGAAAAGTGCGCTGGACCCAACTGGGAGTGCGGCGAGTGCTGAAAACAGTGTGTTGGACCCAACTGGGAGTGCGCCGAACGCCGGGAGAAGTGCACTGGACCCAACTGGGAGTGCGCCGATCGCCAAGAAAGTGCGCTGGACCCAACTGGGAGTGTGGCGAGCGCCGGGAAAAGTGTGTTGGACACAACTGGGAGTGCGCCGATCGCCGGGAGAAGTGTGTTGGACCCAACTGGGAGTGCGCCGAACGCCGTGAAAAGTGCGCTGGACCCAACTGGGAGTGCGGCGAGTGCCGAAAGCAAAGTGTTGGACCCAAATGAGAGTGCGCCGAACGCCGGGAAAAGTGCGCTGGACCCAACTGGGAGTGCGGCGAGTGCCGAAAAAAGTGAGTTGGACCCAACTGGGAGTGCGACGAGCGCCGAGAAAAGTGTGTTGGACCCATCTGGGAGTGCGCCGAACGCCGTGAAAAGTGCGCTGGACCCAACTTGGAGTGCGGCGAGTGCTGAAAACAGTGTGTTGGACCCAACTGGAAGTGCGCCGAACGCCGGGAAAAGTGCGCTGGACCCAACTGGGTGTGCGGCGAGTGCTGAAAAAAATGTGTTGGACCCAACTGGGAGTGCGCCGAGCGCCGAGAAAAGTGTGTTGTACCCAAATGGGAGTGCGCCAATCACCGGGAGAAGTGTGTTGGACCCAACTGGGAGTGCGCCGAACGCCGTGAAAAGTGCGCTGGACCCAACTGGGAGTGCGGCGAGTGCCGAAAACAGTGAGTTGGACCCAACTGGGAGTGCGCCGAGCGCCGAGAAAAGTGTGTTGGACCTAACTGGGAGTGCGCCGAACGCCAAAAAAGTGCGCTGGACCCAACTGGGAGTGTGGCGAGCGCCGGGAAAAGTGTGTTGGACCCAACTGGGAGTGCGCCGAACGCCGTGAAAAGTGCGCTGGACCCAACTGGGAGTGCAGCGAGCGACGGGAAAAGTGTGTTGGATCCAACTGGGAGTGCGCCGAACGCCGTGAAAAGTGCGCTGGACCCAACTGGGAGTGCAGCGAGTGCTGAAAACAGTGTGTTGGACCCAACTGGGAGTGCGCCGAAAACCGGGAAAAGTGTGTTGTACCCAAATGGGAGTGCGCCAATCGCCGGGAGAAGTGTGTTGGACCCAACTGGGAGTGCGCCGAACGCCGTGAAAAGTGCGCTGGACCCAACTGGGAGTGCGGCGAGTGCCGAAAACAGTGAGTTGGACCCAACTGGGAGTGCGCCGAGCGCCGAGAAAAGTGTGTTGGACCTAACTGGGAGTGCGCCGAACGCCAAAAAAGTGCGCTGGACCCAACTGGGAGTGTGGCGAGCGCCGGGAAAAGTGTGTTGGACCCAACTGGGAGTGCGCCGAACGCCGTGAAAAGTGCGCTGGACCCAACTGGGAGTGCAGCGAGCGACGGGAAAAGTGTGTTGGACCCAACTGGGAGTGCGCCGAACGCCGTGAAAAGTGCGCTGGACCCAACTGGGAGTGCAGCGAGTGCTGAAAACAGTGTGTTGGACCTAACTGGGAGTGCGCCGATCGCCGGGAGAAGTGTGTTGGACCCAACTGGGAGTGCGCCGAACGCCGTGAGAAGTGCGCTGAACCCAACTGGGAGTGCGCCGAACGCCAAAAAAGTGCGCTGGACCCAACTGGGAGTGTGGCGAGCGCCGGGAAAAGTGTGTTGGACCCAACTGGGAGTGCGCCGAAAACCGGGAAAAGTGTGTTGTACCCAAATGGGAGTGCGCCGATCGCCGGGAGAAGTGTGTTGGACCCAACTGGGAGTGCGCCGAACGCCGTGAAAAGTGCGCTGGACCCAACTGGGAGTGCGGCGAGTGCCGAAAGCAAAGTGTTGGACCCAAATGAGAGTGCGCCGAACGCCGGGAAAAGTGCGCTGGACCCAACTGGGAGTGCGGCGAGTGCCGAAAAAAGTGAGTTGGACCCAACTGGGAGTGCGACGAGCGCCGAGAAAAGTGTGTTGGACCCATCTGGGAGTGCGCCGAGAAAAGTGCGCTGGACCCAACTGGGAGTGCGGCGAGTGCTGAAAACAGTGTGTTGGACCCAACTGGAAGTGCGCCGAACGCCGGGAAAAGTGCGCTGGACCCAACTGGGTGTGCGGCGAGTGCTGAAAAAAATGTGTTGGACCCAACTGGGAGTGCGCCGAGCGCCGAGAAAAGTGTGTTGGATCCAACTCGGAGTTCACCGAGCGCCGGAGTAAGTGCGCGGCACCCTACTGGGAGTGCGCCGAGCGCCGGGTAAGGTGTGTTGTACCCAACTGGGAATGCACGAAGCGCCAGGGAAAGTCTGTTGGACCCAACTGTAAGTGCGCCGACGCAGGAAAAAGTGTGTGGGATCGGATTGGGTTTCGAGAAACTATAATAACTAAGTTCTCATTTGACAATGAGAATATGATTTTATGCGTAAAAATGCACGTCTACAAGTACGCCGCGAAGCGGCGTGGGTGTGCACCTTGTACTACATATACAGGGTAGCTGAAAAGTTCCCGCATTCTTTTAGATAGCGTTGCAGGTTAAACAAACCACTTGTGGATCAACAAAACGACTCACTTCAAAAACCAAAAGTTTTACCAGATTAACAAGAATAAAATTAACCACGTAGCGGGATAACAGTAGGTACAACTGTTTCCAAAAACTATTGGAAAGGTGTCGCCACATGGTCCATTTGGTTGGCGTTGGTCGCACGCGCCAGCCCTAGGAAACCCTCTTTTCAGATAGGAGGGCTCTTAGCATATCTCAACTCTATATTCGCCAGTTTTGTGACCAGCTGCTTGAAAAAAAAACTCCAGCAGAAGTTTTTCCATTGTAGAAGTCTGGGAACCGCAACATTCGACAAATTCGATAACTGCTGTTTTGTGAAATTGGTCTAGGGATTCTGAGACAAGATGTATGGCCACATAACTCGTCCTATTTAGACTCAATAATATTTTTTTTGCTTGGTACTTCCGGTGCCAAAAAATATGAGGAAAACGATACGCTACATCGGATGCGTTGAAAACAGCATTGATGCATGGTTCGAACCGAATTAACGCTCAAAAGTGTGCGACCAAGATGGGTCATTTTCAAGCGTGAGTTGTGAAAATGTTTTGAAGCGGAGGAACATGATTTCGAAAAGTCCTTCCAACTTTTCCGCCCGAAACTATTGTCCTTGATCTAAAAAAGCCTCTGGTTGTTGGAATGGTTCGCGATTCGATGATTCGCGAGCAATAGGCACAACTTCTCCAACCAAAAAAAAGTGCGGGATTTTTTCAGCCACCCTGGATTTCTCCTGCGTTTCAATTATTAGTCCACCTTCGTTCCTTTTCATAATGATTAATCCCAGCACTGTATTCTGCCATCATGATAGCAAACGCGATTTTGCGTGCCCTGCCCAGTGAAGGAGCACTCTAATCCGCTCCGCCACAGCGGCGCTGCTGGAGTATTCATAGTCTCTGCAAGCGCGAAACGCGCGTGTCGCGCTGGCGTTGAGGAGTGTAAATAGCGCCTATCTATCTATGCACGCTGCCTCATCTGACTACATGCATGGCAACAATGAGCTTTTCCATATCGAACTTTTGAAGAATTTTCCTGCATTCAAAAGTTGCTATCAATGAGCGCCTTTGAGCAGTGGAAATTCCACTCCAACGCAACTTCGACTATCACATGAAGGAATGTTGATAGATGACCTTGTAGGAGGATGCAGGACGTTGAGAGATGTAAGCAGAGCTTCAGAAAAGGCACTATGAAAAAGGCAGGGTTCGAGCGGACTGCATAGAGCACAGACATTAAAAGTGCGTGCTTGAAGGCATAGTTATCGATAACCTTTAAGTTCTGAATTTTATTGATAAAATGTGACTAAGTCTCTGGGTAGAGTTGAAATGACAGAAAGATTGGGGGAAACGCGCCGGAAGCACATGAAAAGCTACATTTTCACCCCTCATCTTTTCTCTTGGTAGAAGTGTACACTGCGACAACGAATTTTTTTGTGAACTCGTCCTTCTCAATTTTCACATCTGTTTAGCTGCTTTCTTTCCTTTGAACCCTTACTAACACTGTTTTGCCTGATGTATTCTTCAATTCTCGACTGATTCCATTATTTGCCGGTCACAACCGCCGAGAACTCGTTCATTTTACCGGATAACTGTGCTAGGCAAGAAAATTAATGCACTAAAACACCGTCTCTTGGTAATTTAAAAAAACACATGACGGTGAACAAAGTTTTAAAGTAGGCAACTTGGGAACGGATGTTATCGTAATTACTGCCCCTAAGAAGGGATGGGCAGTACGTTGCAGTACTGGCTAGAAACTGGCTAGAACTGCTTGCGACGATTCATCTTGTGTTATGATGCTGACGTCAACTGTGGTCATAGCATATCGGAAATTGTAGGAGACGGATGCGTAGCAGAGAATGTTGCATTCGAAAAACTGTTCACCCGAAGATTTGTGAGCTACAGTACATATCTGAGCGCAACGTAAGATTTATTTTTTAAGACCTAATAGTCTCTCCTATCTAGGATCATGTGAGCTCCGATAGAACATACAGCAAGGAATCCATGTTATTTGCAATGTTCGAGTGTGTATACATACATAGAAGGCGAATGCACACACAGATGTGAGTACACGGCGAATCTAGCACTGAATCATACTAACATGAAAAGAGCCCGAGGAATTTTGTACGTGATCTGTAATACAAGCTCTAAGGCCGGAAACTAAGCTACAATGCCAACTATTTTTTCGTGTAAAATTGAAATAAGAAAGACAGACTTCATGATTGATGCAGGTAAAATTGGAGGTCACTGGTGGAGGGAAGTGTGATCGACTGCCAGTAGGGAAGGGTGTGATGCCGCGATGGGATGAATTTATCAATTCCCAAAAACGTTCAAACAAAAATTCAGTTCCAAAACACTACCGGCCGAGCGCGACGTTGTGATGGTGGATAGTTGTTCGAAAGACGAAAGCTGAATCAATTTCAGTGTGATGCAATCGAAAGCTGTCACATGAAAAGGGCTAAAAATTTCGGAAATTTTGGGGATTACCGTTATAATAAGTGCAGTGGGGACACCGGAACGGTCGTGGAAGTATTGGCATTTTGGACATGATTGTTATGCTCTAAATGCCGTGATCCATGACTCCAAGGCTGTTTCCTTCAAAAGTGGGAAGTCCTAGTTGGCGAAATAAAAGGCTTTTAATACGCATGTTTGGCTGAAAGCTTCTCCCGGATTGATATATAATTAATCCATCCATTACCGAGGTTTCTAGAATGTTTTATGCCTTTGTATGGCATGATATATGATCACAAGTTGTCACAAAGTAGCTGAGTTGAACGCAAAACTCAGATGTCAGGCAGGACCCTGCACTGCACGCTTTCCGTGCGAGATTGTTACCATTACACCACCGACAACCCGCTCTGCATCCATCAGCTTTTACACATGAACTGTGTAGGTACAACAGCAATCACCCATTAACGGGTATAATCTGGAAGGCACAAATCGGAATGAAATCCAGTTAAGCTGAGGCCTTGAAGATGAAATTTCGACGTTGAGAACGGTTTATGCCTTTGTATGGCCTGATATATGATTGCTGTTGTGCCTACACAGTTCATGTGTAAATAGCTGAGGGATGCAGAGCGGGGTGTCGGTGGTGTAATGGTAACACTCCCGCCCGGAAAGCATGAAATGCAGGTCCGAGTTCTGCCTGACATCTCAGTTTTGCGTTCTACTCAGCTACCTTATGACAACTTCTATCCATTATGCTACATCAGGTAGAGATGGAAGACAGGCGATAATATAATAAACAGCAAAAAAAACAAGGAACACTCTACCACGCTGAAGGTATATGTACGCTTGCGCTTGAAAGACGGAAAAGGATGTGGTACACTTATACAGTCCAGTTTCAAAGAGGCGATTCTGGAGCTAGTTTTGCAGGTGGAACTGTTGAATCTGGAATTGGTTTTTCGAATCCCATAAGAGAGTTTCCCCAAATTCCCCTGTTCTAGATGCGATGAATTTACAATTTTCATATTTCTACTCGAAATTTCAGAGATCGCACACACATTTTTTTGCTAACAAGAGAAGTGTTTAGAGTGGTAAACGCATCTGCGAAAACGACTAGTATCGTTAGCATCTCTTGTGGCTCAATAAGAAAATGCGCAGCATCCCGCCTCGAGCTGCAGGTTCCGAGAAGTTATGAGCGTTTTTCAATCTTCGCGATAAGGCAAGGCTCATCAGACATTTTTTGGGAGTCTCAAAAAATTTTCTCAGATTTTGCTCAACACTTGTATTCAGGGGTGATATAGGGTGGTCAACACGTATCTGGAGTTCGTTTATTGAAATTCTGAGGTATACTGTAGGTTACGGTAGGTACCATGTCATTTCTGTGGCAAAACTAACCTAAGTATTTTGAAAATCGACAAACGGACTTCACATTCGTATGTATCCTACACCCCGAATGACCCCCGTAAACAATTTTTGAGTAAAATCTGAGACTTTGATTCAACTACCGTACACCCACCGTAATCTAACGTAAGCTGTTAAAAATCGATAAGCGGACCACAGATTCGTGTTTAGCACTCCACGTAACCCATAGTGTTACGTTTTGACCCATTTCTACCGTAGCGTTCCGGAAATCGTCACAAGTCGCGAATTGCAATAAAATTTTTGCCCGAAGGGAAGGTTTGAACGAATCAAGTCGAAAATTTCGGAAAATCGGCAAGGAAACCGCGTACGGTGTGACGATCACAGAGGGGGGGGGCGCATCCTTTGACACCGGGTAGGGGCGGAGGGGCTGCGGGCCTCCGGTCCGCCATCATGCCAAAAATTTCCCCACTACCGTCCCAAGCAATTTTTTTTCGTAGAAACGACCATTTGCGGCAACTTTTCGCGCACAAAGCGCCAAATGGTCATAACTTGTTTCAGAGTCCTACGACTTCAATTTTGATGTCACTTACTCGGTGCTGTACTTGTTTCTCATACCTTGAAAATGAGTGTGAAATCTACTGAAAGGCTCTCTTTCCGTTTGGAAGAGTTTCGAAAATCGTAGCTAAGTGGTGGAGGCTTGAGTTCACGTGTTCCACAATAGAAAATGTACTGGCGTTATTTATTACCCTTTATGTGAGATTTTCTTGCTTTCGCACCTGCGGTGTGACATTTAAATTCTGTTCTAGATGTCTGAGACTAACAAGCAGCACGAGGTTGCCGATGAGAACGTTGTGCACTCATAACTGAAGAATCTATCTCGAATACTGTGAATCTATCTCGAATAAAGCAACTTTTGCTATGAATAATATTTTCAGGGGTTTGTCAACTTGCAATCCCTCTGTGCTTATCAGAGCTTACACCACGTATGTAAGGCCTCTACTCGAGTACGGTACCCCGGTATTCAACCCCGCCAAACTCAAGAACATTAATAGATTGGAAAAGATACAGAACAATTTTACTAGAAGAGTTCTTATCAGACAGCATGGCTTCATTTATGGGCAATTGCCCTCCGCTGCTGACAGAAATGCACTCTTTGGCTTTGAGCCTTTGGCTCTCAGAAGGAAGAAGAATGATTTATTTCTGTTCCATCATATCCTTTTCAATGGCAAGTTTTGTCTTAGGCCTGGGCATTTTGTGAGAACGAGAGATTCGGTAACCCGGGGGGGGGTCCGACTAAATTCCACCGTACCGTGTCAAATCTTGAGTGTCGGCGCAGCTTTTTCACTAATAGAATTGTTCCGGTATTCAAAGATCTCAGTAGGGACGATACTATTCCTATAAACTTCGGCGCCTATTAGAACTTAGTGCACATGAAACTGGCTTCCGGGGAGCGGCAGAGTGACCATCCGTAGTGCTGGGTTGCTCGTTTCCCTGTGCTATTCTTCGAACTGATCCATCGTTGTTCTCGTTTCATTGGTTTACAGTACCTTTGCTTTGAATATTCCGTTTGAGGTTGATTGTTCGTTTTACTGTTTTCTCTTTTTTTTCCACACGAGTGTAAGCTTGTGTAAATAAATATATAATTGCAACCCATCGGACACGGTGGAGCATCGTCATTTGAAGGAGCACGAAATCAGTTTCCTCTGCAACAAATAGTTAGGTAGATGACCCATTAATCCTGGTTGGTGATCCGAATAGAAAGTGCTCCTTCACAACAAGTGCTTGGGTAGGTTCATTGCATATCCTCCTTGCGCCGTGATTACAATGGTCAGTTTGTGAGCTCCTCAGACCGCAGCAGATCGTTCCTTGTGTGTCCCGAAATTTTGTTGCTGGTTACATATGTTCCTTCAATAATCCGTAAATAACTTCCATCCTACCGGTCATCACGGTAACCTCATCATACACATTACAAGAAAGATAGACTAGACGATTCATAAAGAATGTCCAAAGACTCATCGCGAGGCCAGGTTGCTGCGTCTAGGAATCTAATGAAGTTAAAGGCAGTGGTCGCGATCAAATATGTTTGTCTTTGTTCCTCTCTAAACCCTTTTTTGGGTTTCGAGTAGTAGGACCTATAAGCAAAATCGCGAAAAAACCGCTGTTTTGGGCCAAATTTGAAGCCCAAACTTCCTTGTCTTTTGATGGTAGACGAGCCCACTCCACATCATCGGCACCGATTATCTCTAATGTCAAGAACATCTTCCATGGACTTCAAAAGAGCACTGTGGAAGATTGATTGCATGAATATAATTGAAATTGAAGATTCATTTTGATGACTGTCCCTGTAGATAGCTAGAGTTAACTGAATCATCTCGTTCTTGGAGTTCAAAAAAGTCCTTCCTGATCAAACTTTATATATTCAAATGCTTGGAATCGGCCATTGAGCGGTCCTGATGTACACGAAACGGTTCCCTGTTGTCACACCAAGTAGTTCTCATGCGCACATTGACTTTTTTCAAGGACTAAATTTCTGGCGGGTCTGGGATTGGACTGTTAGGGCTAGGGAATACCTAACATCCAGGAGTCCTGTTCCAGATTCTTCACGCATGCCGTTGAGCTCGTCTGAGTGACGTTATCCCTAGCGTCATCCGCCACTCGTATATTATAATTTTTATGTGGTTCGCTTGTCTACATGTGTGTGTTAGTCCTGCTTCTAGTGCCTACGGTTCCGCGTCTGGTCAGCTTTGCATTGAATTTGTTCTACGTGGATCTCAATAGCACGCACTATATGTTTGAACCTACAAGAGTAGGGGTTCAGCTAGCTTCGCTTCAAACAAATTTTGTTGATTTGTTATGTTTAGAGTTCTTTAAATTTTATTATCATCATCTTCATTGCATTTTTTTATTCACATTTCCAGCGTATTCGTTTTGCTGCTTGGGTCATATGGGCATAGAGCACCTTGCGTGCAGTTAATAAATAAACAAATCAACTGGCTTGAAATTGAATTTCAGTCAATGAACATCGACTCATCTAGTCAAAATAATTGTTTGATATGCTTGCCTCTCTCTCAACTGTTTTTATTCGGTGAATTTTCATTTATTTCTTCCTCTGAATGTCGATGATTTTTGACTGCTCGGCATGAGACTGCGATCTTTTTGGGCGGCGCTGTGCACGCGTGCACGAACTGGCATCTCTGGGCCCTAGAAACTCGAATTCTAGCCCGTTTTTCACCGCTCTACCTTCCTAGTTTTTCAGCTGTTTTCGATCTGAGCTGATTTTTGTAGTTTTTTCGATGTCGTTTTTCATCGTGATTACTGCCTCTAAGGGTTCCCCGAGACATGCAGGATGACACGTGCGAACTTGTTCCGAACTTCCACAACAGCCAGACGAATAGTTATTGAACGATTGACAGGAGACGCAGTTCTTATTAAAATACTATCTATTTAATTCCGTTTCTTGTGTAATCATCTGTTAGAGGTGAGATCGGGAGGTTTTCGTCGATGGCTTACTTCAACGAATAGTGTTTTATGTTAACAGCGAACTGCTTAAAGGTAGTGTTCACGATAAAAAAGGTGCTTCAGTTCCCACTAGGAATGGGTAGTGGAGGGGCACACTGTAACGTTGACGTCGAAGGAACGCATGAAAACGAGCTAGGAAACGCTCCAAAAGAGCCCGAAGCTGCCACTTCGAGCGCAAGGCAAACCCCAAAAGCGCAATGCACGCCCCCCGACGTGAACAGTCAAAAACTTGAGATCATGAGATGAGCGATGGTTCCCGATCAATAGCCCCGTTCTTGCCTTCATTCTCCACTTCTCTTTTTACTCAGGTCAGCTCGCATAGATCGGCTGCAAAAGACGGAAGTTACAAGCCTCGAACAATTCGTCCACCATATTTCCGTAGCTCAATCTTTGAGGGACCATAACTCCGCTCCCAGAAGATCTTGTACGATTTCAGAGACATCATTGGAATCAGCATGAGGCCGTTTTTAAGATAGGTAAACAAGCAGAAAAACGATTTTCATCGTAAACACTGCCTTTAATCACACTTGTACGTGTTCTTGCTTCGTAATGAGCTCCACATGCAATTGTTCTTGTCTTCATCGTGCAATTACGAGTGGAAATTCTTTAGCAAAATGAAATGCCTTTTTGGATGTGGTGTAGGCTACGGCAGTAGATGCTATTGCAGCTGCGGTGGCTAGCTTCAAGTCGTCCTTCTCATCGCCTAGGAAACACGCAAGATTTGGTTGTGCTCTGTAGGGTTGTAGTGGTGTCGTCTCATCGTCTGGCGGAGTAATCTCAGCCCACTCTGTTTGTCCAAAGATTCTGTAGATAGTTTTTTTTAAAGACCGAACACCTTTTCATAGTCGAAGTGAGGTGTGTCGAAGACAGTCTTCACCCTTCCTTGGCTGTCGCCGCCTTTCTCAAACCATCGTACAAATGAGGTAGCATGTCGAAAACTGTGAAACGGACGCCAGATTCGTCTTGAGCGTCCCAAACTGCACCCCTAGGCAAAACTTCAGCCAAATCCGAGATACTGACCAAAGATCGGAAAACCGCTGTCAGGACTTGGAAGTCTGGAAAAGTCGAAAAAATAGTTTTTCTAGGTCGGGTTGCGATAGCGTTTATTTTGAAGTGCACCATTAAAAAAGCTGTCGGTTGAGCCCCATGTCGATCCGACAATTTTGAGCCGACTACGGCCGGTGTGACTTGACCTATAACGCCCGTTTTTGCTGAAAAAATCATTTGGAAGCATTGTTCGAAACAGACCACTCAAATTGGTCCACACAAAGGGTTAAAGTCACAACCTCGATGGGAGCGGGGAGGCGCACCGGATCCACAGTTGGAGGAAGGGGCTGCACCTCTCACGGGCCAATCACAGCACTATGCCTTACCCTGCGCTGAACACATTTACGGGGTCCGTTTACGGATTTTCCAAAGACTAATGCACTTTTTGGAAGGTACAAGAAGCGCAAAAACGACCTTTTTAAGCTTGTCACTTCCTAGAACATGCAGATCGGGGCGGGATACCGAGCAGTTTTACAATTCAGCAATAAAAGATACTAATGATTTCAGTCGTTTTCGCAGATGCGTTTACCCCTCTAAACACTTCAGTTGGAAGGCGAGTGTCGAACGAGTGTAAAGGCAGTTTTTGATCTCTCACGGCACCAGGGACTCTAGCATACAAAAATCCGTTACTTCTTCGAAGCACAGTCAGGGGCTGAACATGAGATTTCCATATAATTGTGAAGTGGACTGTAACACCTGCCAAGTGCGAGCTCTCAAACCTTCGAATAAGCGCGATATGAGACGAAGACATTTTAGCGTTCTAATATTCAGGCAGACCGTTGTCCAGGACCTCGAAGAAAACAAGCCCCCCCCTCACTTGAAAATCAAAATTTTTGAGAAAAGTCTAAAACTGTTACGTCCCCCCAGGTTCCGATTAAGCTTTTTTACTTTTTGCTGCGAAAAGTGTTTAAAGTAAATTTTTTTATTGAATAATCACTGCACTCCCAACCCTTCTGCTGACCTTGGAGAGTAAAGTTTTGCCTTCCTCTTCCTGACGTTTCTGCGGCTTCCGCATTCCAAAGCCAAACCGACGTAGCTCGGGAGAGGGTAGGCCTAGGATGAAAATAGGACCTTTGGAACCCCAGGGTTTCTTGCAGAGGAAAAAATCTGCGTTGTCCCGTTTCCGTCGAAGGCTCGGTTCCGGACAACGGAATTGGACGAGGAAACGGGTTTTAGGCGATTTTCTCCGTAACTTTGAGGTCATGACAGGGGAGTTAGGTACCTGTTTGTAGAGAATTTTATGGAGACTCGAATTTGTTTTTGGTATTATGAAAACCTAAATTTCATGGGGGCGGCGTACGTTGTCACGTCTACGAAGCGAAGGATTAAAGCATTAATAGGCTCCATTAATGCATGTAACTCATCTGAAAGTACGTTTCAAGAGCTAAATTTCGGCTACAGTCTAAAATACTGCTACTAGGTCGTTATGTATGAAGAATTCTTTGTACTGTCATAGAGTTGGTATTGTTCCCTTCCACCTTTTTCTTCCCATTCCAATACGTATGCCTGCCTTGTCGTAGAAATTTTCGTTATTTACTCTTCTGTGAGAAGCCTTTTTTCCATTGAAACACCCCGTAATTTCTTGAGTTACTGGCCCAAGATTTTTAGGCCCTTCCAAAAATTATCAAAATTTTGAAAATTTTTAAGGGCCCACCCCCTCCGGTCGGACAACACCCGCCTGACTCTGAGCGTTCTCCTCGCAAGACAATACTTCAGCACTCCCTCTTGGGCTCCGTTCATAGCAGACCTCCTAGCGTCAAGCGACGCTGGGGGTTTGCATCTTCAACATTTGTTATTGATCTGACTCCCAAAGACCGCTGCAGCCGGCCTGTCGCCGACGGTGGAGGCATAGCGGCAGCAGCGGCTGACATTAATATTATCAATACCTTCGGCAACCCCGTGCTATCCTCAGGCACGTTGAATGCGCCAGCCGCCGAGCGTCATTCTCCAGAATTTGAGCCGCGACTTGACGCCTGTCGCTGGTCACTGACGCTTGCCGCTGGTCGTTGACGCCTGGCGCTTGTCGTCTGCTGTGGACGGAACCTTCGACAACTTCTAGATGTACCACCTATGCTGGCGTATGGACGACCTAGGTGGGACTACGGAAGACATAGGAGGGACAACGGACGACCTAAACTACGTCGGACTATCGTAAACAATTAACCATCTAATAGTTCGGAGTTGCAAGTCGAAGTAAGTCAGTCATTTCGATACGAAGGAGACTTCACTCCGAAACTTCCACTTTCGCTTTCGTTCGTGTGCCAAAGTCGGGGTTCGCAATAAAATCGGTTGTTGTGCTATCTTCATGGAGAGGTAGATCTGGCCATCGCAAAAGTGAATTGAGTAAAATTTGAAGAAGTAACGCTCAGGAACAAGTATTGCATGGTGTCCTCCCGCCCCCAATTATGGACATACGTATAAGCAAGGATTCAGGAAAATCTCGTTAATTTGGTGGGGGGGGGGTGGCCGACACCTACAATTGGTCGTCCTGGCATGGTTTTTGTGCGTTTTTACTGCGAATTTTCACTTTTTTTTCACTTTTTTTTACTTTTGTAATTACCAGACCCACATTTTCATGAAAAGCACTAAAAAATTGTTTTTATCGCGAACCCCGCCTTTCAATGAGACTCGAGTGAGCAAAAATGGATCTCGCGGGCAGCATCACATGAATGGTCATAAAGGATAATGAAGAATTCCGAGAGGAAAAGTTTTTGCCTCCACTCCGGGTAATAGAGAAACGCAAAACAGTTCGAATGCTGGTATTAAGATATCGAAAGAAGGAGACAACTGGGCATTGTCAAATACATAATCACCAAAAAAGAGGCAAAATTATGATAATAATACAAACAATCAAAATAATAAGCGTCGTGTGCTAAGTTTATGCGAGAGAGGCAACAAATTTCGAGAAATTTGAAAAATCAAAACAATGACAGCACCTGAAACGTGGGAAAAACTGGAGCAGCAATAGCGATCTAATTATAGAGAAGGGCGTGAATGATTTTAGGAACAGTGGTTGATAGAAGAAAGCTCAGAAGAAGCGTTACCTTCCCTCAACCGAACCAATCTAGAGGGCTAAGAGCTTCATTCAATGCTAAATGTGGCCAAACCGTGAACTAGTGTGTCAATAACCTGTCCTTTTCTGGGACATGACTTATCAAAAACACGCAATGTGCAATATGTCTATGTCGTATGGCAGAAATGCATGACAAGAGGAAGGGATTAATTGTCCGAGTAGTGCCCTTGCAGAATAATAAATGCAGAAAATCGGGCTGAAGGGATGATAGAGTGGAAATATGGAGTCGCACGCGAAGACAGAATTGAGAGGTTATCGTAAAACGAACGAATTCGAGTAGACACTTCGTGGCGACTCTTTAAAGTGTTGCTTTAGCAGGTCAAGAATCAATGGAAAGAGTCGGAAGACATGTGAATGGGAAACCAAGGCCATATCGTGCAAGTTGTTATAAGAGACGAGAGGCGGAAATCGCCCACGAATTGTCCTTGTTCTGCACTCGTCAAAACTCTACAACACTTTCAGACGTGATAAGGAAGGACTAGAGAAAGAAGACCTCAAAGCAAATCTAGGTGAAATCGTGCGAACTGACACGACAGCAAAACAGAGCCGAGCTTCCACTTTTCCCCGAAGTGTTGCGAGTGTAAATACTCTGTCTGAGAGCTAGATGATAGCACTTGCCAAAATTTTTAGCAAGGAGATGTCAATTTTCTCAAACGATCCTGGACGTTTTAAGGTATCCTCCATTTCCCTGCTACTCGCAGGGTTGGGCATCACTATCATAGGAGTGGTGCGGTTTTGAGAATAAATTCTTCATTTTCATAGTTGTTTTTTTTCGAAAAACAACCGCTTCGCATCTACCATAATGACAATACGACCGCGAGTAGCTTGGAAATGAATGTTAGAATTTTGAAAAATGGTTGTTTTGACCTTAACAACCCGGTGTTTACTCGGCAACTCTGAACTAGGGTATTATGGGCAAGCTTGTTTGTGTGTAGGTGGGACGGAGGGAGGGGCGGAGATTGGAGTCGGGAAAGGGGTGGGCGGATGGACGTGTAGCCCTTCTCCCCATTTTGAGTCGGTCGAAGCAAGGCGTATGAGGCCTATCATATCGAAATCTCTTCATCATAGTAATATTTTGCGAAGACCGACCGCTTCGCTGCTTGCTCCGCCGCCGCGACCCATTCGAGCGAGATATGCTCTACGATAGCGGATACAAATCCATTGACGTGTGCGCTCCTCCATGCATCTTTACTCCTTTTGAGACAGTCAATTTCATCCTCTAAAGACAACATGCACGCTCGCAGAGGTTGTCTAAATTGTGGTGAGCGCGAAGCGCTCACCAGATTTGGCTTTGATTCGCCATCGCGCAACCCCCTGATCTCAGTATCAGGGTCCAGAGTAGACGTAGGAAGACCGTTCTTTTTGCATTCAAGATACTTTAGAAAGGTGAATAACTGTTCAAAAAATGGTCCGGAATGGTTACCTGAGATTCGAGAAAAAGTGTCAAAACCACGTCATTTTGGTCGAAAAAATGTTCATCTCCTTTTTTTTCAGTTGGCGTTCACGATCTTGTTGGAATACTTATCGTTGAGCTAGAGAGCTCATTTTTGGCCAGGGAGCTGGTTTGTTTGCACCTAGCTCCTGTCAAATTTTGAAGTTGGTTGCTCATTTTTTGCGGAACCTCAAAATCGAGAGTCAAGAAAGACAAAAACACGTGAACATGTTATTATTCCTGAAAGTTTAGGTTCCTGGCAAAAGTGAAGATTTGGCATGGCCATTTTTTCGAAGAATTAGAAATATACTCAGGTAAAAGGGGTAGGTAAAGAAAAATGAAAAAAAAGTTTTAAAATATTCCTGAGAACGATTTGGCGTTGAATAATTTGTTTTTCGGGAAATGAAGTGAAATAGTTGACAGTATGATTTGGCAGTCGAGTTTGAACCAGCTATTGATAAGAGTTGTGCAAAACGAGAGATCGCCTTGTCTGTGCTTATCCGTAGAACATATCAAAGCGAAATCACGCGTGAAATGGGAAGCATCAGAACTTTTTCGGGAGCTGTAATGCGGCGGTCTTCACGTATTAGGTGAAGTAAAATCAACACGCGTGATTTCGCTTTGATATGTTCTACGGATAAGCACAGACAAGGCGATCTCTCGTTTTGCACAACTCTTATCAATAGCTGGTTCAAACTCGACTGCCAAATCATACTTTCAACTATTTCACTTCATTTCCCGAAGAACAAATTATTCTACGCCAAATCGTTCTCAGGAATATTTCAAAACTTTTTTTCATTTTTCTTTATCTTCCCTTTTTAACTGAGTATATTTCTATGGCCATGCCAAATCTTCACTTTTGCCAGGAACCTAAACTTTCAGGAATTTCATTTATTTTTCCTAAAGGTTTCCTTTCTAACATGATTTATGCCTGGTGGTGTTAGATGAAAGTAAACCCACTGATGTCCTGCCCCCCTCCCCCTTCTATGACGTCCTGCGCACTCCAACTAATGTTCTGCACACTTTCTATGACGTCCTGCACACTCCCACTAATGTCCTGCACACTTTCTACGGCGTCCGGCGCACTCCCTTTTGGGTTCCGCACGCTTTCTACGGCGTTCTGCGTACGCCCATTTGGGTCCCGCACACTTTCTACGGCGTCCGGCGCACTCCCACTTGGGTCCCGCATGCTTTCTACGGCGTGTGGCGCACTCCCATTTGGGTCCCGCACACTTTCTACGGCGTCCGGCGCACTCCCACTTGGGTCCCGCACGCTTTCTACGGCGTGTGGCGCACTCTCATTTGGGTCCCGCACACTTTCTACGGCGTCCGGCGCACTCCCACTTGGGTCCCGCATGCTTTCTACGGCGTGTGGCGCACTCTCATTTGGGTCCCGCACACTTTCTACGGCGTCCGGCGCACTCTCATTTGGGTCCCGCACACTTTTTACGGCGTCCGGCGCACTCTTATTTGGGTCCCACACACTTTCTTCGGCGTCTTCCGCACTCCTGCTGGGTCCCGCACACTATCTACGGCATTCTGTGGCGCACTTCTGAGTCACACCGTGCGGCGTTCCAAAAAGTACTTCCGAGATCTCGCCGTATTGATTGAAGCGTTGCCCCGTCAAATGATAAGCAAACGCCTATCAGTAACGGTGTTTATTTCACTAGTTCATTTTTACGAATAAGTAAACGTCGGATGGTTTATTGTGGTGAGCGCGAAGCGCTCACCAGATTTGGCTTTGATTCGCCATCGCGCAACCCCCTGATCTCAGTATCAGGGTCCAGAGTAACCGTAGGAAAACCGTTCTTTTTGCATTTAATATACTTTAGAAAGGTGAACAACTGTTTAAAAAGTGGTCCAAAATGGTTACCTGAGATTCGAGAAAAACTGTCAGAACTACGTCATTTTGGTCGAAAAAATGTTCATCTCCTTTTTTTCAGTTGGCGTTCACGATCTTGTTGGAACACTCATCGTTGAGCTAGAGAGCTCATTTTTGGTCAGGGAGCTGGCTTTGTTTGCACCTAGCTCCTGTCAAAATTTGAAGTTGGTAGCTCAATTTTTGTGGAACCTCAAAATTGAGGGTCAGGAAAGACAAAAACACGTAAACATGTTATTATAAACCATCCGACGTTTACTTATTCGTAAAAATGAACTAGTGAAATAAACACCGTTACTGATAGGCTTTTGCTCAGGATTTGACGGGGCAACGCTTCAATCAATACGGCAGGATCTCGGAAGTACTTTTTGGAACGCGGCACGGTGTGACTCAGAAGTGCGCCACAGAACGCCGTAGAAAGTGAGCGGGACCCGAATGGGTGTGCGCAGAACGCCGTAGAAAGTGTGTGGGACCCACGTGGGAGTGTTCCGCACGCCGTATAAAGTGTGCGGGGCTCAAGTGGGAGTGCGCCGGACGCCGTAGAAAGTGTGCGGGACCCAAATGAGAGTGCGCCACACGCCGTAGAAAGCATGCGGGACCCAAGTGGGAGTGCGCCGAACGCTGTAGAAAGTGTCCGGGACCCACATGGGCGTGCGCAGAACGCCGTAGAAAGTATGCGGGACTCAAGTGGGAAGGCGCCGGACGCCGTAGAAAGTGTGCGGGACCCACGTTCGAGTGTGCCGCACGCCGTAGAAAGTGTGCGGGACTCAAGTGGGAGTGCGCCGGACGCAGAATGTGTGCAGGACCTCAGTGGGAGTGTGCAGGACCTCATGGAACGTGTACAGGACCACAGTAGGAGTGTGCAGGACATCATGGGACCTGTGCAGGACCCCAGTAAGGGTGTGCGGGAGGTCGTACAATGTGTGCAGGACCTCAGTAGGAGTGTGCAGGACATCATGGAACGTGTGCAGGACATTAGTAGCAGTGTGCAGGACATCATGGAACGTGTGCAGGACCCCACTAGGAGTGTGCACGACATCATGGAACCCGTGCAGGACCTCAGTAGGGGTGTGCATGACGTCGTAGAAAGTGTGCAGTACCTCAGTAGGAGTGTGCAGGACATTATGGAAAGTGTACAGGACATTAGTATCAGTGTGCTGGACATCATGGAACGTGGGCAGGACCCCAGTAAGGGTGTGCAGGACGTCGTAGAATGTGTGCAGCACCTCAGTAGGAGTGTGCAGGACATCATGGAACCTGTGCAGGACCTCAGTAGGAGTGTGCAGGACATCATGGGACATGTGCAGGATCCCAGTAAGGGTGTGCAGGACATCATGGGACCTGTGAAGGACCCCTGTAAGGGTGTGCAGGACGTCGTAGAATGTGTGCAGGACCTCAGTGGGAGTGTGCTTGACCTCATGGAACGTGTAGAGGACCTCAGTGGGAGTGTGCAGGACATCATGCGACCTGTGCAGGACCCCAGTAAGGGTGTGCAGGAGGTCGTAGAATGTGTGCAGGACCTCGGTAGGGGTGTGCAGGACGTCGTATAAAGTGTGCAGTACCTCAGTAGGAGTGGGCAGGACATGATGGAACGTGTGAAGGACATTAGTAGCAGTGTGCAGGACATCATGCGTCCTGTGCAGGACTCCAGTAAGGGTGTGCAGGAGGTCATAGAATGTGTGCAGGACCTCAGTAGGAGTGTGCAGGACATTAGTAGCAGTGTGCAGCACATCATGGAACGCGTGCAGGACCCCACTAGGAGTGTGCACGACATCATGGAACCCGTGCAGGACCTCAGTAGGAGTGTGCAGGACATTAGTAGCAGTGTGCAGGACATCATGCGACCTGTGCAGGACCCCAGTAAGGGTGTGCAGGAGGTCGTAGAATGTGTGCAGGACCTCAGCAGGAGTGTGCAGGACATCATGGAAAGTGTGCAGTACATTAGTAGCAGTGTGCAGGACATCATGGAACGTGTGCAGTACCCCACTAGGAGTGTGCACGACATCATGGAACCCGTGCAGGACCTCAGTAGGGGTGTGCAGGACGTCGTATAAAGTGTGCAGTACCTCAGTGGGAGTGGGCAGGACATGATGGAACGTGTGAAGGACATTAGTAGCAGTGTGCAGGACATCATGCGTCCTGTGCAGGACTCCAGTAAGGGTGTGCAGGAGGTCATAGAATGTGTGCAGGACCTCAGTAGGAGTGTGCAGGACATTAGTAGCAGTGTGCAGCACATCATGGAACGTGTGCAGGACCCCACTAGGAGTGTGCACGACATCATGGAACCCGTGCAGGACCTCAGTAGGAGTGTGCAGGACATTAGTAGCAGTGTGCAGGACATCATGCGACCTGTGCAGGACCCCAGTAAGGGTGTGCAGGAGGTCGTAGAATGTGTGCAGGACCTCAGTAGGAGTGGGCAGGACATGATGGAACGTGTGAAGGACATTAGTAGCAGTGTGCAGGACATCATGCGTCCTGTGCAGGACTCCAGTAAGGGTGTGCAGGAGGTCGTAGAATGTGTGCAGGACCTCAGTAGGAGTGTGCAGGACATTAGTAGCAGTGTGCAGGACAGCATGCGTCCTGTGCAGGACTCCAGTAAGGGTGTGCAGGAGGTCATAGAATGTGTGCAGGACCTCAGTAGGAGTGTGCAGGACTTTAGTAGCAGTGTGCAGCACATCATGGAACGTGTGCAGGACCCCACTAGGAGTGTGCACGACATCATGGAACCCGTGCAGGACCTCAGTAGGGGTGTGCAGGACGTCGTAGAAAGTGTGCAGTACCTCAGTAGGAGTGTGCAGGACATTATGGAACGTGTGCAGGACCCCACTAGGGGTGTGCAGGACATCATGCGACCTGTGCAGGACCACAGTAAGGGTGTGCAGGAGGTCATAGAATGTGTGCAGGACCCCACTAGGGGTGTGTAGGACATCATGGAATGTGTGCAGAACCCCAGAAAGGGTATGCAGGACGTCGTAGAATGTGTGCAGGACCTCAGTAGGAGTGTGCAGGACCTCAGTAGGGGTGTGCAGGACATTATGGAACGTGTGCAGGACCCCACTAGGGGTGTGCAGGACATCATGCGACCTGTGCAGGACCACAGTAAGGGTGTGCAGGAGGTCATAGAATGTGTGCAGGACCCCACTAGGGGTGTGTAGGACATCATGGAACGTGTGCAGGACCCACTAGGGGTGTGCAGGACATCATGGAATGTGTGCAGGATCTTAGTAGGAGTGTGCAGGACATCATAAAACGTTGGTAGGACCCCTGTAAGGATGAGCAGCACGTCATGGACTGTGTGCTGGATCTCAGCACGAGTGTGCAGGACATCAAAGGACGTGCGCATGACCTCAGTTTAATGTTCAGGACACCGTATGCAAGCCATGCCTCTGAATCAACAAGAACGGTAGTTAAGTGCGCCAGAACAGGGCTACCGTAATCTCACTCGAGTTGGCTATAAAATTTTCCAAGTCCTGACTCCGAATTCGCTACATCTTCGCCACCGGTGGTGCTGTTTTAATCCAAGTAGATCTTTAACTGCTGACCTCTGGAGGACGGTGTGTGAATGGAGATACACCGCTCTTCAATTCTTTAATACTGTACCCTTGATCAATTGGGAATCATCAAATTTGTTTACGAGAGCCGAATAACATCATTCCTAAGATTACGGTAGTCCTCTTCTGGCGCACTTAACTATCGTTCTTGTTCCGAATCAGACATATGGGCCGGCGCAGACGAGCCACATCAGTATGAACCGGTGAAGTTTGGAGAGAGCGGCTGACCCTGGGTCTATCCTAGACGTGGTGGGGCCACCCAAGATTTACTGATAGAAATGATGCGAAACTCTGATTAAAGATGCCTGATTATGCGCTATCAATCATTGTTTTTATAAGAGCTCTATGGAAATACTTCGACTGGTAGTCTTACCAATTGGCGGTTCATTTCATTTCTGTCTTGAATGGTGGGTGGCTCTCCCTCGTTTAGGATAGTGCCTAGACCCTGTACAATTGAGTCATTTTAAAACTCATTCCTCCATTTTTTCGACTTTTAAAGGCAGCATACACGCTCAGAAACATGGATGAGATAACAGCATAAATAGGACCGCCTGGCCCCTACCATGTCGTCAACGGCGTTTGAAGCGCTGAAAACCATCCAGGTTGACAGAATTCGAGCATTTCCGTCTCAAAAGCCTGTGGAATCCCACCCCCCACGAATAACAGAATGGAGAGTGGAGCATGTGAAAGCATTAGATAACTTAGAGTGATAGCACTATCAAATGAGAGTCTACGAGAGAAACGGCTTTATTTACCTGAATATAACATGTTTGTTTACTGATGAAATGCTCCATTTTTTAAGCCAGCCGGAGTAGAGCGGCATTCTTGAAAGTGGATGGAATTTAGTCGGTATGTAAACAAGGTATAATCAGGGAAATCAAGCTGCTTCTCTCGAAGACTCTCATTTGATAGTGCTATCACTCTAAATTATCGAATCCTTCCAAATGCCTCACTCTTCATTCTGTCAATCGTAGGGGTGGGGTTCCACAGGCTTTCGAGACGGGAATGCTCGAATTCTGTCAACCTGGATGGTTTTCAGCGCTTCAAACGCCGTTGACGACATGGTAGGGGCCAGGCGGTCCTATTTATGCTGTTTTCTCAACCATGTTTCTGAGCGTGTATGCAGCCTTTAAATTCAAAAAGTATATGCCTTGTACCTTATTTGTAGGAAGCCGCGTTGTAACTATTATCTTGCAGTCTTAGCAGCGGAGCGGTTGTTTATTAATTTCTACCACTATGTTTCCGAAAAAAAAAACAACTTGACTTTTAGAGCTTGACGATATTGTAGAATGGAAACCCTTGGAAACAGTTGTGAAATTTCTGAATGTTGGGCTCCGCAGAAAAGGTTAAGGATTTGGCATTGCTCTGAAATCTCGTGAAATTGTTTCATTAGATTTGGCTATCAAACTGAATTTCTAAATGTAGTGAAATTCTTGAATTGATTAGGCTGTTGTTGGTATATGCAGATAACATAATCATTCCATAGTAATAAAGGACAGTGGTGTCCGTCCGTTCGTCCGTCCGTCAGTCAGTCAGTCAGTCAGTCCGTCAGTTTACGGTGTGCATTCTGTAATTGCAGACTTTTCTGTTTTACAAGGGTTGCTTAACGAATCAATCAAACGGGACGTCGAAGAAAGTCAGCGGGACCCAGCGGGAGTGCGCCGGACGCCATAGAAAGTGTACGGAACCCATTTGCACAGAGGTGTAAATATTCTTGATCTAGTGTTTTCGACCAGTGACAGCTTAATAAGGGATGTAAAAGTTTCGTCTCCTGTGGGATTAAGTGATCACAATAGCATTTTGCTGAAAATTCATTGTTGGGAAACCCCAGCCACACCAGTTTATCGTAGGATTTACTCCAAATGTAATTTTGATGTGATTCGAGCAAGTTTGGCCGGAATACGATGGGTTGATTTGTTCGAAACAAAAAATAATGTGAATGAAAAATATGAGCTTTTCTTATCGGTTTTGCATGAAGCCATAGAGCTTCATGTTCCATTGGAGAAAATGTGCGTCACTAAAGTCTGTAAAGCTGCCGCAGTATTTACAGAATATGCTCGAGCATCGAAATTGTCTCTCTTTCACGAAGCCAGACGCACCAATGACTGGTCAAAATTTAGAGACTTTTTCCTTGAAGTTTGAAAGAAGACTCAAAAAAGTATAACAGCTCCTTAGAAAAAAGGATGGTTGAATCTAGAAACAAGCAGCGTTTTTATAAATACCTGAATGGGAAAATCAGGAGAGAAAAGACTTCTAGGTTGCCTGAGTCATAATGGAACGATCGTAACTACTGCATATGAAAAAGGCCAATTTACTAGCGGATCGATTTGTCAATTCTTTCAAGAAGACGATGGATCCTGCCCATCCTTCACGGGATCTAACGTAGAAAGAATGGGGATTTTCCATGGTTTGAAGCCACGAAGCTTTATGAGCTTATCATGAAATGGCCCCAATCCTCATCTGTAACACCTGATTTTTTACCACTTTTCTTCATTCAAAAGTTAGGTTATCTATTATGTGGTCCTCTTGCATACATTTTCAATCAATCACTTATGCATGGTGAGGTTCCTCTACGATGGAAACACTCTTTTGTCACTCCCCATTCTAAAAGGAGCCGTCCTGTAATCCCGATAACTATCGTCCTGTGAGTATAACTTCTCTCTTGTGTAGACTTTTTGAGAAACTTTTGAAACATCACATAATGGAATATCTATTAGATCGGAAGATCATAACAGAGCATCAGCATGGGTTCATTAGTGGCAGATCAGTAGAAACAAACCTGCTAGAGTGTTTGGACGATTGGACAGTTGCACTCGACAACAAACTTGGCTGTGATGTAGTTTTCTTCGATTTTGCAAAGCCTTTGATCGTGTATCACACAAAAGTTGTTATTCAAATTAGAGAAATTGCAGTTCCACCCTGTTGTCATCAAATGGATAGCTGAGTATCTCAGCGACAGAACTTTCAACAAGTAAGGCTAGGGAGATCTATTCTGATACCAAGGCCATTGCAAGTGGAGTACCTCAGGAGGTGTCTTGTCACCAATTCTTTTCATCATTTTTACGGCTGACTTGCGAATCCGTTCAAGGTCTAGGGGTCAAAGTCAAAATGTACGCAGATGATGTCAAAATGTATAAGGTGATATCTGATCCAGAGGATTCCGTCAACCTTCAAAACTCCATAGATTCGCTTGTGAAATGGACTGAAAAATGGCAGTTGCCTTTGTCTCCACAAAAGACTACTTTTATGCAGCTAAAATCTCACCCACGCTCAAGTGTTACTTCGTACTCAGTGGATGGCGTAACCATTTCTGCTGTTGATTCCGTGAAAGATCTTGGTTTTCATTATAATGACAAGCTTGATTTCACTGCGCATATCAAAGTTCGGTGTAATCAAGCTAAACTGAGAACGTTTCACATTTTTAAAGGTCTTTGCAGCAGAAATAAGTCTGTTCTACTTCGGGCATACAAAACGTATGTTCGCCCACTCGTAAACCAGTGTTACTGTATTCAATCCTCCATTGAAGAGAGACATTCATGCTATTGAAAAAAGTACAAAACAATTTTACACGTAAACTTCTCACACGAGTAGGTGGATTTTGTACGAGAAGAATCCCAAGCGCCTCTATAAGGAATAGATACTTGAATCTGCCTTCGCTCAGGTCCCGGCGTAGAGTATTTGACGTATGCAAGGTTCATAACTGGATTTACAACCATAAAATGCTAAACATGAAGCGTCTGTTCAATTTAAGTTACTCTCGGACGAGAGGAAACTTGTTCAAAATTGTTTTACGCGGACCAAGTACCAGTTTGTATGCCAACTCCTTCAAATACAGAGCTGGCAGGTCATACTCCGACATCACAAAAAATATGCCTCCAGGGCTGACATTGAGTCAATTTAAAGCACGTGCTAAAAAAGATCCTGTTGGATTTTGAATCCTAGTTTTTCGAGATGAGCCGCTGCTTCTGCTTTCATGGTTATGAGCATATGTTGGAGCATTTCTGTTACAGTTTATCCTCGTTATAATTTTTCTCACATTTGCCTTTAGCGGATGTAATAAACTTATAACTTATTATTTAGGAGTGCGCCGAACGCCATAGAATGTGTGCGGGACCCATGTTAGAGTGCACCGGACGCCGTAGGAAGTATACGGAACCCATTTAAGAGTGCGCCGAACGCCATAGAAAGTGTGCGGGACCAATGTATGAGTGCGCCGGACGCCATCGAAAGTGTACGGGACCCAGGTGTGAGTACGCCGGACGCCATAGAAAGTGCACGGGACCCATGTTAGAGTGCGCCGGACGCCATAGAAAGTGTGAGGGACCCATGTTAGAGTACGCCGGACGCCATAGAAAGTGTACGGAACCCATTTAGGAGTGCGCCGAACGCCATAGAATGTGTGCGGGACCCATGTTAGAGTGCACCGGACGCCGTAGGAAGTGTACGGAACCCATTTCAGAGTGCGCCGAACGCCATAGAAAGTGTGCGGGACCAATGTATGAGTGCGCCGGACGCCATCGAAAGTGTGCGGGACCCATGTTAGAGTACGCCGGACGCCATAGAAAGTGCACGGGACCCATGTTAGAGTGTGCCGGACGCCATAGAAAGTGTACGGTACCCATTTAGGAGTGCGCCGAACGCCATAGAAAGTGTGCGGGACCCATGTAAGAGCGCGCCGGACGCCATAGAAAGTGTACGGGACCCATGTTAGAGTGTGCCGGACGCCGTAGAAAGTGTACGGAACCCATTTAGGAGTGCGCCGAACGCCATAGAAAGTGTACGGGACCAATGTAAGAGTGCGCCGGACGCCATCGAAAGTGTGCGGGACCCATGTTAGAGTACGCCGGACGCCATAGAAAGTGTACGGAACCCATTTAGGAGTGCGCCGAACGCCATAGAATGTGTGCGGGACCCATGTTAGAGTGCGCCGGACGCCGTAGGAAGTGTACGGAACCCTTTTAGGAGTGCGCCGAACGTCATAGAAAGTGTGCGGGACCCATGTTAGAGTACGCCGGACGCCATAGAAAGTGTACGGAACCCATTCAAGAGTGCGCCGGACGCCGAAGAAAGTGCGCGGGACCTATGCTAGAGTACGCCGGACGCCATAGAAAGTGTACGGAACCCATTTAGGAGTGCGCCGAACGCCATAGAAAGTGTGCGGGACCAATGTAAGAGTGCGCCGGACGCCATAGAAAGTGTGAGGGACCCATGTTAGAGTACGCCGGACGCCATAGAAAGTGTACGGGACCCATGTTAGAGTGCGCCGGACGCCATAGAAAGTGTACGGGACCCATGTTAGAGTGCGCCGGACGCCGTAGGAAGTGTACGGAACCCATTTCAGAGTGCGCCGAACGCCATAGAAAGTGTGCGGGACCAATGTATGAGTGCGCCGGACGCCATCGAAAGTGTGCGGGACCCATGTTAGAGTACGCCGGACGCCATAGAAAGTGTACGGGACCCAGGTGAGAGTACGCCGGACGCCATAGAAAGTGTACGGGACCCATGTTAGAGTGTGCCGGACGCCATAGAAAGTGTACGGTACCCATTTAGGAGTGCGCCGAACGCCATAGAAAGTGTGCGGGACCCATGTAAGAGCGCGCCGGACGCCATAGAAAGTGTACGGGACCCATGTTAGAGTGTGCCGGACGCCGTAGAAAGTGTACGGAACCCATTTAGGAGTGCGCCGAACGCCATAGAAAGTGTACGGGACCAATGTAAGAGTGCGCCGGACGCCATCGAAAGTGTGCGGGACCCATGTTAGAGTACGCCGGACGCCATAGAAAGTGTACGGAACCCATTTAGGAGTGCGCCGAACGCCATAGAATGTGTGCGGGACCCATGTTAGAGTGCGCCGGACGCCATAGAAAGTGTGAGGGACCCATGTTAGAGTACGCCGGACGCCATAGAAAGTGTACGGAACCCATTTAGGAGTGCGCCGAACGCCATAGAAAGTGTGCGGGACCAATGTAAGAGTGCGCCGGACGCCATCGAAAGTGTACGGGACCCAGGTGAGAGTACGTCGGACGCCATAGAAAGTGTACGGGACCCATGTTAGAGTGCGCCGGACGCCATAGAAAGTGTGAGGGACCCATGTTAGAGTACGCCGGACGCCATAGAAAGTGTACGGAACCCATTTAAGAGTGCGCCGAACGCCATAGAATGTGTGCGGGACCCATGTTAGAGTGCGCCGGACGCCGTAGGAAGTGTACGGAACCCTTTTAGGAGTGCGCCGAACGCTATAGAAAGTGTGCAGGACCCATGTAAGAGCGCGCCGGACGCCATAGAAAGTGTGCGGGACCCAGGTGAGAGTACGTCGGACGCCATAGAAAGTGTACGGAACCCATTTATGAGTGCGCCGAACGCCATAGAAAGTGTACGGGATCAGTGTAAGAGTGCGCCGGACGCCATAGAAAGTGTGCGGGACCCATGTTAGAGTACGCCGGACGCCATAGAAAGTGTATGGAACCCATTTAGGAGTGCGCCGAACGCCATAGAATGTGTGCGGGACCCATGTTAGAGAGCGCCGAACGCCATAGAAAATGCACGGAACCCATTTAGGAGTGCGCCTAACGCCACAGAAAGTGTGCGGGACCCATGTAAGAGTGCGCCGGACGCCATCGAAAGTGTACGGGACCCAGGTGAGAGTACGTCGGACGCCATAGAAAGTGTACGGGACCCATGTTAGAGTGCGCCGGACGCCATAGGAAGTGTGCGGGACCCATGCTAGAGTATGGCGGACGCCATAGAAAGTGTACGGAACCCATTTAGGAGTGCGCCGAACGCCATAGAAAGTGTGCGGGACCCATGTTAGAGTGCGCCGGACGCCATAGAAAGTGTACGGAACCCATGTTAGAGTGCGCCGACCGCCATAGAAAGTGTAGGGGACCAATGTAAGAGTGGGCCGGACGCCATAGAAAGTGTGCGGGACCCATGTTAGAGTACGCCGGACGCCATATAAAGTGTATGGAACCCAGGTGAGAGTGCGCCGCACGCCATAGAAGGTGTACGGGACCCCTGTTAGAGTGCCCCGGACGCCATAGAAAGTGTGAGGGACCCATGTTAGAGTACGCCGGACGCCATAGAAAGTGTACGGAACCCATTTAGGAGTGCGCCGAACGCCATAGAATGTGTGCGGGACCCATGTTAGAGTGCACCGGACGCCGTAGGAAGTGTACGGAACCCATTTCAGAGTGCGCCGAACGACATAGGAGGTGTACGGAACCCATGTTAGAGTCCGCCGGACGCCATAGAAAGTGTGCGGGACCCATGTTAGAGTACGCCGGACGCCATAGAAAGTGTACGGAACCCATTTAGGAGTGCGCCGAACGCTATAGAATGTGTGCGGGACCCCGGTGAGAGGACGTCGGACGCCATAGAAAGTGGACGGGACCCATGGTAGAGTGCGCCGGACGCCATAGAAAGTGTACGGAACCCATGTTAGGAGTGCGCCGAACGCCAGAGAAAGTTTACGGGACCCAGGTGAGAGTACGCCGGACGCCATAGAAAGTGTACGGGACCAATGTAAGAGTGCGCCGGACGCCATAGAAAGTGTACGGAACCCATTTAGGAGTGCGCCGAACGCCATAGAATGTGTGCGGGACCCATGTTAGAGTGCGCCGGACGCCGTAGGAAGTGCGCGGGACCTATGCTAGAGTACGCCGGACGCCATAGAAAGTGTACGGAACCCATTTAGGAGTGCGCCGAACGCCATAGAAAGTGTGCGGGACCAATGTAAGAGTGCGCCGGACGCCATCGAAAGTGTACGGGACCCAGGTGAGAGTACGTCGGACGCCATAGAAAGTGTACGGGACCCATGTTAGAGTGCGCCGGACGCCATAGAAAGTGTGAGGGACCCATGTTAGAGTACGCCGGACGCCATAGAAAGTGTACGGAACCCATTTAGGAGTGCGCCGAACGCCATAGAATGTGTGCGGGACCCATGTTAGAGTGCACCGGACGCCGTAGGAAGTGTACGGAACCCATTTCAGAGTGCGCCGAACGCCATAGAAAGTGTGCGGGACCAATGTATGAGTGCGCCGGACGCCATCGAAAGTGTGCGGGACCCATGTTAGAGTACGCCGGACGCCATAGAAAGTGTACGGGACCCAGGTGAGAGTACGCCGGACGCCATAGAAAGTGCACGGGACCCATGTTAGAGTGTGCCGGACGCCATAGAAAGTGTACGGTACCCATTTAGGAGTGCGCCGAACGCCATAGAAAGTGTGCGGGACCCATGTAAGAGTACGCCGGACGCCATAGAAAGTGTATGGAACCCATTCAAGAGTGCGCCGGACGCCGAAGAAAGTGTGCGGGACCCATGTTAGAGTACGCCGGACGCCATAGAAAGTGTACGGAACCCATTTAGGAGTGCGCCGAACGCCATAGAATGCGTGCGGGACCCATGTTAGAGTGCGGCGGACGCCATAGAAAGTGTGAGGGACCCATGTTAGAGTACGCCGGACGCCATAGAAAGTGTACGGAACCCATTTAGGAGTGCGCCGAACGCCATAGAATGTGTGCGGGACCCATGTTAGAGTGCACCGGACGCCGTAGGAAGTGTACGGAACCCATTTCAGAGTGCGCCGAACGCCATAGAAAGTGTGCGGGACCCATGTTAGAGTGCGCCGGACGCCATCGAAAGTGTGCGGGACCCATGTTAGAGTACGCCGGACGCCATAGAAAGTGTACGGGACCCATGTTAGAGTACGCCGGACGCCATACAAAGTGTACGGGACCCAGGTGGGAGTACGCCGGACGCCGTAGAAAGTGTACGGGACCCATGCTAGAGTACGCCGGACGCCATAGAAAGTGTACGGGACCCATGTTAGAGTACGCCGGACGCCATAGAAAGTGTACGGGACCCATGTTAAAGTGCGCCGGACGCCATAGAAAGTGTGAGGGACCCATGTTAGAGTACGCCGGACGCCATAGAAAGTGTACGGAACCCATTTAGGAGTGAGCCGAACGCCATAGAATGTGTGAGGGACCCATGTTAGAGTACGCCGGACGCCATAGAAAGTGTACGGGACCCATGTTAGAGTACGCCGGACGCCCTAGAAAGTGTACGGGACCCATGTTAGGAGTGCGCCGGACGCCATAGAATGTGTGCGGGACCCATGTTAGAGTACGTCGGACGCCATAGAAAGTGTGCGGGACCAATGTAAGAGTGCGCCGGACGCCATAGAAAGTGTACGGGACCCATGTTAGAGTGCGCCGGACGCCGTAGGAAGTGTACGGAACCCATTTCAGAGTGCGCCGAACGCCATAGAAAGTGTACGGGACCAATGTAAGAGTGCGCCGGACGCCATCGAAAGTGTGCGGGACCCATGTTAGAGTACGCCGGACGCCACCGAAAGTGTGCGGGACCCGTGTTAGAGTACGCCGGACGCCATAGAAAGTGTGCGGGACCCGTGTTAGAGTACGCCGGACGCCATAGAAAGTGTACGAGACCCATGTTAGAGTGTGCCGGACGCCATAGAAAGTGTGCGGGACCCATGTTAGAGTGTGCCGGACGCCATAGAAAGTGTACGGTACCCATTTAGGAGTGCGCCGGACACCGAAGAAAGTGTGCGGGACCCATGTTAGAGTACGCCGGACGCCATAGAAAGTGTACGGGACCAATGTAAGAGTGCGCCGGACGCCATAGAAAGTGTGCGGGACCCATGTTAGAGTACGCCGGACGCCATAGAAAGTGTATGGAACCCATTTAGGAGTGCGCCGAACGCCATAGAATGTGTGCGGGACCCATGTTAGAGTGCACCGGACGCCGTAGGAAGTGTACGGAACCCATGTTAGAGTGTGCCGGACGCCATAGAAAGTGTGCGGAACCCATTTAGAGTGCGCCGGACGCCATCGAAAGTGTACGGGACCCATGTTAGAGTGTGCCGGACGCCATAGAAAGTGTGCGGGACCCATGTTAGAGTACGCCGGACGCCATAGAAAGTGTACGGAACCCATTTAGGAGTGCGCCGAACGCCATAGAATGTGTGCGGGACCCATGTTAGAGTGCGCCGGACGCCGTAGGAAGTGCGCGGGACCTATGCTAGAGTACGCCGGTCGCCGTAGGAAGTGTACGGAACCCATGTTAGAGTGTGCCGGACGCCATAGAAAGTGTGCGGGACCCATGTTAGAGTACGCCGGACGCCATAGAAAGTGTACGGAACCCATTTAGGAGTGCGCCGAACGGCATAGAAAGTGTGCGGGACCCATGTTAGAGTACGCCGGACGCCATAGAAAGTGTACGGAACCCATTTAGGAGTGCGCCGAACGCCATAGAAACTGTGCAGTACCCAGGTGAGAGTACGTCGGACGCCATAGAAAGTGTACGGGACCCATGTTAGGGTGTGCCGGACGCCATAGAAAGTGTGCGGGACCCATGTTAGGGTGCGCCGGACGCCATAGAAGGTGTGCGGGACCCACATAAGAGCGCGCCGGACGCCAGAGAAAGTGTGCGGGACCCATGTTAGAGTGCGCCGGACGCTATAGAAAGTGTACGGGACCGATGTAGGAGAGCGCTGGACGCCATAGAAAGTCTGCGGGACCCATGTTAGAGTGCGCCGGACGCCATCGAAAGTGTACGGGACCCAGGTGAGAGTACGTCGGACGCCATAGAAAGTGTACGGGACCCATGTTAGAGTGCGCCGGACGCCGTAGGAAGTGTACGGAACCCATTTCAGAGTGCGCCGAACGCCATAGAAAGTGTGCGAGACCCATGTTAGAGTACGCCGGACGCCATAGAAAGTGTACGGGACCCAGGTGAGAGTACGCCGGACGCCATAGAAAGTGCACGGGACCCATGTTAGAGTGTGCCGGACGCCATAGAAAGTGTACGGTACCCATTTAGGAGTGCGCCGAATGCCATAGAAAGTGTGCGGGACCCATGTAAGAGTACGCCGGACGCCATAGAAAGTGTATGGAACCCATTCAAGAGTGCGCCGGACGCCGAAGAAAGTGCGCGGGACCCATGCTAGAGTACGCCGGACGCCATAGAAAGTGTACGGAACCCATTTAGGAGTGCGCCGAACGCCATAGAAAGTGTGCGGGACCAATGTAAGAGTGCGCCGGACGCCATCGAAAGTGTACGGGACCCAGGTGAGAGTACGTCGGACGCCATAGAAAGTGTACGGGACCCATGTTAGAGTGCGCCGGACGCCATAGAAAGTGTGCGGGACCCATGTTAGAGTACGCCGGACGCCATCGAAAGTGTACGGGACCCATTTAGAGTGCGCCGAACGCCATAGAAAGCGTACGGGACCCATGTTAGAGTGCGCCGGACGCCATAGAAAGTGTGCGGGACCCATGTTAGAGTACGCCGGACGCCATAGAAAGTGTACGGGACCAATGTAAGAGTGCGCCGGACGCCATAGAAAGTGTGCGGGACCCAGGTGAGAGTGCGCCGGACGCCATAGAAAGTCTACGGGACCCATGTGAGAGTACGCCGGACGCCATAGAAAGTGTACGGGACCCATGTAAGAGCGCGCCGGACGCCATAGAAAGTGTGCGGGACCCATGTTAGAGTGCGCCGGACGCCATCGAAAGTGTGCGGGACCCATGTTAGAGTACGCCGGACGCCATAGAAAGTGTACGGAACCCATTTAAGAGTGCGCCGAACGCCATAGAATGTGTGCGGGACCCATGTTAGAGTGCGCCGGACGCCGTAGGAAGTGTACGGAACCCTTTTAGGAGTGCGCCGAACGCCATAGAAAGTGTGCAGGACCCATGTAAGAGCGCGCCGGACGCCATAGAAAGTGTGCGGGACCCATGTTAGAGTGCGCCGGACGCCATAGAAAGTGTGCGGGACCCATGTTAGAGTGCGCCGGACGCCATAGAAAGTGTACGGGACCCATGTTAGAGTGCGCCGGACGCCATAGAAAGTGTACGGAACCCATGTTAGAGTGCGCCGGACGCCATAGAAAGTGTACGGGACCCATGTTAGAGTGCGCCGGACGCCATAGAAAGTGTGCGGGACCCATGTTAGAGTGCACCGGACGCCATAGAAAGTGTGCGGGACCCATGTAAGAGCGCGCCGGACGCCATAGAAAGTGTGCGGGACCCATGTTAGAGTACGCCGGACGCCATAGAAAGTCTACGGAACCCATTTAGGAGTGCGCCGAACGCCATAGAAAGTGTGCGGGACCCATGTTAGAGTGCGCCGGACGCCATAGAAAGTGTACGGACCCCATTCAAGAGCGCGCCGGACGCCATAGAAAGTGTGCGGGACCCATGTTAGAGTACGCCGGACGCCATAGAAAGTCTACGGAACCCATTTAGGAGTGCGCCGAACGCCATAGAAAGTGTGCGGGACCCATTTAGGAGTGCGCCGGACGCCATATAAAGTGTACGGGACCCATGTTAGAGTACGCCGGACGCCATAGAAAGTGTACGGGACCCATGTTAGGAGTGCGCCGAACGCCATAGAAAGTGTGCGGGACCCATGTAAGAGTGCGCCGGACGCCATAGAAAGTGTACGGGACCCATGTGAGAGTACGCCGGACGCCATAGAAAGTGTACGGGACCCATGTTAGAGTGCGCCGGACGCCATAGAAAGTGTACGGAACCCATGTTAGAGTGCGCCGAACGCCATAGAAAGTGTGCGGGACCCATGTTAGAGTGCGCCGGACGCCATCGAAAGTGTGCGGGACCCATGTTAGAGTACGCCGGACGCCATAGAAAGTGTACGGGACCCATGTTAGAGTG
Organism: Aplectana chamaeleonis; assembly: GCA_029168955.1. Taxonomy (NCBI): domain Eukaryota; kingdom Metazoa; phylum Nematoda; class Chromadorea; order Rhabditida; family Cosmocercidae; genus Aplectana; species Aplectana chamaeleonis. Next base: position 21,363 of record JAPDOI010000528.1, on the reverse strand, counting down.
CGCCGGACGCCATAGAAAGTGTGAGGGACCCATGTTAGAGTACGCCGGACGCCGTAGGAAGTGTACGGAACCCATGTTAGAGTGTGCCGGACGCCATAGAAAGTGTGCGGGACCCATGTTAGAGTACGCCGGACGCCATAGAAAGTGTACGGAACCCATTTAGGAGTGCGCCGAACGCCATAGAAACTGTGCAGTACCCAGGTGAGAGTACGTCGGACGCCATAGAAAGTGTACGGGACCCATGTTAGAGTGTGCCGGACGCCATAGAAAGTGTACGGAACCTATTTAGGAGTGCGCCGAACGCCATAGAAAGTGTACGGGACCAATGTAAGAGTACGCCTGACGCCATATAATGTGTACGAAACCCATTCAGGAGTGCGCCGGACGCCGAAGAAAATGTGCGGGACCCATTTAAGAGCACCGGACGCCATAGAAAGTGCACGGAACCCAGGTGAGAGTACGTCGGACGCCATAGAAAGTGTACGGGCCCCATGTTAGAGTGCGCCGGACGCCATAGGAAGTGTGCGGGACCCATGTTAGAGTACGCCGGACGCCATCGAAAGTGTACGGGACCCAGGTGAGAGTGCGCCGGACGCCATAGAAAGTCTACGGGACCCATTTGGGAGTGCGCCGAACGCCATAGAAAGTGTACGGGACCCATGTTAGAGTGCGCCGGACGCCATAGAAAGTGTACGGTGCCCATGTAAGAGCGCGCCGGACGCCATAGAAAGTGTGCTGGACCCATGTTAGAGTGTGCCGGACGCCATCGAAAGTGTGCGGGGCCCATGTAAGAGTGCGCCGGACGCCGTAGGAAGTGTACGGGACCCATTTGGGAGTGCGCCGAACGTCATAGAAAGTGTGCGAACCCATGTTAGAGTACGTCGGACGCCATAGAAAGTGTACGGAACCCATTTAGGAGTGCGCCGAACGCCATAGAAAGTGTGCGGGACCAATGTAAGAGTGCGCCGGACGCCATCGAAAGTGTACGGGACCCAGGTGAGAGTACGTCGGACGCCATAGAAAGTGTACGGGACCCATGTTAGAGTGCGCCGGACGCCATAGAAAGTGTGAGGGACCCATGTTAGAGTACGCCGGACGCCATAGAAAGTGTACGGAACCCATTTAGGAGTGCGCCGAACGCCATAGAAAGTGTGCGGGACCCATGTTAGAGTGCGCCGGACGCCGTAGGAAGTGTACGGAACCCATTTCAGAGTGCGCCGAACGCCATAGAAAGTGTGCGGGACCAATGTATGAGTGCGCCGGACGCCATCGAAAGTGTGCGGGACCCATGTTAGAGTACGCCGGACGCCATAGAAAGTGTACGGGACCCAGGTGAGAGTACGCCGGACGCCATAGAAAGTGCACGGGACCCATGTTAGAGTGTGCCGGACGCCATAGAAAGTGTACGGTACCCATTTAGGAGTGCGCCGAACGCCATAGAAAGTGTGCGGGACCCATGTTAGAGTACGCCGGACGCCATAGAAAGTGTACGGAACCCATTTAGGAGTGCGCCGAACGCCATAGAATGTGTGCGGGACCCATGTTAGAGTACGCCGGACGCCATAGAAAGTGTACGGAACCCATTTAGGAGTGCGCCGAACGCCATAGAATGTGTGCGGGACCCATGAAAGAGTCCGCCGGACGCAATAGAAAGTGTCGGGGGCCCAGGTGAGAGTACGCCGGACGCCATAGAAAGTGTACGGGACCCATGTTAGAGTGTGCCGGACGCCATAGAAAGTGTACGGGACCCATGTTAGAGTACGCCGGACGCCATAGAAAGTGTACGGGACCCATGTTAGAGTACGCCGGACGCCATAGAAAGTGTACGGGACCCAGGTGAGAGTACGCCGGACGCCATAGAAAGTGTACGGAACCCATTTAGAGTGCGCCGAACGCCATATAAAGTGTGCGGGACCAATGTAATAGTGCGCCGGACGCCATCGAAAGTGTGCGGGACCCATGTTAGAGTACGTCGGACGCCATAGAAAGTGTACGGGACCCATGTTAGAGTGCGGCGGACGCCGTAGAAAGTCTGCGGGACCCATGTTAGAGTGCGCCGGACGCCATAGAAAGTGTACGGGACCCATGTGAGAGTGCGCCGGACGCCATAGAAAGTGTGCGGGACCCATGTTAGAGTGCGCGGGACGCCATAGAAAGTGTACGGAACCCATTTAGGAGTGCGCCGAACGCCATAGAAAGTGTGCGGGACCCATGTTAGAGTGCGCCGGACGCCATAGAAAGTGTACGGGACCCATGTTAGAGTACGCCGGACGCCATAGAAAGTGTACGGGACCCATTTAGAGTGCGCCGAACGCCATAGAAAGTGTACGGGACCCATGTAAGAGTGCGCCGGACGCCATCGAAAGTGTGCGGGACCCATGTGAGAGTACGCCGGACGCCATAGAAAGTGTACGGGACCCATGTTAGAGTGCGCCGGACGCCATAGAAAGTCTGCGGGACCCGTGTTAGGGTGCGCGGGACGCCAAAGAAAGTGTACGGGACCCATGTGAGAGTGCGCCGGACGCTGTAGAAAGTGTGCGGGATCCATGTTAGAGTGCACCGAACGCTATAGAAAGTGTACGGGACCCACATAAGAGTGCGCCGGACGCCAAAGAAAGTGTGCGGGACCCATGTTAGAGTGCGCCGGACGCCATAGAAAGTGTGCGTGACCCATGTTAGAGTACGCCGAACGCCATAGAAAGTGTACGGAACCCATGTTAGAGTGCGCCGGACGCCATCGAAAGTGTGCGGGACCCATGTTAGAGTGCGCCGGACGCCATAGAAAGTGTATGGAACCCATTTAGGAGTGCGCCGAACGCCATAGAATGTGTGCGGGACCCATGAAAGAGTGCGCCGGACGCCATAGAAAGTGTACGGGACCCAGGTGAGAGTACGCCGGACGCCATAGAAAGTGTACGGGACCCATGTTAGAGTACGCCGGACGCCATAGAAAGTGTACGGGACCCAGGTGAGAGTACGCCGGACGCCATCGAAAGTGTACGGGACCCATTTAGAGTGCGCCGAACGCCATAGAAAGTGTACGGGACCCATGCTAGAGTGCGCCTGACGCCATAGAAAGTGTACGGAACCCATTTAGGAGTGCGCCGAACGCCATCGAATGTGTGCGGGACCCATGTTAGAGTGCACCGAACGCCATAGAAAGTGTGCACGACCCATGTTAGAGTACGCCGGACGCCATAGAAAGTGTACGGGACCCAGGTGAGAGTACGCCGGACGCCATAGAAAGTGTACGGGACCCATGTTAGAGTGTGCCGGACGCCATAAAAAGTGTACGGTAACCATTTAGGAGTGCGCCGAACGCCATAGAAAGTGTGCGGGACCCATGTTAGAGTGCGCCGGACGCCACACAAAGTGTGCGGGACCCATGTTAGAGTGCGCCGGACGCTATAGAAAGTTTACGGAACCCATTTAGGAGTGCGCCGAACGCCATAGAAAGTGTACGGGACCCATGTTAGAGTGCGCCGGACGCCATAGAAAGTGTACGGGACCCATGTTAGAGTACGCCGGACGCCATAGAAAGTGTACGGAACCCATGTTAGGAGTGCGCCGGACGCCATAGAAAGTGTGCGGGACCCATGTTAGAGTGCGCCGGACGCCATAGAAAGTGTGTGGGACCCATGTTAGAGTGCGCCGGACGCCATAGAAAGTGTACGGGACCCATGTAGGAGTGCGCCGAACGCCATAGAAAATGTGCGGGACCCATTCTAGAGTGCGCCGGACGCCATAGAAAGTGTGTGGGACCCATGTTAGAGTGCGCCGGACGCCATAAAAAGTGTGCGGGACCCATGTTAGTGTGCGCCGGACGCTATAGAAAGTGTGCGGGACCCATGTGAGAGTGCGCCGGACGCCATAGAAAGTGTGTGGGACCCATGTTAGAGTGCGCCGGACGCCATAGAAAGTGTGCGGGACCCATGTTAGAGCGCGCCGAACGCCATAAAAAGTGTGCGGGACCAATGTAAGAGTGCGCCGGACGCCATCGAAAGTGTGCGGGACCCATGTTAGAGTACGCCGGACGCCATAGAAAGTGTACGGGACCCAGGTGAGAGTACGTCGGACGCCATAGAAAGTGTACGGGACCCATGTTAGAGTGCGCCGGACGCCATAGAAAGTGTGCGGGACCCATTTAAGAGTGCGCCGGACGCCATAGAAAGTGTACGGGACCCAGGTGGGAGTCCGCCGGACGCCATAGAAAGTGTACGGGACCCATGTTAGAGTGCGCCGGACGCCATAGAAAGTGTGAGGGACCCATGTTAGAGTACGCCGGACGCCATAGAAAGTGTACGGAACCCATTTAGGAGTGAGCCGAACGCCATAGAATGTGTGCGGGACCCATGTTAGAGTACGCCGGACGCCATAGAAAGTGTACGGAACCCATTAAGGAGTGCGCAGAACGCCATAGAAAGTGTACGGGACCAATGTAAGAGTGCGCCGGACGCCATCGAAAGTGTACGGGACCCATGTTAGAGTACGCCGGACGCCATAGAAAGTGCACGGGATTCATGCTAGAGTACGCCGGACGCCATAGAAAGTGTACGGTACCCATGTTAGAGTACGCCGGACGCCATAGAAAGTGTACGGGACCCATGTTAGAGTGCGCCGGACGCGGGAGGAAGTGAACGGACCCCTTTTAGGAGCGCGCCGAACGCCATAGAAAGTGTGCAGGACCGATGTAAGAGTGCGCCGAACGCCATAGAAAGTGTGCGGGACCCATGTTAGAGTACGCCGGACGCCATAGAAAGTGTACGGAACCCATTTAGGAGTGCGCCGAACGCCATAGAAAGTGTACGGGACCCATGTTAAGAGTGCGCCGGACGCCATAGAAAGTGTACGGGACCCATGTTAGAGTGCGCCGGACGCCATAGAAAGTGTACGGGACCCATGTTAGAGTGCGCCGGACGCCATAGAAAGTGTACGGGACCCATGTTAGAGTGCGCCGGACGCCATAGAAAGTGTGCGGGACCCATGTTAGAGTGCGCCGGACGCCATAGAAAGTGTACGGGACCCATGTTAGAGTACGCCGGACGCTATAGAAAGTGTAGGGAACCCATTCAGGAGTGCGCCGGACGCCGAAGAAATGTGCGGGACCCATGTTAGAGTGCGCCGGACGCCAGAGAAAGTGTGCGGGACCCATGTTAGAGTACGCCGGGCGCTATAGAAAGTGTAGGGAACCCATGTTAGAGTGTGCCCGACGCCATAGAAAGTGTGCGGGACCCATGTTAGAGTACGCCGGACGCTATAGAAAGTGCACGGAACCCATTTAGGAGTGCGCCGAACGCCACAGAAAGTGTGCGAGCCCCATGTAAGAGTGCGCCGGACGCCAGAGAAAGTGTACGGGACCCATGTTAGAGTACGCCGGACGCCGAAGAAAGTGCGCGGGACCCATGTTAGAGTGTGCCGGACGCTATAGGAAGGGGACGGGACCCATTTAGGAGTACGGCGGACGCCATAGAAAGTGTACGGAACCCATGTTAGAGTGCGCCGAACGCCATAGAAAGTGTGCGGGCCCCATGTTAGAGTCCGCCGGACGCCATAGAAAGTGTACGGGACCAATGTAAGAGTGCGCCGGACGCCATAGAAAGTGTACGGGACCCAGGTAAGAGTACGCCGGACGCCATAGAAAGTGTACGGAACCCATTTAGGAGTGCGCCGAACGCCATAGAAAGTGTGCGGGACCAATGTAAGAGTGCGCCGGACGCCATCGAAAGTGTACGGGACCCAGGTGAGAGTACGTCGGACGCCATAGAAAGTGTACGGGACCCATGTTAGAGTGCGCCGGACGCCATAGAAAGTGTGAGGGACCCATGTTAGAGTACGCCGGACGCCATAGAAAGTGTACGGAACCCATTTAGGAGTGCGCCGAACGCCATAGAATGTGTGCGGGACCCATGTTAGAGTGCACCGGACGCCGTAGGAAGTGTACGGAACCCATGTTAGAGTACGTCGAACGCCATAGAAAGTGTGCGGGACCCATGTAAGAGCGCGCCGGACGCCATAGAAAGTGTACGGGACCCATGTTAGAGTGTGCCGGACGCCGTAGAAAGTGTACGGAACCCATTTATGAGTGCGCCGAACGCCATAGAAAGTGTACGGGACCAATGTAAGAGTGCGCCGGACGCCATCGAAAGTGTGCGGGACCCATGTTAGAGTACGCCGGACGCCCTAGAAAGTGTACGGAACCCATTTAGGAGTGCGCCAAACGCCATAGAATGTGTGCGGGACCCATGTTAGAGTGCGCCGGACGCCGCCGTAGGAAGTGTACGGAACCCTTTTAGGAGTGCGCCGAACGTCATAGAAAGTGTGCGGGACCCATGTTAGAGTACGCCGGACGCCATAGAAAGTGTACGGAACCCATTCAAGAGTGCGCCGGACACCGAAGAAAGTGTACGGGACCAATGTAAGAGTGCGCCGGACGCCATAGAAAGTGTACGGAACCCATTTAGGAGTGCGCCGAACGCCATAGAAAGTGTGCGGGACCAATGTAAGAGTGCGCCGGACGCCATCGAAAGTGTACGGGACCCAGGTGAGAGTACGTCGGACGCCATAGAAAGTGTACGGGACCCATGTTAGAGTGCGCCGGACGCCATAGAAAGTGTGCGGGACCCATGTTAGAGTACGCCGGACGCCATAGAAAGTGTACGGAACCCATTTAGGAGTGCGCCGAACGCCATAGAAAGTGTACGGAACCCATTTAGGAGTGCGCCGAACGCCATAGAATGTGTGCGGGACCCATGTTAGAGTGCGCCGGACGCCATAGAAAGTGTGCGGGACCAATGTATGAGTGCGCCGGACGCCATCGAAAGTGTGCGGGACCCATGTTAGAGTACGTCGGACGCCATAGAAAGTGTACGGGACCCAGGTGAGAGTACGCCGGACGCCATAGAAAGTGTACGGAACCCATTTAGGAGTGCGCCGAACGCCATAGAAAGTGTCCGGGACCACTGTAAGAGTGCGCCGGACGCCATCGAAAGTGTACGGGACCCAGGTGAGAGTACGTCGGACGCCATAGAAAGTGTACGGGACCCATGTTAGAGTGCGCCGGACGCCATAGAAAGTGTGAGGGACCCATGTTAGAGTACGCCGGACGCCATAGAAAGTGTACGGAACCCATTTAGGAGTGCGCCGAACGCCATAGAATGTGTGCGGGACCCATGTTAGAGTACGCCGGACGCCATAGAAAGTGTACGGAACCCATTCAAGAGTGCGCCGAACGCCATAGAAAGTGTGCGGGACCAATGTAAGAGTGCGCCGGACGCCATCGAAAGTGTACGGGACCCAGGTGAGAGTACGCCGGACGCCATAGAAAGTGTACGGGACCCATGTTAGAGTGTGGCGGACGCCATAGAAAGTGGACGGGACCCAGTTAGAGTACGCCGGACGCCATAGAAAGTGTACGGTACCCATTTAGGAGTGCGCCGAACGCCATAGAAAGTGTGCGGGACCCATGTAAGAGTGCGCCGGACGCCACAGAAAGTGTACGGAACCCATGTTAGAGTACGCCGGACGCCGTAGGAAGTGGACGGGACCCTTTTAGCAGGGCGCCGGACGCCTTAGAAAGTGGGCGGGACCCATGTTAGAGTACGCCGGACGCCATAGAAAGTGTACGGAACCCATTTAGAGTGCGCGGAACGCCATAGAAAGTGTACGGGACCAATGTAAGAGTGCGCCGGACGCCATCGAAAGTGTGCGGGACCCATGTTAGAGTACGCCGGACGCCCTAGAAAGTGTACGGAACCCATTTAGGAGTGCGCCAAACGCCATAGAATGTGTGCGGGACCCATGTTAGAGTACGTCGGACGCCATAGAAAGTGTACGGGACCCAGGTGAGAGTACGCCGGACGCCATAGAAAGTGTACGGAACCCATTTAGGAGTGCGCCGAACGCCATAGAAAGTGTCCGGGACCACTGTAAGAGTGCGCCGGACGCCATCGAAAGTGTACGGGACCCAGGTGAGAGTACGTCGGACGCCATAGAAAGTGTACGGGACCCATGTTAGAGTGCGCCGGACGCCATAGAAAGTGTGAGGGACCCATGTTAGAGTACGCCGGACGCCATAGAAAGTGTACGGAACCCATTTAGGAGTGCGCCGAACGCTATAGAATGTGTGTGGGACCCATGTTAGAGTGCACCGGACGCCGTAGGAAGTGTACGGAACCCATTTCAGAGTGCGCCGAACGCCATAGAAATGTGCGGGACCAATGTAAGAGTGCGCCGGACGCCATCGAAAGTGTACGGGACCCAGGTGAGAGTACGTCGGACGCCATAGAAAGTGTGCGGGACCCATGTAAGAGCGCGCCGGACGCCATAGAAAGTGTACGGGACCCATGTTAGAGTGTGCCGGACGCCGTAGAAAGTGTACGGATCCCATTTAGGAGTGCGCCGAACGCCATAGAATGTGTGCGGGACCCATGTTAGAGTGCGCCGGACGCCGTAGGAAGTGTACGGGACCCAGGTGAGAGTCCGTCGGACGCCATAGAAAGTGTGCGGGACCCATGTAAGAGTACGTCGGACGCCATAGAAAGTGTACGGGACCCAGGTGAGAATACGCCGGACGCCGTAGAAAGTGTACGGAACCCATTTAGGAGTGCGCCGAACGCCATAGAAAGTGTACGGGACCAATGTAAGAGTGCGCCGGACGCCATAGAAAGTGTGCGGGACCCATGTTAGAGTACGCCGGACGCCATAGAAAGTGTACGGAACCCATTTAGGAGTGCGCCGGACGCCAGAGAAAGTGTGCGGGACCCATGTTAGAGTGCGCCGGACGCCATAGAAAGTGTACGGAACCCATTTAGGAGTGCGCCGAACGCCATAGAATGTGTGCGGGACCCATGTTAGAGTGTGCCGGACGCCGTAGAAAGTGTATGGAACCCATTCAAGAGTGCGCCGGACGCCATAGAAAGTGTGCCGGACCCATGTTAGAGTACGCCGGACGCCATAGAAAGTGTACGGAACCCATTTAGGAGTGCGCCGAACGCCATAGAAAGTGTGCGGGACCAATGTAAGAGTGCGCCGGACGCCATCGAAAGTGTACGGGACCCAGGTGAGAGTACGTCGGACGCCATAGAAAGTGTACGGGACCCATGTTAGAGTGCGCCGGACGCCATCGAAAGTGTGCGGGAGCCATGTTAGAGTACGCCGGACGCCATAGAAAGTGTACGGAACCCATTTAGGAGTGCGCCGAACGCCATAGAAAGTGTACGGAACCCATTTAGGAGTGCGCCGAACGCCATAGAATGTGTGCGGGACCCATGTTAGAGTGCACCGGACGCCGTAGGAAGTGTACGGAACCCATGTTAGAGTACGCCGGACGCCATAGAAAGTGTACGGGACCCATGTTAGAGTGTGCCGGACGCCGTAGAAAGTGTACGGAACCCATTTAGGAGTGCGCCGAACGCCATAGAAAGTGTACGGGACCAATGTAAGAGTGCGCCGGACGCCATCGAAAGTGTGCGGGACCCATGTTAGAGTACGCCGGACGCCCTAGAAAGTGTACGGAACCCATTTAGGAGTGCGCCAAACGCCATAGAATGTGTGCGGGACCCATGATAGAGTGCGCCGGACGCCGTAGGAAGTGTACGGAACCCTTTTAGGAGTGCGCCGAACGTCATAGAAAGTGTGCGGGACCCATGTTAGAGTACGCCGGACGCCATAGAAAGTGTATGGAACCCATTCAAGAGTGCGCCGGACGCCGAAGAAAGTGCGCGGGACCCATGCTAGAGTACGCCGGACGCCATAGAAAGTGTACGGAACCCATTTAGGAGTGCGCCGAACGCCATAGAAAGTGTGCGGGACCAATGTAAGAGTGCGCCGGACGCCATCGAAAGTGTACGGGACCCAGGTGAGAGTACGTCGGACGCCATAGAAAGTGTACGGGACCCATGTTAGAGTGCGCCGGACGCCATAGAAAGTGTGCCGGACCCATGTTAGAGTACGCCGGACGCCATAGAAAGTGTACGGAACCCATTTAGGAGTGCGCCGAACGCCATAGAAAGTGTACAGAACCCATTTAGGAGTGCGCCGAACGCCATAGAAAGTGTGCGGGACCAATGTAAGAGTGCGCCGGACGCCATCGAAAGTGTACGGGACCCAGGTGAGAGTACGTCGGACGCCATAGAAAGTGTACGGGACCCATGTTAGAGTGCGCCGGACGCCATAGAAAGTGTGCGGGACCCATGTTAGAGTACGCCGGACGCCATAGAAAGTGTACGGAACCCATTTAGGAGTGCGCCGAACGCCATAGAAAGTGTACGGGACCCATGTTAGAGTACGCCGGACGCCATAGAAAGTGTGCGGGACCAATGTAAGAGTGCGCCGGACGCCATCAAAAGTGTACGGGACCCAGGTGAGAGTACGTCGGACGCCATAGAAAGTGTGCGGGACCCATGTTAGAGTACGCCGGACGCCATAGAAAGTGTACGGAACCCATTTAGGAGTGCGCCGAACGCCATAGAAAGTGTGCGGGACCCATGTTAGAGTACGCCGGACGCCATAGAAAGTGTACGGGACCCAGGTGAGAGTACGTCGGACGCCATAGAAAGTGTACGGGACCCATGTTAGAGTGCGCCGGACGCCATAGAAAGTGTGAGGGACCCATGTTAGAGTACGCCGGACGCCATAGAAAGTGTACGGAACCCATTTAGGAGTGAGCCGAACGCCATAGAATGTGTGCGGGACCCATGTTAGAGTGCACCGGACGCCGTAGGAAGTGTACGGAACCCATTTCAGAGTGCGCCGAGCGCCATAGAATGTGTGCGGGACCCATGTTAGAGTGCACCGGACGCCGTAGGAAGTGTACGGAACCCATTTCAGAGTGCGCCGAACGCCATAGAAAGTGTGCGGGACCCAGGTGAGAGTACGTCGGACGCCATATAAAGTGTGAGGGACCCATGTTAGAGTACGCCGGACGCCATAGAAAGTGTACGGAACCCATTTAGGAGTGCGCCGAACGCTATAGAAAGTGTGCAGGACCCATGTAAGAGCGCGCCGGACGCCATAGAAAGTGTGCGGGACCCATGTAAGAGCGCCGGACGCGATAGAAAGTGCACGGAACCCATGTAAGAGCGCGCCTGACGCCATAGAAAGTGTGCGGGACCCATGTTAGAGTACGCCGGACGCCATAGAAAGTGTACGGAACCCATTTAGGAGTGCGCCGAACGCCATAGAAAGTGTGCGGGACCAATGTAAGAGTGCGCCGGACGCCATCGAAAGTGTACGGGACCCAGGTGAGAATACGCCGGACGCCATAGAAAGTGTACGGGACCCATGTTAGAGTGCGCCGGACGCCATAGAAAGTGTGCGGGACCCATGTTAGAGTACGCCGGACGCCATAGAAAGTGTACGGAACCCATTTAGGAGTGCGGCGAACGCCATAGAAAGTGTACGGAACCCACTTAGGAGTGCGCCGGACGCGCCAGAAAGTGTACGGAACCCATGTTAGAGTGTGCCGGACGCCATAGAAAGTGTGCGGAACCCATGTTGGAGTGCGCGGGACGCCATAGGAAGTGTGCGGGACCCATGTTAGAGTGCGCCGGACGCCATCGAAAGTGTACGGGACCCAGGTGAGAGTGCGCCGGACGCCATAGAAAGTGTGCGGGACCCACGTTAGAGTACGCTGGACGCCATAGAAAGAGTACGGTACCCATTTAGGAGTGCGCCGAACGTCATAGAAAGTGTGCGGGACCCATGTTAGAGTGTGCCGGACGCCGTAGAAAGTGTGCGGGACCAATGTAAGAGTGCGCCGGACGCCACCGAAAGTGTGCGGGACCCATGTTAGAGTGTGCCGGACGCCGTAGAAAGTGTGCGGGACCAATGTAAGAGTGCGCCGGACGCCATCGAAAGTGTACGGGACCCAGGTGAGAGTACGTCGGACGCCATAGAAAGTGTACGGGACCCATATTAGAGTGCGCCGGACGCCATATAAAGTGTGAGGGACCCATGTTAGAGTACGCCGGACGCCATAGAAAGTGTACGGAACCCATTTAGGAGTGCGCCGAACGCCATAGAATGTGTGCGGGACCCATGTTAGAGTGCACCGGACGCCGTAGGAAGTGTACGGAACCCATTTCAGAGTGCGCCGAACGCCATAGAAAGTGTGCGGGACCAATGTATGAGTGCGCCGGACGCCATCGAAAGTGTGCGGGACCCATGTTAGAGTACGCCGGACGCCATAGAAAGTGTACGGAACCCATTTAGGAGTGCGCCGAACGCCATAGAATGCGTGCCGGACCCATGTTAGAGTGCGGCGGACGCCATAGAAAGTGTACGGGACCCAGGTGAGAGTACGTCGGACGCCATAGAAAGTGTACGGGACCCATGTTAGAGTGCGCCGGACGCCATAGAAAGTGTGAGGGACCCATGTTAGAGTACGCCGGACGCCATAGAAAGTGTACGGAACCCATTTCAGAGTGCGCCGAACGCCATAGAAAGTGTGCGGGACCAATGTATGAGTGCGCCGGACGCCATAGAAAGTGTGCGGGAGCCATGTTAGAGTACGCCGGACGCCATAGAAAGTGTACGGGACCCATTTTAGAGTGCGCCGGACGCCATAGAAAGTGTGCGGGACCCATGTTAGAGTACGCCGGACGCCATAGAAAGTGTACGGAACCCATTTAGGAGTGCGCCGAACGCCATAGAAAGTGTGCGGGACCCATGTTAGAGTGCGCCGGACGCCGTAGAAAGTGTACGGAACCCATTTGAGAGTGCGCCGGACGCCATAGAAAGTGTGCGGGACCCACGATAGAGTGCGCCGCACGCCATAGAAAGTGTACGGGACCCATGTTAGAGTGCGCCGCACGCCATAGAAAGTGTACGGGACCCATGTTAGAGCGCGCCGGAGGCCATAGAAAGTGTGCGGGACCCATGTAAGAGTACGCCGGACGCCATAGAATGTGTGCGTGACCCATGTTAGAGTACGCCGGACGCCATAGAAAGTGTACGGGACCCATGTTAGAGGGCGCCGGACGCCATAGAAAGTGTGAGGGACCCATGTTAGAGTACGCCGGACGCCATAGAAAGTGTACGGGACCCAGGTGAGAGTACGCCGGACGCCATAGAAAGTGTACGGGACCCATGTTAGAGTGCGCCGGACGCCACCGAAAGTGTGCGGGACCCATGTTAGAGTACGCCGGACGCCATAGAAAGTGTGCGGGACCCATGTAAGAGCGCGCCGGATGCCATAGAAAGTGTGCGGGACCCAGGTGAGAGTGCGCCGGACGCCAGAGAAAGTGTGCGGGACCCATGCTAGAGTACGGCGGACGCCATAGAAAGTGTACGGAACCCATTTAGGAGTGCGCCGAACGCCATAGAAAGTATGCGGTGCCAATGTAAGAGTGCGCCGGACGCCATCGAAAGTGTACGGGACCCAGGTGAGAGTACGTCGGACGCCATAGAAAGTGTACGGGACCCATGTTAGAGTGCGCCGGACGCCATAGGAAGTGTGCGGGACCCATGTTAGAGTACGTCGGACGCCATAGAAAGTGTACGGGACCCATGTTAGAGTGTGCCGGACGCCATAGAAAGTGTGCGGGACCCATGTAAGAGCGCGCCGGACGCCATAGAAAGTGTATGGAACCCATTTAGGAGTGCGCCGAACGCCATAGAAAGTGTGCGGGACCAATGTTAGAGTGTGCCGGACGCCGTAGAAAGTGTACGGGACCCATGTTAGAGTGCGCAGAACGCCATAGAAAGTGTACGGGACCAATGTAAGAGTACGCCGGACGCCATAGAAAGTGTACGGGACCCATGTGAGAGTACGCCGGACGCCGTAGAAAGTGTACGGGACCCATTTAGGAGTGCGCCGAACGCCATAGAAAGTGTACGGGACCCATGTTAGAGTGTGCCGAACGCCATAGAAAGTGTGCGGGACCCATGTTAGAGTGCACGGGACGCCATAGAAAGTGTACGGGACCCATGTGAGAGTGCGCCGGACGCTGTAGAAAGTGTGCGGGAACCATGTTAGAGTGCACCGAACGCTATAGAAAGTGTACGGGACCCATGTTAGAGTACGCCGGACGCCATAGAAAGTTGACGGTACCCATTTATGAGTGCGCTGAACGCCATAGAAAGTGTGCGGGACCAATGTTAGAGTGTGGCGGACGCCATAGAAAGTGTACGGGACCCAGGTGAGAGTACGCCGGACGCCATAGAAAGTGTACGGGACCCATGTTGGAGTGCGCCGGACGCCATCGAAAGTGTGCGGGCCCATGTTAGAGTGTGCCGGACGCCATAGAAAGTGTACGGTACCCATTTAGGAGTGCGGCGAACGCCATAGAAAGTGTGCGGGACCCATGTTAGAGTGCGCCGGACGCCATAGAAAGTGTACGGAACCCATTTAGAGTGCGCCGGACGCCATAGAAAGTGTGCGGGACCCATGTTAGAGTGCGCCGGACGCCATAGAAAGTGTGCGGAACCCATGTTAGGAGTGCGCCGAACGCCATAGAATGTGTGCGGTACCCACGTAAGAGCGCGCCGGACGTCATAGAAAGTGTACGGGACCCACGTAAGAGCGCGCCGGACGTCATAGAAAGTGTACGGTGCCCATTTAAGAGTGAGCCGAACGCCATAGAAAGTGCGCGGGACCCATGCTAGAGTACGCCGGACGCCATAGAAAGTGTACGGAACCCATTTAGGAGTGCGCCGAACGCCATAGAAAGTATGCGGTGCCAATGTAAGAGTGCGCCGGACGCCATCGAAAGTGTACGGGACCCAGGTGAGAGTACGTCGGACGCCATAGAAAGTGTACGGGACCCATGTTAGAGTGCGCCGGACGCCATAGGAAGTGTGCGGGACCCATGTTAGAGTACGCCGGACGCCATAGAAAGTGGACGGGACCCATGTTAGAGTGCGCCGAACGTCATAGAATGTGTGCGGGACCCATGTTAGAGTGCACCGGACGCCGTAGGAAGTGTACGGGACCCATGTTAGAGTGCGCCGGACGCCATAGGAAGTGTGCGGGACCCATGTTAGAGTACGTCGGACGCCATAGAAAGTGTACGGGACCCATGTTAGAGTGTGCCGGACGCCATAGAAAGTGTACGGATCCCATTTAGGAGTGCGCCGAACGCCATAGAAAGTGTACGGGACCAATGTAAGAGTGCGCCGGACGCCATAGAAAGTGTGCGGGACCCATGTTAGAGTACGCCGGACGCCATAGAAAGTGTATGGAACCCATTTAGGAGTACGTCGGACGCCATTGAAAGTGTACGGGACCCATGTTAGAGTACGTCGGACGCCATAGAAAGTGTACGGAACCCATTTAGAGTGCGCCGAACGCCATAGAAAGTGTGCGGACCCATGTAAGAGTGCGCCGGACGCCATCGAAAGTGTGCGGGACCCATGTTAGAGTACGCCGGACGCCATAGAAAGTGTACGGGACCCATGTTAGAGTGCGCCGGACGCCATAGAAAGTGTGAGGGACCCATGTTAGAGTACGCCGGACGCCATAGAAAGTGTACGGAACCCATTTAGGAGTGCGCCGAACGCCATAGAAAGTGTGCGGGACCCATGTAAGAGCGCGCCGGATGCCATAGAAAGTGTGCGGGACCCAGGTGAGAGTGCGCCGGACGCCAGAGAAAGTGTGCGGGACCCATGCTAGAGTACGGCGGACGCCATAGAAAGTGTACGGAACCCATTTAGGAGTGCGCCGAACGCCATAGAAAGTATGCGGTGCCAATGTAAGAGTGCGCCGGACGCCATAGAAAGTGTACGGGACCCATGTTAGAGTGCGCCGGACGCCATAGGAAGTGTGCGGGACCCATGTTAGAGTACGTCGGACGCCATAGAAAGTGTACGGGACCCATGTTAGAGTGTGCCGGACGCCATAGAAAGTGTACGGATCCCATTTAGGAGTGCGCCGAACGCCATAGAAAGTGTACGGGACCAATGTAAGAGTGCGCCGGACGCCATAGAAAGTGTGCGGGACCCATGTTAGAGTACGCCGGACGCCATATAAAGTGTATGGAACCCATTTAGGAGTGCGCCGAACGCCATAGAATGTGTGCGGGACCCATGTTAGAGTGCACCGGACGCCGTAGGAAGTGTACGGAACCCATGTTAGAGTGTGCCGGACGCCATAGAAAGTGTGCGGGACCCATGTTAGAGTACGCCGGACGCCATAGAAAGTGTACGGGACCCATGTTAGAGTGTGCCGGACGCCATAGAAAGTGTGCGGGACCCATGTTAGAGTGTGCCGGACGCCATAGAAAGTGTACGGCACCCATTTAGGAGTGCGCCGAACGCCATAGAAAGTGTGCGGGACCAATGTAAGAGTACGCCGGATGCCAGAGAAAGTGTACGGGACCCAGGTGAGAGTACGCCGGACGCCATAGAAAGTGTACGGGACCCATGTTAGAGTGCGCCGGACGCAATCGAAAGTGTGCGGGACCCATGTTAGAGCACGCCGGACCCCATAGAAAGGGTACGGAACCCATTTAAGAGTGCGCCGAACGCCATAGAAAGTGTGCGGGACCCATGTTAGAGTGCGCCGGACGCCATAGAAAGTGTACGGGACCCATGTTAGAGTGCGCCGGACGCCATAGAAAGTGTGGGGGACCCATGTAAGAGCGCGCCGGATGCCATAGAATGTGTGGGGGACCCAGGTGAGAGTGCGCCGGACGCCAGAGAAAGTGTGGGGGACCCATGCTAGAGTACGGCGGACGCCATAGAAAGTGTACGGAACCCATTTGGAAGTGCGCCGACCGCCATAGGAAGTGTGCGGGACCCACGTTAGAGTACGCCGAACGCCATAGAAAGTGTGCGGGACCCATGTTAGGAGTGCGCCGGACGCCATAGAAAGTGTGCGGGACCCATGTTAGAGTACGCCGGACGCCATAGAAAGTGTACGGAACCCATGTTAGAGTGCGCCGGACGCCATAGAAAGTGTGCGGGACCCATGTTAGAGTACGCCGGACGCCATAGAAAGTGTACGGAACCCATTTAGAGTGCGCCGGACCCCATAGAAAGTGTACGGGACCCATGTTAGAGTGCGCCGGACGCCGAAGAAAGTGCGCGGGACCCATGCTAGAGTACGTCGGACGCCATAGAAAGTGTACGGGACCCATGTTAGAGTGCGCCGGACGCCATAGAAAGTGTGCCGGACCCATGTTAGAGTACGCCGGACGCCATAGAAAGTGTACGGAACCCATTTAAGAGTGCGCCGAACGCCATAGAATGTGTGCGGGACCCATGTTAGAGTGCGCCGGACGCCATAGAAAGTGTACGGAACCCATTTAGAGTGCGCCGAACGCCATAGAAAGTGTCGGGGACCCGTGTTAGAGTGCGCCGAACGCCATAGAAAGTGTACGGGACCAATGTAAGAGTGCGCCGGACGCCATCGAAAGTGTGCGGAACCCATGTTAGAGTACGCCGGACGCCATAGAAAGTGTACGGGACCAATGTAAGAGTGCGCCGGACGCCATCGAAAGTGTGCTGAACCCATGTTAGAGTGCGCCGAACGCCATAGAAAGTGTACGGGACCAATGTAAGAGTGCGCCGGACGCCATCGAAAGTGTGCGGAACCCATGTTAGAGTACGCCGGACGCCATAGAAAGTGTACGGAACCCTTTTAGTAGTGCGCCGAACGCCACAGAAAGTGTGCAGGACCCATGTAAGAGTGTGCCGGACGCCATAGACAGTGTACGGAACCCATTTAGGAGTGCGCCGAACGCCATAGAATGTGTGCGGGACCCACGTAAGAGTGCGCCGGACGCCATAGAAAGTGTACGGGACCCATGTTAGAGTACGCCGGACGCCATAGAAAGTGTACGGGACCCATGTTAGGGTGTGCCGGACGCCATAGAAAGTGTGCGGGACCCATGTTAGAGTACGCCGGACGCCATAGAAAGTGTACGGAACCCATTTAGAGTGCGCCGAACGCCATAGAAAGTGTGCGGGACCCATGTAAGAGTGCGCCGGACGCCATAGAAAGTGTACGGGACCCATGTTAGAGTGCGCCGGACGCCATAGAAAGTGTGCGGGACCCATGTTAGAGTGCGCCGGACGCCATAGAAAGTGTACGGGACCCATGTTAGAGTGCGCCGGACGCCATAGAAAGTGTACAGGACCCATGTTAGAGTGCGCCGGACGCCATAGAAAGTGTACGGGACCCATTTAGGAGTGCGCCGGACGCCATAGAAAGTGTGCGGGACCCATGTTAGAGTACGCCGGACGCCATAGAAAGTGTACGGAACCCATTTAGGAGTGCGCCGAACGCCATAGAAAGTGTGCGGGACCCATGTTAGAGTACGCCGGACGCCATAGAAAGTGTACGGGACCCATTTGAGAGTGCGCCGGACGCCATAGAAAGTGTGCGGGACCCATGTTAGAGTGCGCCGGACGCCATAGAAAGTGTACGGAACCCATTTAGAGTGCGCCGGACGCCATAGAAAGTGTGCGGGCCCCATGTTAGAGTGTGCCCGACGCCAGAGAAAGTTTACGGGACCCAGGTGAGAGTCCGCCGGTCGCCATAGAAAGTGTGCGGGACCCATGTTAGAGTACGCCGGACGCCATAGAAAGTGTACGGAACCCATTTTAGAGTGCGCCGAACGCCATAGAAGTGTGCGGGACCCATTTAGAGTGCGCCGGACGCCATAGAAAGTGTACGGGACCCATGTTAGAGTGCGCCGGACGCCATAGAAAGTGTACGGGACCCATTTAAGAGTGCGCCGGACGCCATAGAAAGTGTGCGGGACCCAAGTGAGAGTACGCTGGACGCCATAGAAAGTGTACGGGACCCATGTTAGTGCGCCGAACGCCATAGAAAGTGTGCGGGACCAATGTAAGAGTGCGCCGGACGCCATTGAAAGTGTACGGGACCCATGTTAGAGTGCGCCAGACGCCATAGAAAGTGTACGGAACCCATTCAGGAGTGCGCCGGACGCCATATAAAGTGTGCGGGACCCATTTAGGAGTGCGCTGAACGCCATAGAAAGTGTACGGGACCCATGTTAGAGTGTGCCGGACGCCATAGAAAGTGTACGGTACCCATTTAGGAGTGCGCCGAACGCCATAGAAAGTGTGCGGGACCAATGTAAGAGTACGCCGGACGCCATAGAAAGTGTACGGAACCCATTTCAGAGTGCGCCGAACGCCATAGAAAGTGTGCGGGACCATGCTAGAGTGCGCCGGACGCCATCGAAAGTGTGCGGGACCCATGTTAGAGTACGCCGGACGCCATAGAAAGTGTACGGGACCCAGGTGAGAGTGCGCCGAACGCCATAGAAAGTGTGCGGGACCCATGTAAGAGTGCGCCGGACGCCGAAGAAAGTGCGCGGGACCTATACTAGAGTACGCCGGACGCCATAGAAAGTGTACGGAACCCATTTAGCAGTGCGCCGAACGCCATAGAAAGTGTGCGGGACCAATGTAAGAGTGCGCCGGACGCCATCGAAAGTGTACGGGACCCATTAGGAGTGCGCCGGACGCCATAGAAAGTGTGCGGGACCCATGTTAGAGTGCGCCGGACGCCATAGAAAGTGTACGGAACCCATTTAGGAGTGCGCCGGACGCCATAGAAAGTGTGCGGGACCATGTTAGAGTGCGCCGGACGCCATAGAAAGTGTGCGGGACCCATGTTAGAGTACGCCGGACGCCATAGAAAGTGTACGGGACCCATGTTAGGAGTGCGCCGGACGCCATAGAAAGTGTGCGGGACCCATGTTAGAGTGCGCCGGACGCCATAGAAAGTGTACGTGGACCCATGTTAGAGTGCGCCGGACGCCATAGAAAGTGTGCGGGACCCATGTTAGAGTACGCCGGACGCCATAGAAAGTGTACGGAACCCATTTAGAGTGCGCCGAACGCCATAGAAAGTGTGCGGGACCAATGTAAGAGTGCGCCGGACGCCATCGAAAGTGTGTGGGACCCAGGTTAGAGTACGCCGGACGCCATAGAAAGTGTACGGGACCCATGTTAGAGTGTGCCGGACGCCAACGAAAGTGTGCGGGACCCACGTTAGAGTACGCTGGACGCCATAGAAAGTGTACGGTACCCATTTAGGAGTGCGCCGAACGCCATAGAAAGCGCACGGGACCCATGTTAGAGTGTGCCGGACGCCATAGAAAGTGTGCGGGACCCATGTTAGAGTGTGCCGGACGCCGTAGAAAGTGTGCGGGGCCAATGTAAGAGTGCGCCGGACGCCAACGAAAGTGTGCGGGACCCACGTTAGAGTACGCTGGACGCCATAGAAAGTGTACGGTACCCATTTAGGAGTGCGCCGAACGCCATAGAAAGCGCACGGGACCCATGTTAGAGTGTGCCGGACGCCACAGAAAGTGTACGGTACCCATTTAGGAGTGCGCCGAACGCCGTAGAAAGTGTACGGAACCCATTTAGGAGTGCGCCGAACGCCATAGAAAGTGTACGGGACCAATGTAAGAACGCGCCGGACGCCATCGAAAGTGTGCGGGACCCATGTTAGAGTACGCCGGACGCCCTAGAAAGTGTACGGAACCCATTTAGGAGTGCGCCGAACGCCATAGAATGTGTACGGAACCCATTTAGAGTGCGCCGAACGCCGTAGAAAGTGTACGGAACCCATGTTAAGAGTGCGCCGGACGCCATAGAATGTGTGCGGGCCCCATGTTAGAGTTCACCGGACGCCGTAGGAAGTGTACGGAACCCATTTCAGAGTGCGCCGAACGCCATAGAAAGTGTACGGGACCCAGGTGAGAGTGCGCCGGACGCCATCGAAAGTGTGCGGGAGCCATGTTAGAGTACGCCGGACGCCATAGAAAGTGTACCTAACCCATTTAGGAGTGCGCCGAACGCCATAGAAAGTGTACGGAACCCATGTTAGAGTGTGCCGGACGCCATAGAAAGTGTACGGAACCCATTTAGGAGTGCGCCGAACGCCATAGAAAGTGTGCGGGACCCATGTAAGAGCGCGCCGGACGCCATAGAAAGTGTACGGAACCCATTTGAGAGTGCGCCGAACGCCATAGAATGTGTGCGGGACCCATGTTAGAGTACGCCGGACGCCATAGAAAGTGTACGGAACCCATTTAGAGTGCGCCGAACGCCATAGAAAGTGTGCGGGACCCATGTAAGAGTGCGCCGGACGCCATAGAAAGTGTGCGGGACCCATGTTAGGAGTGCGCCGGCCGGCATCGAAAGTGTAGGGGACCCAGGTGAGAGTACGGCGTACGCCATAGAAAGTGTACGGGACCCATGTTGGAGCGCGCCGGACGCCACAGGAAGTGTGCGGGACCCATGTTAGAGTACGTCGGACGCCATAGAAAGTGTACGGAACCCATTTAGAGAGTGCGCCGAACGCCATAGAATGTGTGCGGGACCCATGTTAGAGTGCACCGGACGCCGTAGGAAGTGTACGGAACCTATTTCAGAGTGCGC